>JANUWF010002326.1:4867500-5418195 GCA_026120185.1 Voacanga thouarsii | reverse complement strand
AAATAAAATTATTTCTCAATTTCAAAATATTTCAAAATAGCTCAATACTAAGAAAACACCAAGATAATTGATAAAAACTTGGACAAAGTATATCACCAAAACCACTCCCCACACTTAAATTGCACAATGTCCTCATTGGCAAAAAATAAACACGCGAAAGCATCTCCGTAAAGGGACTAAAAATAATACTGGGCTAGAAAGTTTGAGTAATACTTCCCAAGTGCAATAATGCTCCAATAGGTATCCAAACTTGAGGTAAGCAGAGAATGGCTTTGTCCAAGAGGACTTTAATCCTATAAAACAAACACACAAATAAAAGCACACAAAGTAAATAATAATAAAAATAAAAACATACCTAACTAAAAGAAAACAAACTAAAGAAAAAGACTAAAAAAATAAAAAAAAAATACAACAAAACTCTTGACACTTATCATGCTTCCTTTCAATCCTTTTGGAAAAGAGATTAAGGCTCCAAGTAGGCATAATGAATGTAGAAAGACTGGAGGATTTTGAAAAATAGAAAGTTCATGAAAATGATTTGTCTCAAGCGAAAGCGAAACACATAAACCTCATTCTCTAACATTTCTTTAGACACATAAATATCTTTTTAACATATGAGTGCATAGGTATCTAACTGATGCATCAACTTGAAATCACCAATTACCCAAACGGGCATGAAAGATTATTTATTTAAGAACGTGTGCCAGGGTCTATTGTAGCACATTTACTTTATTGTGCCTTTCCTGGATAGAGAGCGTGTTATCATATTCAATCGTCTCGCAGGGTTTGTCCCTCGCTGTTTCCTTATTTCTTTCTGATCCAGTCGGCTCTTTTGCTGTGAATTGCTTAGGTGGTGGGAATGTTCTCCCAACAATTCCACTCTTGTCCTCATTTTCTATCCTAGTAGCATCATGCAATCGCATTTGCATATGTAGTAGATGGGAACGGGGCTAGTGCTCTTCTCACTCCTTATCTGTAGGCCCTTAATGAATCTGGCTGCGTCTCTATTTTGTTTTGTGGTCCGAAGAGATCTATCTGCAAGACTTTAACAACTTGTTAAACCGTGCGCATACTATGCTGACTGACATGCTTCCTTGGGTTTAAGTTTTGAAATTCGGTCCTCCCTTTTTTAAATGATCTACAAGTGGGATGAATTTTTCCTAGAAATCTTCGTGAATTGGTCCTACCTCCATTCTTGTTTAGATTGTTCTAAACTTCTTGAGCTCATAATTGCCAATCTCGAGCTAGTCCCCCTGAAGTGGAGGGCTGTGAACCTTACCATTCTCTCTTTTCTATATTGCAAAGTACGTAAGATATCTTCCATTTTTCAATCCACATCTTAGCTTTCGTCTTTGTTCCTGCCTCACCAAAATAAAACAAAGGGTTGAAACTCGAGGAACCTTTCAAGTGCTTTGTCGTTATCTCAAGGGGCCCTACATTCTCGTTAGGCTCTATAGAATCTCCTGTCATTCATCTAAAAGCTTGGGCAACAGAGACCTCATCGGGTCCTATGTTTTTCGGTTCCGTATTTTCACTCTCTTGGTCCTTCATTTTGTTTTCCCTCATGGGAGGTTTGGAGTAGGGTTGTTACCATGGGGTGGCAGTCCTCTAGCCGTGTCACTCACGAGATACATATTAGCCTCCGTCTTAGCAACATCAAAATGCTTTATTATGGAAATATTATTTTTAGTGGGGCTTATGAAAATTTATATGGTTAAGGGTAGTGCATGTATGATATGATGTGCATAAGAGTACTATAATACAACAAATAAATAAGCATAGAAACCATCATCATTTCATAATTAATCACCATCAAGTATGCAGTCATGCATTCCATATAGATATAGCAAAAGAGTAGTGGTGTTTGAAACATCCATGCTTAATAAGCCCTATAGTAGGCAAGTTCTTATCGAGTTAGGTTAGTAATAAAGCACATAGATTAGGAATTTAAAAATAGTTGTTTTATACATCACCAAATACGTTAGTCTCCTATCTTCTAATTTCCATTCCAGCTTAGTAGCCTAGTACTCCTCGGAGTCACTATCAGCATCCTCCTCGCCTCCGCAGTCCTCTTCAATCCTAACTCTCTTCGCGGGCCTACTCTTCTCGTAGTCTTCCTCACCTCTCCACTATTCGCTTCCTCGTACTCCATTTCTCTAGGACCCTCGCTCCCTAATGCTCGGGGTTCCTTAGCTAGCTCCACCTCAGAGTTCAACATGCCCACCTCACCTTCATTCTCGAAAAATACCTCTATGATCTTGATCACATCCTCCTCTTGATTCCGCGCGCAGGAATCCAAAGAGTCGTGGTCTACAACCTCTAGTAATGGTGGTCGCCAACAAAGACGAGTTCATAGTCTTACAAGTGGTGCGCAACATCTTTGCCATCCTACAATAATTATTATTTGCTTAGTCCCAAAAGGCTTACCCAAACAAATAATCAATTACGTCAAGATTAGTTTAGACCTAGAAATTTTTATTAGGATCCCAATCCATGTTTGCTTCCAAACTTACACTAATCCCGGATTTAAACATAATTTACTCTATCCTTAAGTTTTTAGTTCACACCTATGGCATAAACTAAACCAAGCGGCTCGATACTAATTGCACCCCCTCCCCCCCCCCCCCCTAATAAGTGGCTTAATGGCTAGTGGATGTTACCCCCTCATTCGGACTAAGGGTCTTTATACCGCAAAGACGATAAAAAATCCAAATCGAAGAGTGATAGCAAAGGAAAAATGATAAATCTTAGTACTTAATCTTAAATTACATTACAAAGAAATTTGTCAAGATTGGTGAAACAATAATTCTAAGTTTGGCCAAAAGAAAATCTAATCGTTCATCCAGAATTAAAGGCAACAAAAGTATCAAAGCTAACACTATAACAAAATAGAACTTCAAGTCCTAGTCTTGATAAACCTACCTCCTCCTGAAAACGTGATTAAAAAAAAAGGTGTGAAATTATAAATAATCTCAGTAAGTCCACGGTATGTAGTCATGGCATAATTTTCAAAATAAATGTCATGATGTATGAATAAAAATAATTTGAATGGATATACTCATAATGCAATTTTCCCTTATGCAAAATATAATTTTTGGGGAAGGAAATGAGTATATTGTAATATACTGCTTAAACAAAATCTTCATAAGATAAAATGCTAAATTACACATCACAACCCTTGAATAGATTTTTCATTTATACAAAGTTTTGAACTTGAATTCTCCATATTAATCCTAGTATGTCTTTAGTGGCTAAGGCATAATCAAAGCCAATAATAGCATGTAGGGTGTACATCCCTACTGAGAGAATGCGCCAAGCATTTCTCTCATCTAATCCATTAGACTGATGTCCCACGTTCATCCTCCAGTTTTACTTTACTTATTGAAAACCATGTCACAAGCTAAGGACCCGACTTGGTCACCTCGGACTGACGTCCCATTTGGAAAAAAGATAGACATCCGGAGACAGTCAATCTTCCGGTAGTCTCCCATAAACTAATGCGAGCTAGTCCTTATACCTCGCCAATTGAGTACTCAATGTCTAAGTTTAATATAGTTCAAGGAAAATTTCCCAATTCGTTGTGGATTATATAATTTTCATTCCCAAAAGAAAAATATTATTCCAGTCATAAATACCTGTCTTCCAAAACTCAATTCAAACAAAGCTTAAACACACTTTCCCCAAGATTTCCAAAACCAAAATCCCAATATCCGTTCTAGTAATTTATTCGAGAAGTAATATTTAGAGCCATTTAATATAAATCATTCAATGATTTTAGCAATATTTTCATGTATGAAATGTGTAAATACACTTTCATGTACAACATAATTTTGATGTATGGCCTATAATCATCATACTCATGAGAAATTTCATTGCAATATTCACGTATGAATAAATTATGATATCATAACCGAATCATTACTTTTGTGCATAAGTGCAATATCCAAAAAATGGCGTACTCATAATATAAACTATACTTCTCATACCATAACGCGAAATACTTCATAAAATTCATGCATATATTTTATATGCACTTAAATGCAAATTGTACATAATTTAAACGAGGAATTTTCACATAGCTTTGCATTTTCCAAAATAGGCTTGAGATGCAAGGACTTACTTCTTGTCTAAAACTTAGCAAAATAACTCCAAGTTAACTTAAGTGCTTCTTCATCCTACTTCCAACTTCATATCTAACATGTACATATAATATAGGAATTAATTTTCTATTTAAATTAATCTAAATAAAGCATTAATCGAGATCCTAGAATATTTAGGGGAATTACTTAGATCTTAAGTAATTCTAAAATACTTAGTGACAAAGCCTAATTAATTCTAATCACAAGGTATCCCATTAAGAAATCCAACAATCTACTAAAGCATCCATAATTCATGAAGCATAGAACTCTTCTACTTCCTAATTAACACTAATAGCCAAACTAGACCTTTATTGCCAAGTAACACCCTAATCACCCATGCAAATCCTAATTAGCCATGTAACTCTAATTAATTATTCAATAAAGCAACATCTAAACCAACTTATATTACCGAACACACCAAGAGTTCAAATAGCTTTTCAAAAATTAAAGTTGTTATCTTATAATGGTACAAGGGATCACTCTTCAAAATCATACTATAAAGGAAAATCATCAAACTTTGAACAAATATATTCCCCATAATTATAAACATCACACAACATTTATATTAGCCAAATTGTCAGCAATTATAGCTATTTCTATGAGTAAATTTATTTTCCAAATTCAAACAAAAAATTATGCTTTTATTCTAAAACAGGGGTCAAAATCATTTACTTAACTAATCAAGAAAACCATTTTATTTTTAAACAAAACCCCCGATTTTAATACCTCCATATGTTAGGTGAATTACCATATATTTATCTCCCTAAGTTTCCCACAAAAAAGAACTCAAATAATTTTTACATAAAGCCGGTGAATAGTAATTTGCACAGTCAACTTCAAAAATTCATAACTCCCAAATTATAAACTATATTTTGATGATTATTTTTTTGAAAATTTCCTAACATCTTGATGTTTCTATGGACCAAAAATCATGAAAATATTCAGTTAGAAAAGGTATTTATCATGGGTTTAAATTTGACCATCTGTACAGGAGTTTCTGTACAGTTTCCACAGTTTGATATAAGGGCCATAAAATTGGGGTTTTCTTTATTTACTTCATGCAAAATTTACACAATAACAATCTTAACATATAATAGGATACTCAGGGACTCAAAATCAAACATGTCCATAACAAATTTCAGCTCCTAAAACAACATTCATTTGGTTTCCTAATCAGAACTAGCAGCCCTCTATTTTTTTATCACCTTCATAAATCTCAAAACACAAAGAAAATCACCCAATTCATTCACACCAGCTTATACACACATCATAGATCACATTATCACAAAGTCCAACTACTCCTTCACCCCAAATTCACAAAGAAAATAGCATTATACTACTAAGAATGAATCTAGGCAGATTAGTGCAGTTTTCAGTTTTCAAGTATAACAAGTAAAGAAAATGAGTTCTTAATATAAAAGGTTTCACTTCCATATCCTACATCATTCTTTGAACCAAATCACAACAAAAAATCATTACATATAGCAAATCACTCCAAACTGTAAAATATCAATAGATTTTCGGCCAGCAAGGAAATTGGAAGGGAAAGACACATTCTTTATATACAAGAAATTATTTTTACATGATATCTCAAGACCCTAGACTAGATACAACTTTTAGGCATCAAAACACAATATAACCATAGCATCAAATCATAGATTTTATGGCTAGACAGCAGCCACAATTTCTGCTACATGAAAAAGACAAGGATGGTGGATGGTTTACCTTGAAATTTGAAGCTTGCTTCCAACATTTCTACAACAAATGACAGCCTCTCTGCACACAAAAAGGTGATGATTTCTTGAAGAGTAGAAGAGGTATGTTCATGGAAGAGGAAATGCTACACTATTTTTTTGAGAAGAATGCAAGAGGAGATAGTTTTCTCCTTGCTCACCAAAGCTGTCAACCAGCGCTAGAAGAGAGGAGAGTGTTGTTCTCTTGAGAGGGAGAAATAAGATTGAGAGAAATGAGAGATGGGGCAGCCGACCATGAAGGGTGGAAATGGGGGAAAATTAAGTTTTATACTAGGTCATTTGTTGATCCAATAGTTGGAATGATCTTTTTTGAAATTGCTCTAAATTCAATGGTTAAGATGAAAGTCATTTTGATGGGTCAAAATGATCCATGGTTCTTGGGGTATGATTCTTAGGTTAAATAATGAAATTGAGTTAAGTAGTCAAATTTTGTCTTAACACGAGATTTGACCATGACTTATTAATTAACAAACACGGCCAAACTCCTAATTAAAATTAAATTCATTCAAGAGGAAAATTTCAATGTTATAATATTATTTGAAGTGTGATACCATAATTAATTTGACTAAATTATCTACTACAAAATAATACATGTATATATAATACAACAATTAGTTATGAATAAACCACTTACCACAAACCATACAAATGATTAACTTGATATGCTTATGTTCTCTAAGAGAATTCACATAAGGAATACACGAAATAGCCACATATAATGTATTTAATTTATGAAGTGAGATTAATTTGATCAAGTAGTGAGTTCCCTAACACTCAATTTAGAAGGGTGTCACACACACACACACACACACACACACATATTATGAGCATATTATTATATGGGAATTTATTTGAATATATTATATGAAAAATATATTGCACATTATTACGAGCATTTATTTGAATAAATTACTTTACCATTTTTTATGCTATTGGTTTATTGGTGAAATATTTGTATAGGAAATTTGTGTACACTTATATGAATATATTGTGATACTTTATAATGATTAGTTTTGTGTCTAGAATATGAAATTATTTATTAGAAAGTATTTTACGTATTTATTTAGTGAAAAACAATGTTTTTGGGGTAAATGTTAGAAATTAATTTTTTAAGGGACTTAATGTTAATTTTATTTAAATAAAAGCCAAATAATTTAATGTTTTGACTATTTTAATATTTTACTTTAATTAATTTTAATTTAATTGACCAAGACTTTAAATTCTTTGAACCTTTTGCCTTCTTCTTGAACCTTTTGACATATGTGTAAACCTTTTGAACCTTTATTCATTATTTTGCACAAAATAATTTTTATCGATTTAATTTTATTTCATTAAACCCTAGTGTGCCTAAAATAAGAGAAATACCCTTCATATCCCTCATGTGTGCTACCACGACCCCTTAATATTGGCCCCTAATGTGTTTTAATCTCCACCCTCCAATTTTATTAAATCCTTACATTCTTTAAATACTTTTTGAATAAGATAATCAATTTAAACCCTTTATTTAACACTTTAAAATAAAAATTTCTCAGATCTAAGCCTCTATTGTGTCAGCCTAGCCCTCTTCATACTTAGAAAATTTTCATTTTTTCTCTCCTTTCTCTCCCTCTCAATCGGCTAATTCTCTCTACCATTAGTTCTTTGATTTTCTTCACACAAACTCTATAATTCTAGTTTGTTATTAAATATTGAAGTGATTAGAAGCTCTAGATTGAAGTAATTAAGATTGATCTTCAAGAAGATAAGAGCTTTTAGCTCATTTCTTTTGAAGTTTCATGTCTTCATAAACAAGTTCTTATTGGACAGATTTTATGTTCTTGAGAAAAATTGGTTTTAGTGGTTTTGATGTGAGAAAATGCTGTGAAATTGATGTTCAAATGTTTTATTAAAGTTGTGTGGATGATTTTGGGTGATTGGAGGAGTATTAATGGAGTTTTGTTGGTGAAATGTTGCTTGGGAGACAAGCTTATGTGTTAGGTATGTTAGATTTGTATCGTTTTGGTCTCAGTACAGATTTTTTTTTTTTTTAAAGAATCATACTATAATGTATTTCGATTTGATTCTACTGTGTCTTAGTTGTAATTAGTCATTAGAATCACTTGATTGCATACTTGAGTGATTTTATATGAATTTTTGAAGATGCTCTTTTCTGTGACTAATGAAACTTAATTTTATTGAGATTTTGGACTCCTAATTTAACCCCTTTCACTTTGAATCTTGAATTGAAATTTTTACACATGAAACTATATTATTTTAGGAATAAATAAACATTAGAATTACTTAATTAGGTGCAGTGATTTTTTTTTTCAGAAAGTTTTACAATATTGTTGCCAAATTAGATTTTTAGAGTTACTGTTGTGTTGCATCAACTTTAAACTTTAAATTAACATACTTAGACACAAATAATTTGATAAAATTTTATTGTATCTTTCCAACATATTAAAGTTATATCCTGTAAATTTTTGTTGAATTTTGCATTGATCTGCTTGGTAATCTAATTGCCCTAATTCATATTTTGTTCTGCCTTATTTTTACTAAAACATTGTTTTGATAATGCAATAAGAAAAAACATGTTTTAGCTATGAAATCTTCTTTATATAAATTTTATTTGTTATAATATTGATATAGGAATTTTATATGATGATTAGTTCAGAATTTTAATGATTGTACAATAATGCATTTGTATTAAACTTTTGTAAAATTGTTATACCATTTTGATCACTACATAATTTGCTAATACTATGTGAAATTAAATGCTCTATGTGTTAATGTGAATTTGTGGAGTGTGTTTATATCCTAATTTCATTTTATTTGAGCTAGATATTTGAAGATTGTGTGTTGTTTGATAATGGAAAATAGTGACAGTTAGATTGTGAGATTATGATCGCTTAAGTTCATGATTATGTTGGAGGAATTACATTAAGCATGAAGTTTACTATAGGAAATTGATACGTATTTATTTATGTGTTGGAATTGGTTGGTGATCAATGCTATAATCCAAGAACCTAAGTTGGATTTTGCCTTTTCTTACTTAGACTTAAGGTAAGTCTTCACATTTCATAATTTCATAAATTTAGGAATGCATATAAGATATTTCAATCAAGATAAATACTTATAAATCAATTTATATTTACTTGAAAATCCTTATTTATGAAATGACTTATTTATTTACTTGAGAATCGTTATTTATGAAATAATTTGTTTATACAAGTTGTATTTTGTCAATTATATATATAGTTCTTGTTTGGAAATTATATATTGGACGAATGTTATTATATTATAAAGAAAATAGTAATTTATTATGAAATGTTTAATTATGCTACATTGTTAAAAAATTATATACATACATGATACGTTGAGTATAAAATTTTGTATTATTTTTATTGAGCATATAGAATTGAAAATTCTCATGCATAAATGAATTGCAAAATATATAGTATGTTTTGAATTATTAGCTTCATTGTTGGATTGTATGCCCTCTTAGACTAGATTTCTGATGTAAAATCGAATTATTTAATAAAAGAATTTATTTTCAGAAATTGTTTGTGAATTTACTTTTTGTTTGTGCATGATTTTCGTTTGGAACAGACCCATTGCGTTTAAATAAGTGATCCATGTGAATGGTGATCTTTCACAGTAAGGTATGGATCACGGGTTATTTAACACATAAACATTTGTTCTTAACCTATTGATGAGACTGGGAACCTCATCATGTTTAAGTTATTATGTTATGAATTCCAAATAGGGAATGACTTACCTTTAGCCAGTGGGTAGTCCACTCACTTCATGACATAAGCGTATTTTGAATACGTAGAACATGACCTGTAGTAGTGGTTTCTCAAAGTACTATATGGTAGAAACCTAGACTACTACCGCTACAGCATGGACTAGTACTCTACGACTTGAGTATGAGTTGGTGGTCTAGCGAAGCTGGAAGCATATACTTTGATTTGTGTAGTTGAGGTTCTATCGTAGGGCCAATATACTTGCATGTTGGGTATGTGTGACTAGTTAGTTAAGACAGACTTATACAAGATAGTTTCTGCACTATATCGCCCCTTGTGGTTGTCCAAATGGTCTAAATTATCCAGGGCCCTGGGAAACATGACTTGGATGTTTGCTTTAGGGTAGCTCCCTTGGAAAGTGGAAACACTCCAGGAAGTCGTGGATCATTGGACTAGAAGCCTAAGGATGGTAGATGTCATTTAGGAGGGTGTTAGTACACTTCTTCCTCTCTAAATGTACGGCGATGTGTAGAGGGGTATTTTAGTCATTTCACATATAGGTCGGAGACTTTGCGAATGCAGCATTGTCCTTGGGGTCAATATTTCCTTATGGTGATATTAGGAAATATTTAAAATGCAAAATACAGCTATTTATATAGCAGAGGTATTTTGGTCATTTTAGCAGCTAAGACGATGTGTCTTTTTGGTCCTCGGAATAGCCCGTAAGTCCTAACTATTTTGGGTTGAGGAATTGGTCTCAGTTGAAGAGGATTTTATTTTATTTTATTTTATTTTATTTTATTTTATTCAGGAAGTCTAATTTATTATTGGACTGGAATAAAATAAATAAATAAATAAAATAGGAGTTGAGAGAAATTAATCATCTAGTTTATTTGGTTAATTAATTATTCAGGGCCTAGGTCCAATATGAATAATTAAGAAATTAACCTAGGCTTAAAATAGGGGAAATAATTAATATTTAATTATTTATTGGGTTATTTATATAGGCCCAAGAAATAAATAATTAAAGATTAATTATTATGGTTCATTTGGGCTCATTAATTATTTATTGGGTTACTTATGTAAGCCCAGAAAATAAATAATTAATATTTATTATTTTGGGCCTTTTGGGTCCAAGAAAAATAATAAATATTTATCTGGCCCAATAGTTTGGACCTTAGGGTTTTTTTTCCAGATACGGTTAAGAGCAGTTTAAGGTTAGGTCAAATTGATTCTCAGGAAACATTCGGGTATTTTGAAATCCCGGGGATATGTTTATCAGATAATGAGAGACCTAATTTTTGGCTAACTTATAAAACAACTCTTTGAAAAGAAAAAAACCCTAATTCTTTCCCAAGACACAAGATTCTCACGTCTCTCCTCTTGCTCTCACGAGGTTAGGCTGATGAATATCCCGAGAGTTGGAGAGCTAAGCGTTAATGCAAACAAGGCGAAGTCGAAGGCTAGCGGGTGTTCAACCGGAAGCTCCTTCAAGTGTGTAAAGCGAGGTGATTCCAGCCGTTCATTCTGTTCCTACGCAACCTTGGAGGGTTAAGGAATGCAAAGGTATGATCTTCACGCTTCCGCATGGCCTTTATGGCTCGCGTTTTATTTTTCTCCAATTTTTTTTTTTAACTTACAGTGCATGCCCCTGTTTCTGCGTTTTCCTTCATTCATATAATATGAAATCTATTTATGGTATTTTATAACTATGCGTATATGAAATTCTAGGAACGAATAAAACCTTATGATGTATTTCTGAATCTATGGAGTATTTTTATTTAACACTTAGGAGTATTT
This sequence comes from Voacanga thouarsii, assembly GCA_026120185.1. Lineage (NCBI taxonomy): Eukaryota > Viridiplantae > Streptophyta > Magnoliopsida > Gentianales > Apocynaceae > Voacanga > Voacanga thouarsii. The sequence continues at coordinate 5,406,777 of JANUWF010002326.1, read as the reverse complement.
TGTAAATCAAATATTTTTCGGAACGTTTGTGAAATCTTTTAAAGGTATTAAGCTCATTTTTTAAAAAGGTATTGTGTTGATCTATTTATAAGGTATTGTGTCGTGGTGATTCTTAAGTTCTCAAAAAGACTTTGCACTTATACTAATTTGTGCGGATTTGAGAATGCTATCTGGTTAGTGGCCATCTCGAGGCTGTGGCTTCTTTCTTCATGGGGTGTCAATATGTGATGTAAGGTCATCTTTAACTAGCAACACATATTTCATTGGGGAAAATGAAGGTCGGATGTGGGGCATCTAGGCTATAAGGCCAACCATGATGATGGTACGATCACTAAGTTAATTATATTTTTATATTTATCAAGTTCATAGGATTGAAATTCTATGGTATTGATGTTGTCAGTTGGATTGAGATCATTTTGTGTATTATTATTGATGGGATAAAGTTTTGTCAGCAGATGATGTGAGATCGTAATGTGCCTTTTGGAATGTGAGAAAGATAGATTTTGAAATGTGATTTTATGTTGAATCATATTTTCAAAATACGGTGGAAAAAATTTAAAGCTTAATACAGTTGATGTGATTATTGTGAATGATCTGTAATCTTGAGAAGTAATTCATTTTCTTAAAAATGCAGTAAAATGATGTATACCTTGGTAGTTGAAATCTCCCATGATTTATCTTGTGTAATAGTTTTCGGAAGCATGAAATACTGTTTCTTTATATCCATTCTAAAAAATTATTGTACGTAATGAAAATGCTTATTTAAAATTTTCACAAGTTACACACGTGACTTACTAAGATTTTATGTTACACCAATTTAATTCTTATTTTACAAGAGATTATATTTAGGAGCAAGACTGAAGAAGTTTTGTGGATATCTGTTTTGGGGTAATATTTTGTATTTGGATATTATTTTTACTTTTTTGTTATTACTTGAAGATTGAACTGGATATTTTAGATGTTCATAATTTGAGTATCATTTTACTTTAAGAGAGGATACATTATTTTGGAGGCGTTGTAATAATTTTATTTCAATATTTTATTTAAGTTCTGAATATTTTCTTTACCTAATATTTTCATTATAAAGACCCCTTATCATTTAGTCGAGGTAACATCTGCAATCATTTGGGTCCTGTGATTTTAGGATGTTACAATAGGACTTCCATGCTGGCCTGAAGCTATGATAAACGTGATTCGTATATGTCTCGCTCACACTGCAAGCATTTCTTTATCCTCAACCTACAAATGTGTCTCCATCTCAACTTGTATAGCATAATTCTTGCCTCAACTTACAGTCTGATAGCCTCCTAAACATCTTTAGAATAGCTGGATGACTGTCTAACTGATGTTGGTGTTGGTCTCTTCCACTTACATCTAACATGACCCTTTGAAACAGCACAAAAAAGTACTGAAAGATCTAGTCCTTCGCCTTTTTAGTGTGTTCAGACTCAAGAAGTGCCTACCACTCTATCTCTAATTAGTCCTACAAAATTAAGAAAGAATATATTAAATTAATATTAAAGTTTATCTATTCAGTTTGTCATTTTTAACAATTTAGCAAAGTAAAACATAAAAAATTACTTACAATCATATTAGCAGTGAAACCATCAACCTATCGATGATGCCATTTTCGTGTCGTAAAAAACATATCATAATATGACGCAAGCTGGTCGTGTGAGGCTATCTGTAATCATGAGTGGCGATTAATTAGATAATATTTACAAAGTAAAGATTTCTGACCATCTACCAGTGAAGGTAAAGTAATGGTGTATAGGACAATTTAAATACATGATCTTGTATAACAAAATGTGACATCCTTTCTGTGATTGGTGGATATGCAATATATGATCAATTATGACTATTCTACTCAGTTTCTACTTATGAGTATTTAAAATAGTTAATACGTAATAGAAACATATCATAACCATTTTATATATGTAAATAACTTCATAATATAGAATGTTTAATAGAGTTATCTATGACATAATATGACGTGTACATCTTCCAAGTACAAATAATTAACCAACATCCTCCACTGATCTTCGTCAACGTGCCTATCCCCACAAGTAATAGACTTCGTGCTATATTAGAAAAGAATGTAGTATCTATGTTTAAGCTTGGACTTTGTAATCCTTCCATGCTACACAAAGCACCTTTATTGTGACACTATATCTTTCTGGTGGCATAGTAGTGTTGTCATTATACGTGTTAAACAAATAAGCAATTAAAAAAAAACTTAACAAATAAGTAATTTAGGGGGGTTTTAAACATTTAGTCAAAGTTATCATGAAACTTATTTGCCTATATTTCTTTCTACATAAAATCTTTCATTCTCTAAAGTATAGAATGTCAATTCCTGCAATTTACAGGGAGTTTGCTGTCCATTCGTACAAAACAGCTGACTACGGAACTGAAGTGAGAAACATCCATCCCTATAAGCCCTTCGTGCTGGTTAACAACAATATCGTACTTTCTAAAGTCTAGTTCACCCCATTTGAGGGGTAACTTTCCACCCCCCTGACGTCTCTTCGACGTAGAACCTGTAAATAATAATGTAGATAGTTACCAAATAATAATATGTTAAAAATAAAAATAAAAAATTAATGCAAAATAACTAAAAAAGAAAGTATGATTTCATTAATAAGAAAGATAAAATCAAACACAAATCTAAGGCACTAGGACCTAAGGAAGCAGGTCCTATGCTACAAGGACCTGTACTAGAAGTAGTTGTAACTCCTGTGTTACTAGGACCTACACCAGAAGTAACTGCAGTTGCCTCTTGATTGGACCCTTGCACTTTGGAGATCGTCTGGGCAGCTGTCTCTGATCTCTGAGCCTCTAATAATTGTGAGGAAGTAACTCTTGACCTTGAGGTTGCTATAGCATCATGCGTCAATGCACGTCGAGTTAGTTTATTGACTATCTGCAAAGCACAAAAAATAAACATGACATGAATATTTTTAGATAAATTTATTTACTTTCAAACATACACATCAATGAAACATCAATTTAATCAAAGAAATATGAACAAAATATTTGAGAAATATATAAATTATACTAAACAAATAATTTTGTTTAGTATATATACTTTTAAACAAAAAATATATAAATATATAATTTTTTTTTGGACATATCTAACACATTTAGTAAATGAAAAAGTAATTATATTTAGGTTGGTCTTTGTGTTCTTCTTCCAACTAAATCCATTTCTTCCCTAGAAAAACCATCTTTAACCCATATGACACCTACTTCATGTGAAACAGGATGAGAATCTAACTACTGCGCCAGAAAGGTTTCTATATCATGGTCCCTTGAGTACACATCATAGTTATCTCTTCTCATCATTGGCATTACTACATGCCATTTTTTTTTGGATAATGAGAATACCAAACTTGCTCTGCTTGATTTGCTAATATAAATAACTCATCCATCTCTCTATTTTCATAGTACAACAAACAATCAAGATTTACCAAAGTAAACTTGAGATTGCAAGTTTAACACCTCGACACATATCGACCTAATTATATTTAAATAATAGAAATTTTAATTGATTTCTATATCAGATCCTTATCAAAGCACTCTATAATAATTGACACCACTTGTTGTGTGATTCCTATCTCTTAGGCTAGCAAACTAGCACATTAAGGACTACAAATTAGCATAGAAAGTAGTAAAAATTAGCCCTCCCTAAGTTTAATTACAATGCGAGTATTTTAATAAAAGAAATGAAAATTAGCAATAAAATATGTTGAATACTCTATCATTGTCCTTTAAATTTCAAAAAGAAAAAAAAAATGACAAAAACCAAATAAAATGATTCCCACTCCACCATTTGTGAACTCATATTGAGATATGTTCAATATATGTTAAAAATTTTCTAGTGAATGATATTCTAATGAAAGTGTAGAGTTCCAAAACTAGCTGACAACAGCAAATTAGTTCTTTTTTTTTTTGGTTTCTTATTTATTTATTTATTTTTGGGTTGGCAATAACTTCCAAATCATCCAAGGCAGCAAATAAATTTAATAGTTAAGTAAACAACATTTTCCAATTTCCACCATGCTTTTATAACCAAATTAATGTTTCTCATAAATGGCAATATTTCAAACTAGAAAACAACACTAGTAGATGTTGGGTATCTTAGGCTCGTATCCTATACGGCGCAACGGAAAATAAAACGAGATACCCTCCCAGGACCCATCTATGTGTGGAAAACAAGACATAATGAGGGTAAAGGTAACAACTTTTACCTTTGTGTGATCGTCCGAAGAATAAAAATTTCTTCTTTAAATTGAGGCACGATCCAACAATCCTCGTGATCAACCTCCACGTGAGTTGAACGTCTAACCACTATAATCACAGTGTGTGATTATCTCTAACAGTAATCCACACAGAGGAATACTCAAGCACCAAATTTCCGTGCTAGCAGAAAAAGGATGGCGGCTAGGGTTCAAGATCAAAATCGAGAGAGAGAAGAAGAAGATTTTTGTGGCTGTTGTTTTTGTGTGTTGTTCAGCTATTGGCTAGGGTTTTTCGTGTGTTATTAGCTACTATATATCACACGAAATTTTCTTCCCAAAACTGAGAATTCTAATCCTATTAGAATTCCCTAATTGTAATTGGAAATATCAAGTTCTCACAATTACAACTTGTACCACAAATTATAACTAATTATAATTTGTCCACAACAATTTTTCTTTCTCTCAATTAACCCCACAATGTTATCAAATAACATCTTGAGTATATAATCCTCTATTGTGTGTGACCTATTATGTTTCCCAGTCAATTGGTAGAGAACATGAATTAATCCAAATGCCTTTGAGATTAATAATCCATAGTTAATTAGAATTAACCATATTAATTCTAATCAGGATTGGTTTATTAATCCATCAATTAATAAACCCATATTCCTAGATCATGAGCGGTATCTAGCAACACATCATGACCACCCAAGAGCCCAGGAAGTCAAGCGGCTTGACATGAACCATTCAATAACAAACTTCAATGCAATCAACTCATTTCACCATACAATATCTCATTCGGTTTGGAGTACGGAATTAGTGCCAACTCCCTCCAGAATTAATTCTGGCTCGAATATAATAGTACTTATATCAGGAATCCACTACTCTAGATGTGTATCAATTGAAACTGTTTCCAATACACAATTGCCTTGGCCAAGGACTTTCGAGTAGTAATTCCTACAAGTGGCCGTGAGATATTCGCCCCTACTATTAGGAGTGGTGAACCCTTTATTGACCATCTCAACTACTTTCATTTACCTCACCATGTACCCAATATCCATCCCATTGGCAGCCCTCGATCGAGCTCCGGAGATTATAATCAAAGTACAAGGCTCAGCAAACAAAATACCTTGGAGATCTCAAGTCTAAGGATACTTGCATGTTTGCTATATTGAGATTATATCACTGGCACTAAATAGTTATCCATGTGATTATCTCAAAGTTAGGTCATCCAATGAACTTGTTCCATTAACAAGCATCCATGTGTTAACTTTGAGTATCTCAATACTCACGGTTATGAGAACCACCGCATGATCAAATTAGGAAGTCTAACACATGCTAGTCTTAACGCATTAATGATGTCCTATCTCATTAATATTATGACTAGGGACTATTTAAGTACTAACACCATCCAGTGTAATAGAAATCTCATATTATGATTTCCTTAACACAGTGTTGTACTAGGAACTTTATCGAACAGTTATATTACTTAAAGTAAACAAAAGAAACTGTAAGATAAATAATGCCTTTTATTAAAATAAAATGTGTCATATACAATGTACAAGTGATTACCTCTAGGGCACAACACTAACAGTAGAACCTTAGAATGGACAATATACTTTTCATGGCTAGTTTCATTGTAGCTAAAGTTGATAGAAGTACTAGTACTAGGGTTAATAGTTCTGGGAAGACCGTGAAAGTTATTTCAAACGTATAATTTATATTAATGATATTTCATCAGCAAAAAAAAAGAATCATGAAAAAGGAGTATTTTTTGTGACAACTGACAAGATGATTGCACATCTACAAAAGCATTTTTTTTATATCAAATATAAAAGTTTGAAATTTAATATTCCTTTATTCATGTAACAGTACAAGTACTCTTAAAATGAAAACAGAGTGTCAGAACTTTCTTGTTGGAAGCAGTGGTTAGTCTTTGGTTTCGTCATGTCATAGATATTAATATATTTGAGGGAGGAGACTTATGGCAGGTTCTAGCCAATTGAACAATTATGCTTGGCTCTAATTTATTTTAAGGTTGTTGAAAGGAAATTCTTGCAATAGGAGATATTCTTAGGTGGATTAGATCCACGTGCATAGTTTTAGAGAGTTATATTATAAGCTTTGTATTGCATTTAATATACTTTTTAAATGTATGTAATTTATATAGATCGCTTTCATATTAAAATTTTTGATGAGTTAGAACTGTCAATCTCAGGCAGCGGCAAAGTATGTTCATATGAATACACGGAGACGCTAAAAACATGGTGAAGAAGACTGCAAAAACATTCAAACGCTCTAGTCAGTGAACCGGATTTGATTCACTATGACTTTGTCAAAATACCAAAAGTTTGTTTTTGGCTGATTCTTCAACCTTTATCATTTAGTCATATAGGGAAGGAACTAAAAAATTGGAGTTGGAGGAGTAAATTATAATAAGGAAACAATATTATAAAATTTTAAAAAAAAAATTGAGAAGCAAAATATAAAATTTTTTAAAAGATTATGAGATATTTTCTAATCAATTGACAAAATCTTCTTTAATAAATTTTTGCAATAGCTGTTACAATTTTTTGCGATAATTTTTTGAATTTTTTAAATTCTTCATCCTTTATTGTTTGCAAAAATGGAAGATACAGCCAACTTCTTGTTGTCAACAAAGCCAAGCAATCGATGCTTCTGAGTTTAGGAATAGTAAAAAGAACTCTTCCAAGATCTGTTTTCTTTGTTCTTTTACTGATACATGAAGATCATGGGGATTAAAATACAACTCACGTTGTAGACCACTTATATTATATGTAATATTTACTATGCACTCAGGGGTGGACAAAGGCATAGCCTGGCCCCTATTTTTAAAAATCTATATTAGTAGTAATATTAAATATTAAATTATAAATTATAATATATATATATATATATGAACTCTCCTATTTTTTTGAAATTTCTATCAATAATTGTATATTAAATTATATATTACAAAATATTTGTATTTATATTATATTATTGAATTCCTCCTAAATCTATTAATTATTGTCTTTTTTATATTTATTAAAATTTAAAATTTAAAAGTTTAGTATTTTTGGCTTCTCAAAATATTTATTGAGCCACATCAACTTAAATACTTAGAAGCCCAAAAAACTCAAAATACTAGTGAGGCCCGGATGCCTCAATATTCTTATTTTTCTAGTTTCAACAGCTATCACAGAACGATCATTTTCTATGATGAAGATAGTTAAGATTAGATTTCATGGTAAAATGGAAAATGATTTTCTTTCTTATTATTTACTAGTATATATTAAAAAATAATTTGTTAAAAAAATTAGTATAATTTACTTATAAATAATTTTTGTGGTTTGAAAGAACGATGATATGTATTTTGATTAATTAAATTAATATTTGTTACTTAAATTTTGAAATCCCCTAAATGTTTGTTCTACGTCAGCTTGCTTGCACTATGCATGTTGCAAGGATATCTATAAATGCAAAAAATAAAAAAGTGGTGGAAAAAATGTTGGGTTGGCTCCCAACATATAGAATCTAAACAACCACAAAGCAACAAAAGAGAAAAAGCTTTTTCCTTTTTCTGGTCAACACAAAGAAGAAGCCAGTGAAATATAGAAAGATAGAGAGCAACTGGTGAGTGTGTTGTGTGAAAATATAGAGAGAGAAACAAAAACAGTCGGAGAAAATAGAGAGAGAAAGGGAGAATTGCAAAATTTCTGTGTTGAGCACTTCTACTTCTACTAGACGATCGGACGGTGATTGCTTTTTTTATTTGGCTCAATTTTGGCTATGTTGATAAGGCGTAGGGGTTTATAGGAGGTTTGAATCTGTTTTTGTTCTGCTGCTTGTATGTGCCCCTATTTTTGGTCTGTTTATCCCCAACAAAGTGGTATAGAGCTCTCCTGATTGGTGCTTGGTGCATTTTGCTTGTTTGAATTATGGAGAATTTGCTAGTCGAATGATTATTTAAAATGGTTCAAACTATCATAGTGGGCAAGGAAAAATGAAAGATTTATTGTTTGTGAAGAGTTTTCATTTGCCTGTGTTTGCTTCTCAAAAGCCTGAAAATAAATTTGATGAAGAATGGGCTTTTGAGCATCAACAAGTCTGTAGTTATGTTAGATGTTGGGTTGAGGAGAATGTTCGTAGCCATATTTCAAATGAACCTAATGCCAAGCAATTATGAAAGAAACTTAAAAACTTGTATGCTTCAAAAATTGGTAACAACAAGCTATTCCTATTAAAAAAAGATGATAAATTTGAAATACAAAGAAGGAACTCCTATGATAGACCATGTAAATGACTTTCAGTGTCTTATTGATCAGTTGTCAAATGTGGGAATTAAATTTGATGATGGGATTATAGGACTTTGGTTGCTTAGCAGTTTGCCTGATTCTTAGGAGACATTTCGGGTTTCTTATACTAACTATGCTTTTGTTGGTGCTATGTCTTTGGAATATGCTAAAGATGGTATCCTTAATGAAGAGGTTAGAAGGAGAACTTCAGGATGTTCATCTTCTCGATCTTAGGTTCTTGTTACTGAAAATCGAGGAAGGAGTACAAGTAAGGTTTAGACAAATAGAGACAAGAGCAGAAGTAAGTGTAGGTCCAGGTACAAGGATGTTGAATGTTATCACTGTGGTAAGAAGTGACATATTAAAAGAAACTGTTTCAAATGAAAGAAGGAAAACAAGAAAGGTACAAGCACTTCAGAAGCAAAGGATGATAGTGGAAATCAAGTTGCTATTACTACTTCTTCAGGAGACCTTCTTCTTGTGTTTGATGAAGATGTGATCAGTTATACCTCTCATGACACTGATTGGGTAGTAGATACAAGTGTTTCACTTCATGTTATAGCTAAGAGAGACTTTTTCCCTGCATATACTCCTGGTGACTTTGGAGTTTTAAGGATGGGCAATGATGGTATATCTAAAGCTATTGGCATGGGTAATGTTTACTTGAAGACCAGTAATGGCAGTCAGTTATTACTTAGAGATATCAGACATGCTCCAGATGTTCGACTAAATCTGATTTCAGTTGGCAGACTTGACAGTGATGGTTTCTGCAACAACTTTGATGGAGGACAGTGGAAACTCTCAAAGGGTTCTCTTGTTGTGGCTCGAGGGAAAAAAATGTTCTAATCTATATTTAATGCAGGCTTCAATTTCTGGTGCCAGTGTTAATGTGGTGAACAACAAAATCTCACCTAAACTATGGCACAAGTGGCTCAGTCACAACAGTGAGAAAGGACTTAATTGTTTAATTAGAAATAATGCAATTTCTGGAGTCAGTATTGCAAAATTAGAAAAATGCACTATTGTCTAGTATGAAAGCAAAATAGGGTGTTATTGTTGGAGTTGATTCATTCTGATGTTTGTGGTCCATTAAAGATACAGTCATGAAAAACCTTAGAGGGGGGAAGAGGGATGAATAAGATTTTTGGCAAATTAAAAATTTTCAAGAAATCTGTTTTGTAGAGTAGAAATGTTCTTCAAGTTTTTGACCAATAATACTTGCAACAGAGAGAGCTTTTCAGAATGAATTTGAGAAATATCTTGATTTAGACTAAGATAAGATGCACGATGCAATTAATGCTGTATTGAAAATGGGTTAGTGAACACTTTTAAAGATTTCTTTAAGAAACTAAGAAATTCCGAGCAGGGACAATTTGCAGGTTTATCCGAAAAGAAATGCTGAGGGTAAATGCAGAGAAATATGATACAGAATTTATAGTGGTTCGATCTACCAAGATCTACATCCACTACCTTAAGCACTTACGGATTTTTTACCAGATTTCATTTATCCAATTCAATGGAATCAATTTGTACCAAATACAAGAGAGGATCACCATACTTGGTTTTTCAAAACCTTTCAATCAACCAACAAATCAAGGTTCACCCCAGATAGGTTTTACACCACAACCTTGATACACAAAGATGATTGAAGATAACTGAAACTAAATTGGCTCACTTCTTTGAGCATATGCATACCAAGAATAAGAACAAACACTTTTACCTTTAAGATACAATTTAATTTCACTTTGAAGCACTTTGATAAAGGAAATTTTTGTTTTCTATAGAGCAACAGTGTTTCTTAGCATTATAGGACAAAACTCTACTTTCAAATCAAGTTTAGAAGCCTTATATAGAGTCATAAAGTAAAGCACCAATGGCTATTTTTCGCTGTCAGATTTACTAGCGTTTTGGACTCATATTTCGAACGATGGTGTATCTAAAAGGTAAGTTCAAATTGACACTTTTTCAGGCATAATCGATTTAACACTGTTAATAGAGTTTTGGACGTAGCTTCTGGATATAAGGGCGCCTAAAAACTCTCAATCCAAAATTTTGAGGATTTTAAAACTTTGAAATCTTTTGTTTTAGTGCTTCTCGATGGAATTAAACTAAATTAAAAGGTAAAGAGGAGATAGAAATTTACACAGAGAGATACCTTAACAAGGATTCCTAGTCTAAAGTTCTTCCCCAATGGATTCTTTTGTTTGTAGTCTTTCAAGCTTGATTTTCTTCTTGATTTTCCATTTTTGGATTTTATAGCACCAAGAGTTGCTTAGTAATCCTATTTGAACGCCTTGGAAGACCTGAGGTCAAACATGTGAAACCCCAGTCAAAACCAACCTTAGAGTAAAGGGGTTGGGATGCATATCATATTTTATTTCATGTTTAAATATATTTTTATATGGTTTTATGTGCATTGAATTTGTGTTTTATAGTCTAGATGGCTTGATTGTGATTATTGAGTGGGAAGGGCAAAATGGTAATTTTTACCTAAGGTGGAAAAAGGGAGATAGCTTGAGGATTGAATAGAAAAATATTTTTAGAGAGGAAATAAGAACAAGAGTTGTTGTGGTGTAGTGGTTAGAGCCTTAGAATTGATTCTTGAGGTCTTGGGTTCAAATTCCATTATTAGAGCTATAGCATGATTAAATTTTATTTTTGCTTGGGAAGTATCATTGTCGGCCTTAGTGGTGTTTGGAGTAGGGTAGAGATGTTGTCCTATGAGAGACATGATAGGAGTCTTCAAATCCTACTCTTTTGCTCTACACAAAATTCCTAAGGGAAATTCATTTCCTCTTGATCCTTAATTTTTCTTATTTCTCAATTCATTAGTTTGTTCATTTTGTTCAAGCCAATTTCATTCTAGAAAATTTCCAGCAATGTTCCGTGGCTTTGAAGGTTCAAAATTTCTTAGTAAAAGACATCTTATGGACCGAAACAATGGAAGGATTTCAAGTGAATTAAATTCCTTAGTGAACTTTCTAAAAATTCACTCTAGCTAGGTTCATTTCCCTTCATGTATTGAACTGAAATTTTCCAGCTTCTTGCGCCTTCAAGGTGTCAAAATTCTTAGCCATTATTCCCTCCCAAATGCTTCCAGAAAATGGCCCTTTTGATCAGCTTGAAATCTGAATTTTTCTGGCCATTTTCGGACTGCACAAATACTGCACAAAACTAGAAAAATTTCTGGGCAGATTCGCAGCTTTGGAGGTCCGAAACCAAGCTATTTTCTTCCAATTTTTGTTCAGCACCTTAGCCATGTTTTTCCTCCATGAAGTAGTTGGAAACCAGCCTTGAAAGCCCCAGAAATTCCCCTTCAAAGCCTCTGCAAATCACCTGGAAAAGGGCAGTCGAAAACTGCCCAGGAAATTTCAGCCTTGCGAAAATGCTGTGCAGAATTTTGTCCAGCTTTGTTTCCTAATACAACCCTAGCCGAAACTCCATCCTTTTTTTGCACAAACCACCCTTAAACCTCCATTAACTGAACTCCATTGTCCTCCCTAAGTTCTGCATGAAAATCCAGCCACGGCTGCCAAAAAGATTTCCAAAAAAAATTATGCAATCATGCCTTGATTTGGATACCAAAATACCAACCACCATGATTTAACAACTTTCCATAAAATATACCTCAAACAACCAGACCTTCCCTTCACCATTAGACTCCTTAATTTCGGCCACCATTAACCTCCTTCAACCAACTTTCATCTAGCCAAAATTCTGCACAAGCAGTCGGCCATGGCAGATTTCCAAGAGCTCTTCCATAATCAAAGTTATTCTAGAATATTTAGTTCCCAAATTTTCTTCATAAAAATATTCTTCAAGGATTCCAACAACTAGCCTTTCCTTTTCCCTTCCAAACCAGAAAAACCATCTACCTAAACCCTATAGAAAATCGGAAACCCTAATCCTCATAGAATTTCGGCAGCCTCCATCCAAAAGCTCTCTACTCTCTTCAACCTTCAAGAACATATAGTACACCGAGAACACCTACTCCTTCCTTTCACCTAATACCACTCCAAATCACTTCAAACCACCTCTAAAAATTCCAGATTTCATCTATTCATTACTGTGAGTCCATCCGTGCCATTTTTAACATCAAACTACAAAATCTAACTTGCTCTTTTGGATCAAAAACCAGAAATTTTGTGAAAGCTCAAGAACACCTTCAAGGTAGGTTTGTTCAATCAACTTCACATTCGCTAATCTTTGATCTCTAATGAATATATATGTGTTTAAACATGCTAATGGACTCTCTTCTTCTTCTCTCTCTCTCTCTCTCTCTCTCTCTCTCTCTCTCTCTTGGCCGAATGATTTCATTAACCATGGCCATGCTTCCTTTATCTCCTTTGGACGGATTTAGGCATCTAGGGGTTTAGATTCATTCGAAACTCCTTCAAGGTATTCATCAATCAAGTAAGCCTTTTTAACTTTTTTTTTTTTAAATTCTAGACTCATGTCTCTAGGATGATGTTGATAAAAGATGAATCATGAATAGGGTTGAGTATATATTGTTGTGATGAGTTGAGATTGAAGCATGAATATATGTATGAATATGTTGGAGATGGGATTTTTGCATGAGTTGTTTATCTTGGTTGAATATATGGTGTTCTATGGTTTGATGTATGTCTCCATGATCAAGTATGCTAGAGATTATGTCATCTATGATGAATAGGAATTATATTCTTGTGTGATTACTGAAGCTATGATTATATTTATGCTAGTAATAGTTAGATCATGCATTAGTAAGTCTAGATCTATGCTTATATACATGATTTGGATGATTTGATGAATTGAAGGATTGTATATGCTCATGATTGTGGTTAGCCATAGAAATATGATCATGACCTAGTTGTCCCTAAGCTAATTTTTATTTCATGAATAAAATATTTCATAATGAGATTTTGCTAGTAACTTCCAAAAAACCCTAAGAGGGGTAAATTTCGATTATTATATATAATAAGGATATTTTAGTCAAATAAATAATAGTTTTTGCTAGAAAATAAAATATATAGATATTATATATAGAATGATAATATCAAATAAAGCCTTTTATGGAAATAATTATAATTAGTAAAATATTTATTACTAAAAATTTAATTATTATCTTTTGATCAAAACCCATTAAGAATTTATTTATTATTTTTCGAGCTAGACTCATTAAATTTATTTTCAACTAATTTTAGCTATCAATTATTTTTTAACAACTTAATTATTAATAAATCATTATTTTACCTAATATAACCTAGGACCCTTTATCAAATAAACTCTAAATTATTTTAGCGAGATTTAAATCTTCAACTTATTAGTACCGATTTTCCAAAACACTAATTATTTTAAATATCAAATTAGACTTAGCGTACAAACCTTTTTATTTATTATTTGTCCTTAAAGCTTGGGACACTAGGATTATGGTAGTAGTGAGTTAAGCTAGTTTTATTTGTGGAAGTGAATCTTTGGCTTGAGTTTGATTGTGATTTATATTTACCCCAGGCGGGGATTAGGTCAACTATTGGAGACCTTTCTTTTGAGCAAGGATAAGGTAAGTTCCCTTGCATTCATGAAATTGATTTTATTTTATTATCTTGGTTTGAAAGTAAGGTTGGTGAGTATCTCTTGCAAATACAAAATTTTAGCACAGTAGCTAATTTTGAAAACTTCTATATTTGGAACCTTCTTATTTTGGAAACTTTCTACATTCGAAAAACTTCTAATTTTAGAAACTTCTAGATTTATAAATTTTTAAAATGTGTCAGGCATGACTTAGGAGCCAAGCATCAAACATTTTGATTTGTTTTGAATATGCAAGAGATAAATTTTTGGGCATGCATCTAATTTTTGAAAATCACAGCATGACTTATTTGAGCATGTGGCTCCTCCACTATGAATTTGTGGAATAAATTATTGACTTAAAACCATGCCTTCTAAAATTTTTGTACGAGTTGAAAAATGTTGTTTGGAACTGTATTGAGCTAATTTTGTAGGTTCCACTTTGGAGCCTTATGAATTGTAGAGATTGAATAACGTTGAGTACTCAATGGGGGCTAGGCCTTTATACTAGCCTTTGGTTGGTCTGGGGATATCTCTCGGCAAGTGGCCACCTCCGAGAGGTTGACTCTTTTCGATCAGGGCGTTAGTATAGAAGGCTGAGCCGTCCTCAGCTAGCGACGGGGTTCTGGTAGAATCGACGGCCGGATGTGGGGCAACCGATTTGGATTGAGTGAGAGAGGGAGGAGTATCTCACTCGGAAGGATGTACACCTACCAGGTGTTGGGGCTCAAGTGCTTCATAGGAGTAAGAGCCACCTCTGTGCCCTTTCACCACCTGTCGGGGGTCAAGTGCTTCACCTGGTGTGAGAGCCACCGTTGTGCCCTGTCAGATTAACTTGGTTGCTTTAATTGATGAGCTATTTTCGTTGGAACTGTTCTAAAGTGTCATTGGAATTTTATTCAAAGCTCAAAATCTTTTAATTATTCATATCTTTCCAAACAGAATATTTGAAGAGCATTTTGCTCCATGACTTCTCACTACTATCTTCCAAGAAGTGAGAGTTAAATTTGTATAGAAAGCATGACAAGCTTTTGATATACTGCTAGTGCATGCATCATGAAAAGTGTTTTGTCTTTTTAGCCCAACTCACACACGGGGCTTACTGAGATTTCTGTCTCATAACTCTTTTTACCATGATTTCAGGTCGATCCTGCTGTGGGGATGAGTAGCTAGTGTTATCTACCTTGGAAGAGAATGTTGTCATTTATTCTTATGTATTGCTTGGGGAGTTGAGAGTGGATAATTTTTATTTATGGATTTGTGTTTGGGAATTCATGGATTTATTCTTGGGATATAATAAAATTTTAAGTTAAAGGATTATTTTAATCCGCTATTTTATTTGGGTGACCTAGTTATAAAGACCCCTTGTCCTTTGGACAGGGCGACATCCCCGGTCTTGGCGGGCCTAGGTAGCGGGGTGTTACAAAACATGTCCTATAATAGGTAAATCACTCATGTTAGTTATCATCATTATTTGTCATAAGTCAAAATACAAGAGACCGCCCTTAGGGCTAACAATCTCCCCCTTTTTGAGTGATGACAAACTTGATGGGATTGTGATATAAATAATAATGATATGTACAGTAGAACATGTTTAGACTAAGAGAAATAAGGATATTTTTCAATGAGGTGTAATCTCTATTTATAGAACTCAAAGAGAGCTTATGAGATTAAGATAACAACTTTAGGCATATACTCACAAACATGGCTTAATGAGCCTATGGCCCAACTTACCTTCATATCCTCATTCCTTCCATCACATGACTATTCCTTAAAGGAATAGTCGTTATAACAATTGTATAAACATGTATAAAAGAAGATATAGCAAATAAATCATAAGATCAGATGCTCCTCCTTAATGTGTGCATATATGAATATTTGTAAAGTATGAGAGGAAACTGGAGTCAATCTTTGGACGTCCAAAATGTGCATCCAAAACTAGGTGAAGGAGAGTATGGAACTTTTTGGAGTTTAGGTTTTTTATAACCAAACTATGTGTCCAAAAATAAAATGTAGTTTAGATAGAAACTGACTCCTTTAAAAGAACTCATTTTTGGACTGGACTTTTGGATCAAGAGAATATATGTCCAAAACTCCCCCTGTCATAATGCAGGAGATAATGGGTTTTCAGAAATTTGATTTGTCCTAGTTTTCTCAAGAAATTTTAGTCATTAAGGAAAGTTTTATGCAATAAGAGATATCAGATTAGATATCCTAACTGTCTGAGATTTTTTTATCAATGAATATGTCACAGAATCATATCAATAATTTTCAAAAAATTTACCAACAACTTAGTCTCAATGATACCTTTGTTCTTGAAGAGAGCACTTTTGATGACAAACAGGATATTAAACTGGTGTCCTTTTTGGACAATAGCAAACTGAGATTTCAGATCATAAATCATTAAAATTTTCACAGCATGCAGTTTATCTAAATCTTGTCATTAATTGCATAGAGAGAATCACAGGACCTTAACTATATTCAGAGATAACATTTCAGTGCAAAACATCAATTCAGAGCATAAAATTTCACTCTCGTTATTTTACTACTCAAAGGCAGTCAATCAGTTAATCATTAGTGCATTATTAACAATTAGCCATAGAAAGCATATCACAATACCACATAGGTATTCAGTTAAAATTTTCCCATTCTTTCCTGATCAGTACAATAATCACAACACATCTAGCGCAGTCAGCACTTACCCAATCATAAACAGTAGTTTATCCAGCATTGCCCAAGCACAAGCAGTAATTTATCCAGCATAACAGGCAGCCATCACAATCCAACTAATATCATTTTTCTCCCCCTTTGTCATCAATCAACATGAGGAGTAATATAAATGAAGCAGTGAAAAGTATATATATGGATATGAAGCATTCATAAGGTGAGCAGAGATATTAGTTAAAAGACAGAAAATAAATTGTTCAGATGCTAAAAACGGAAATTAAAAATTGTTCAAAAGATCAGCGAGAATTTATTTCAGTCTGGGTAGAGGTCGGCTGGAGTGGAGTCTACTAATCTGGTTACTCAGGAGATGTGAACTGTTTCAATCTTCAACCCGGCACCTTTTCTGGAGTGTTGTCCAGCAATCCTACTTGATTTTCTCTTAACCACCACATGTTTCTATCTCTTCCCAGATGAAACACGAGGTTCAAAGGAGGCAGGGGTGCTACATCTTTCTGATGTGGGGATTTTTCTTTGTCGTGTGTAGTAACTGTCACTTCCTTAGCAGTTTGTTCTATGCAGTTTCTTCCTCAGGGACTGTCATCTCTGCTGTTTCTTTTGTTGGAGAAGGTGCTGATGGAGTAGACGCCTGTTCATCCGTTCTTACCTTCTCATCCACGACAGTCAGTCTATTTTCAAGAGTTTGAAGTTCTGAGCTAAGGCCGTTCAATTTAACAGCCAGAGAATTGATGGAATCCAAAATGCTTTCAGATAATCCTTTGTCCTGAGCTCGCCCTTTCCCTTTGGCAGAGGATTCTTCTTAAGGTTCTGCCTTAATCTTTCTTTTAGCTCTAATAGAAGGGACATTCTTTCCTTCAGCTTTTACTTTCAACAGTCTTTCCCTTTCATCACCATTTGTATCACAGAGCAGCTTCCATTCATTTTCTAATCTCACATATCCCATGCGCTCAAAAGACTTAAAGCTATATATATATATATATATATATATATATATATATATATATTCATTTTTGAGGGCATAGAAGAGACTGAATTTAAATCAACATCAAAATATCTGAATACTTTTGTTAACAAATTTTCATACGGTAGAGCCTTGCTAGAGGTGTTGTAACACCTTTACTAAAGCTAACAGCGGAAGCATATCAACATTGGGTGTCGCCCCGTTCAGTTACCCAAACAAGGGGTCTTTATAACGAAAAATCAATAGAGTATGTAAGGTCTAGATCTATACAACAACCCATACTGATGATCACGTGCACATATATAGCAAAGAATCTCATACATGAAAATTTTCATTCAGCATCAGTAATAAGGTACATTATCCAAAAAGGAAACGTACGGATCTATTCTGCTGTCACTGTGGTATCGTCCTCTATCTATAGGTCTGCTCGACTCTGGATCCTATAAAAAGGTAAGATAAAAGACACGTGTGAGTAAAAAATCACTCAGTGAGTCTTGTGTGTGCTAATGCTTTATCAAAAAGGTAGAGTACACAAAATTTTTTGTGAAATAGCATATCATTTGTTCATTAGAAATGATTCCAAAACTCTTTAACGAAGAGTTTATTCAGAACTCAATCATTTTTGAAAAATTATATTTCAATTTCAAATCATTGCCCCAATTTTTAAATTATAGGCACTTCTCCAACAGAAGGTCGGCATGTATCCACATGCAAGTCCCACAGTTCTTGCCTTTGGCGCCACGTATCAATGTACTGGGACCGCACCCTCCAGTACTCAACTGTGCGTCGCCAAAATAACTACACCACAGCGTACTTCTGCTCAGGTATACCGCAGCATACCTAGTGTACCGCAGCATACACTTGCCACCATAAGCCAGGAGTTTCAATCCTGATGTCAATCACTATCGAGACGGCAAGGAGTCAAACGCACCGAGTGTCCCCACCCCGCATCCAACAAATGACTCAAAATAAGAAGTGTCCACAGACACCGCAATTCCCAGGTGCTAAATGGCTAGCCAGGATGACTCATCTCAATGTTCTGTTACTCTGTTTGGAGTAAGACAATCCCTAGAACTGATTGGGTTATTTGGGGTCATCTATCTCTAATATGAGCAAGTAAAAAGATCAAAATCCTTGCTGAGTACTCAACGTTAACAATACCAATCCCATCTAACTGATCAGGCCAGAGGGTTATCTGATCCTGCAGGATTTTCAAATCAAAATAGTTTTGGGGCAAAACAACATTTTTCAGAATTTGATCCCACTGACTCGCAAGTCAGATCATCATTCATATAGACTTTGCAGAGCCAATCAATTCATTCCGTGGCACATCAGGCCAATAAAACAGTTTCAAGGATGAAAAGGTCGTTTTCCAAAAGTCAATCTCATCACGAGAGATCATTTTCCAAAATCATGTTGAAATAGGATAAAGAGTTCTCTTCACACATCAAAACATGTTTCCAAGAGTATCCAAGTCATTTTTCCAGTACTCAATCACAAAAGTTATTTCCAAAGGTATTCAGGTTATTTTACCCATACCTGATTTTCAAAAGACTTTTCGAGGGTATTTGGGTCATTTTATCTTTACCTGATTTGAAAAATATTCACAAGAGTTCCAATAAGAATATTTCGGTCATCTACCGAATACCCAAGTTCCAAAGGTTTTCATAAAACATTCCAATAAGGACATTTGGACCATTTTCCAAATACCCGATTCTAAAAGGAACTCATTTCAAGAAATCTAGAATTCTAATCCCAAAAGAGGATTAAATTCAAAGTTTTTAAACATATTTCCATAAGATGTTCCAATAAGGGCATTCCAGTCAATTTATGGATACCCGATTCCAAAATTTATCATTTTTCAAAAATCCTAAATATTTAATCGAAAAATGACTAAATTCACAACATTCATGCTTTAGTCATCCAGTAAGGTTTCCAAGCCAATTATAATGTTCAATCGAGCCTAAAATGGCATAAAAATAATTCTCGCTCAGATAACCCTTAAACATATTCAGGAATTTTCAAAACGGTATATAACATAGCATTTCATGGAAAAGCAAAGCACACTAGCTTTAGAAAGAGTTTTAAAAATCCAAGGAACTTACCTCGTGTCCTAAGCAACTCTTTCCGTTCATGGCTATTTAACTTTTGTTTCTACTGTTTTCGACGTTTTGTTGGCTGTTTATCGTTAAACCTACACCAAATATTGTTTTGGGTCAATTCATGTTTGGCCAAAAAATAGCCAACGGGTAGCCGATGTGCCCGACTGGTGGCCGGCATCTAGCCGACGTGCCCAATGGTTAGCCGACGTTCAACCAACGTTTAGCTGACTGGGCTAACGGTTAAGGAAAACGTTCAACTTTCGTTCACGTCATTTTTTCATCGTTTGTTCGATTCTTTCATTTTCTTTTTTTCACATCCTTTCTCCCTTCATAAACAAGGGATTCAATTTATATTTCCCCAATTATTTAATCCAAAATCACACAATTAATCATCCTTAAATTCATACATGTTCCAAGCAAAATTCTAAAATTTTGCAGCTTTGACACATGATTTTGTTTTGGACATAACTTTCAATCTACAACTCCGTTTTGGCTCCATGATATACCAAAATGACCGTAAGACTCTTAAATTTAATTCTGTTTCTAGAATTATGGTTTCCAAGGCACAGTACTGGGTAAAACAGCCCCAGTAGTTTTACCTCAATTTCACTATTCATGATTTCCTTTATTCTCCTTCAATCCAAACACTTAAATATTACTTAATCCTCCTCAAATGTTACTAAATCAGCCTTCAGCCTCTGATTTTCAGACATATTTAGCTCAGTAAACCATATTTTCCAATACCAAATTTAACATTCTCAAACAATAATAATAACTATTCATTTTCCTTTAACAATTAGTCTAGTTTTCCTTCCTACTTCACATGATTCTTTTGCAGCCATGATCCACCAATAAAATTGTCATGAAAATATCTTTAAATCACCATTAAAATACTCTTATTCACCATGCAAAACATAGCCTATGAATCCTTTATCCAATCGGTACACACACTTGCATGCATAAAGTCTCACATAGTACACAATAATCATTTTAATCATCACAAATCTCACGTTGTTATGTTAAAATTCATATCAAAACGATCACCGTAATGAAATCTACAACTTTAATTCTTAAAGCTTGAATATTTACCTGGTTTGTAGCTTGATTTGGCTGAAAAATGCTTCAAGTGTCCATTTTTCTCTCCAAGAACTCTTCTTCTCTCACTTTTCCCATTTTTCTCTATTTTTTTCTAGCTTTTCTTTCCTTTTCCTTTCTTTTCTTCCTCTCCTTCCTTTTGTTCTTCTCTTGGATGAATTTTTGAATGTTTTACAGCCCTTCCACCGCCATTCTAGGGTCCATGGTCAACCAACATTAATTACATTGTGGGCTATCCATTTTAAAGCTAAATTCCTATTGGTGGATTTAATTTAAATGGATAATTCTTAAACTTATTCAACAAGCTTTTGCAATTTAATAATCTCACAAATATTTTACTCCCCTAATGGTATTTTAACACTTGTTTTCATCCACCATTCACACAATGCCACATGTCTATTTTTAACCGTAATTTTCTATTTTCTTCAGAAATGACCAAAGTCGGGTCCAGAAAAATATTTTATTTCACTATTCAACTCCAAAAATTCCACTAAATCCATTAGTAACACTTAAGTTCTTCAATTCCCTATCTACTTGGTCAAATTTGCGATTAAAGTCACGAGCGCGGTCAAAATGATGAAAATGCCCCCGATACCCCGGGTAGCATAATTCGCACCAAAACACGCGTTTCATTGCACTGATTAATTTCTCTTTTTAGAGTACCCTTAAATTTTTATTTTTTTAATAATAATAGCTTTTTAAAAATTTAGGGTACGGGTAGAACAAATCCAATAATTACATTTGGGTCCCGACAAAATATTATTCCACCAAAATATTCGCTTCATTACACTGATCAACTTTTATACTGGACATCGGTACAAATTCTCATCCTATTACAAATAGTAACCAATCGAAAGTGAAAAATGTGAGGTGTTACATTCTCCCCTCCTTACAAAAATTTCGTCCTCGAAATTTGGCCTACACTTGGAATAGATCTGGATACTTTTTCAACATTTTTGCTTTTGTTTTCCCAAGTTGCATCTTACACAGCATGATAATTCCATGATACTTGTACAAATGAAATTTTTTTTTTATTCCGCAATTCCTTTTCAGCATATTTCACGATTTTAATAGGCTTTTCTTCATTCTTCAAGCTTAGAGTCAACTCAATGGGTTCTTCATTCAAAATGTGGGCAAGATTAGCCGCATACTTTCGAAGTTAGGGTACAAAAAACATACCGTGAATAACTTGATGTTCTATTAGTAACTCCAATTGATAGGCTATTTTCCCATTCCTCTCGACAATAGGGTACGATCCAGTGTCTTTTCTTGTTCTTTTATTCCCAATTGTCGTTATGGAGCCAACTTCAAGAATACATGATCTCATTCTACAAATTTCAAATCTCTCTTACATCGATTTGTATGACTTTTTTGTCCACTCTGAACTATCTCCAACTTGATGTTAATCATCTTGATAGCATGTCGAACTTTTTCAAGACCTAATGCATCCTGTTCACCCATTCTTCTTTTTGGACTTCATTTCCTTCCATAAAGAGCTTCAATTGGGACCATTCCAATTGTTAATTGATAATTCTTATTGTATATGAACTCTGCATATACTAAATTACCAATCTACTTAACTCCAAAATTCAAAACACAAGCCCAAAACATGTCTTCCAAAAGTCCATTCACTCATTCTGTCTGTCCATATGGGTGTAGGTGCGTTGCTATGCTGAACTTTATTATGGTCCCATACCTCTACTGCAACTTAGTCCAAAACTTTGGAGTAAATCTAGGATCTCGATCTGACACAATACTAGAGGATACTCATACAGTCTGATTACTTTCTCCATATAGATTTCACTTAACTTTTCTAAGGAATTTCGTTAACTAATAGGAATGAAATGAGCAAACTTAGTTAGTCGATTCATTATCACCCAAATAGTATCTCGCTGCTATACTATTACAGGTAATCTTGTAATGAGGTCTATAGTAATTTCATCCTATTTCCGCGATGGAGTAGATAATGGTTGTAACCCTCTAGGCCGTTATTGATTAGCTTTCCTTTACTGATAAATTAAACTTCGTGTCACAAAGTCTGAATTGTCCTTTTTCATACCAATCCACCAATAATGTCATTTTAAGTTCTGATACATCTTTACGACTCCTGGATGAAAGGTATACTTACTCCAAGGTGCCTCTGTTAAAACATCTCATCTCATCGCATATTGTTTCAGAACACAATACTGACCCCCGGTAGCAATTAATCCCATCATTGTCCTTTCGAAATTTATCTCCTCCTGTATTCGCCTTCTTCTACATTAACTTTTGCACTCTTCATCTTTACCTTGCTCTCTCTTCAACTGTTGAAGGAAGATAGGTTGAATGGAAGTATTACTTATCATTATTTCTCCATCTACTGCAAATACTTCTAATTCTAGAATTTGTAACGTCCGAAGAGCTAATAAATTCACCTTCCTACTAAGGGCATTTACTACTATGTTTGCTTTTCCAGGATGATATTTAATTAGACATTGAAACCCTTCCAAAAATTCCATCTATCAATTTTGCCTTATGTTCAAATCCTTTTGAGTAAAAGCATACTTCAAACTTTTGTGGTCGGTGAAGATTTCTAACTCAGCCCCACATAAATAATGTCTCCACTCCAAAAGGGCAAACACAATAGCAACTAACTCCAAATCATGTATAATGTAATTCTCCTCATGAGGTTTCCATTTCCTAAATATATAAGCTATCACATTTCTTTCCTGCATCAATACTCCTATCAATCCTTCCTTTGACATATCTGTGTACTCCTTATAAGGCTTGTCCATCATTGGCAATGTTAAAATAGGAGCAGAGCTTAATCCTTTTCTCAACTACCAGAATTTTCCCTCACATTTTCCAGTTCAAACATAAGGAATTTTCTTTTAGGTAAGTCAACTCAAACTAAAGCTATCTTAGAAAATTTCTCAGTAAATCTTTGATAATATCCTGTAAATCACAGAAAACATCATATTCAGTCAGAATCTCAGGACATTTCCAATTCATCACTGCTTTAACTTTTGCATGATCTATTGTGCTTGCGACTTTGGGTATCACATGTCCCAAAAATGATACTTCTTGAAGCCAAGACTCACAATTACTAAATTTTGTATATAGTTTGGACTACCTTAACTTTCTTACTCCTTTCTGAAGATCATTGTTAATGATCTTAGAGATCTTTGGAGTACACCAGAATATCATCTATGAATATAGCCACAAAATTGGGCCGAAATGTCTAGTGCATTAGATCTATGAAACAACAGGCAGTAGTGACACCAAAGGGGCATCACTACAAGTTCGAAAAGTCCATATCGTGTTAAATGCAGTTTTTAGTATATTTTCTTCTCGAATCCGCACTTAATAATATCCTTGCCTCAAGTCTAACTCTGAGAATCATCCTGCTCTTCATAACCGATCAAATAATTCATCAATCATGGGCAATGGATATTTATTCTTTATCGTTACTGCATTTAACCTCACAAATCTATATAGTGACTCAACTTTCTTTCTAACAAATAAGATAGGTACTCCCCAAAGTGAAGTACTAGGCCGAATGAATTCATACTCCATTAATTCCTGTATTTATTTCTTAAACTCTTGCAATTCTGTAGGTGCCATTCAATAAGGAGTTCTTGAAATTAGTTTTGCCAACGTCACTAACTCAACAGAAAATTTTACTTCTCTCTTCAGTGGTAATTCCTTTAATTTTACTGAAAAAACATCCAAATACTCATTCATAACAGGGACTTTTTCGAGTTTCTTAACCCCTCCTGGCTTATTAATTACATAGGCCAAGTACCTAGTACACCCTTTTTTAATTATCTTCCGAGCCTTGAGTCCCGATATGCCAGTATTATTTTTCCTCCCAACCCGTCTATAATTTCCAATATAGGTTTCCTAGGCTGATGGAATTGTACTATTTTATGTTAACAGTTAACTTGATTACGATGCTGGGATAGCCATTCCATGCCCAAGATAGCATCTTAGTCCTCTATGTGCAGCTATATCAAATCTCCTCTAAAATTTCATTTCCTACCAAGATCTTGCATTCCTTATGTACTTTCTCACTATTCATTTACTTTCCCAATGGGGTACTAACAAGCATTTCTTATGAAGTTTCTTCCCCCTTTTTATTCCTATAGCGTCAAGAAATACATTGGCAACAAAAGAATGCGTAGAACCGGGATGTATCAATACTTTAACATCATGATTTAAAGCCAAGGAGTATACCTTTCACTACTATGACATGATCATCCATCTTCTTCAATTCAACTACTCGAGCATTTACTTGGTTTAGCAAATCCGGCTCTAGGGGTAGAAGTTTGTCTAGGTTCTTTCTTTCTAGTCTGACCTCTGCCCCTGATTGTTTCTTCCTGGTCGACTCTATCCTCATATCCTTTGGAGGTGAGGGCAATTGAAATTTTTATGCCCTTCCTTCCTACAGTTAAAGCATCTAAAAGAGGGTTGTCCCCCAGTTGGGCCTCCCTTCCTCTGCATCTTTCATTTCTTCTTTTATCGAGGTCTTCTAGATCTTTTCTGACTTATACCCCGAAATTCACTTCGACTTCTCCTACTCATATTCTCATTTATTCCAGCATTCTCATTGGCTCTAGTAGTAGTTTCAGCCATCCATTGAATTGTATTAGCCATTTTCTAGAAGGTTTAGAACATAAAATAATCCAAATTCATAAGGTGGGAACCTTCCACATGTGATTCCTCCACCATTGGCTCAGGGTTATGTTAAGTACTTCGCGATGATCATCCAAAAGTTCATTTAGGGGAAATCTGTACAGTTCATACAATTTTGTTGGTAAAATGATATAACATAAATTAAGAGCAGGCACAAAGAGCTATCGTGCACATAGCAGGATCATAACATATATTCATTCTCATCAAACACAAAGCCAGTACAAAATTCGTGTGCCGAGCACACAATCATATACACTGTCTGAACTGAACATATCCTACAACACATATCCACATCTCATCCTCCCGTTCATCGTCATCACAATCTGAAACGAGAGGTTCTGAATTAGTAGGAATCGTATAGGATTTAGCTATATTGAATCCTTCACCTTCATCTGCATCAGGGTGTAACCAAGCCAATATGTCTGAGTCTATTTCCAATTCTTCCTCGGACTCTTCGACCACAGGTACCTTCACCTCAAGTACCTCCTAATTTCTTCCTATCTCAACAACCTCGAAACATAACATCTCATCTTCTAATACTCCCAGAGTATCCCCTCCAAATTCCTTCTCATTATCCTTAGGCAATACTACACCATCGGGGACACTATCCCCCTCATCACTATCCTAATGGCGTGATTCAATATCGCCATCAATTTCATCAAAATCGCCACCCATCTCCTTATGTGGTGACAATATTCTCTCGGGATTAGGTGTCCTTTCTAGACTAAGGTCTCGCACAAATAAGGTAATGCCAGGCACTACAGGGTCAAACACGTTCCTAGTGAGATAGGGTGTATGAAGGCGGCCAGGGCCAGATCCTGTCCAAGGGAAACGTTTTGCCACACCAGCTCGGTAGATAATCTCAATCCTCCTAGATCTTTTCACACCCGAATGCTCATCTATCCCTTTCTTCCCATCATTACTATACTTATCCATTGGGCGCTTGCCCTTATCACTCCAATCCTTCATACCTCCACAATAAAAGAATTCTATTAATTCCTATGACGATACCACAGTTCTATAAAACTAAGCTTTGATACGAATTATAACACTCCTACTAAAGGTAACAACGGAAGCATATCAACACCGGGGTTCGCCCTGTCCAGTTATCCAGACAAGGGGTCTTTATAACAAAAAATCAATAGAGTATGTAAGGTCTAGATCTATACAACAACCCATACTGATGGTCACGTGCACATATATAGCAAAGAATCTCATACATGAAAATTTTCATTCAACATCAGTAATAAGGTATATTATCCAAAAGGAAAATGTCCGGACCTATTCTGCTGTCACTGTGGTATTGTCCTCTATTTGTAGGTCCACTCGACTCCGGATCCTACAAAAAGGTAAGATAAAAGACACATGTGAGTGAAAAATCACCCAGTGAGCCCCATGTGTGCTAGTGCTTTATCAAAGAGGTAGAGTACACAAAATTTTTTGTGAAATAACATATCATTTGTTCATTAGAAATGATTCCAAAACTCTTTAACGAAGAGTTTATTTAGAACTCAATCATTTTTGGAAAACTGTATTTCAATTTCAAATCATTACCCCAATTTTCAAATCACAAGCACTTCTCCAATAGAAAGTCGGCCTGTATCTATATGCAAGTCCCGCAGTTCTTGCCTTCGGCGCCACGTATCATTGTATTGGGACTGCAGCCTCCAGTATGCAACTATGCGTCGCTAGAATAAGTATACCGTAGTGTACTTCTGCTCAGGTATACCGCAGCATACTTAGTGTACCGCAACACACACTTGCCACCATAAGCCAGGGGTCGCAATCCTGACGTCAATCATCATCGAGGTGGTAAGGAGTCAAATGCACCGAGTGTCCCTGCTAGGCATTTAGCGAATGACTCAAAATAAAATGCACCTGTAGACACGACAATTACCAGGTGCTAAACAGCTAGCCTTGACGAGTCATCACAATGTCCTGTCGCCCTGTTTGGAGTAAGACAATCCCCAGAATTGATCGGGTTACTTGGGGTCATCTATCTCTAACATAAGCTAGTACAAAGATCAAAGTCTTTGCTGAGTGCTCAACGTTAACAAAACAAAGCCTATCTGACTGATCAGGCTAGAGGGTTATTTGATCCCACAAGATTTTCAAATCAAAACAGTCTTAGGGCAAAATAACATTTTTTAGAATTTGATCCCACTGACTCACAAGTCAGATCATCATTCACATAGACTCCGCAGAGCCAATCAATTCATTCCATGGCACATCAGGCCAAAAAAATAATTTTAGGGATCAAAAAGTTATTTTTCAAAAGTCAATCTCATAATGAGAGATCATTTTCCAAAATCATGTTGAAACAGGATAAAGAGTTCTATTCAAACATCAAAACATGTTTCCAAGAGTATCCGGGTCATTTTACCCTTACCCGATTTCCAGAAGACTTTTTGAGGGTATTCGGGTCATTTTACCTTTGCCCGATTTGAAAAATATTCACAAGAGTTACAATAAGAATATTTCGGTCATCTATCGAATACCCGAGTTCCAAAGGTTTTCATAAAACATTCCAATAAGGACATTTGGATCATTTTCCAAATACCCGATTTCAAAAGGAACTCATTTCAAGAAATTTAGAATTTTAATCCCAAAAGAGGATTAAATTCAAAGTTTCTAAACATATTTCCATAAAATGTTCCAATAAGGGCATCCCGGTCAATTTATGGATACTCGATTCCAAAATTTACCTTTTTTGAAAATCCCAAATATTTATTCAAAAAAGGACTAAATTCACAAAATTCATGCTTTAGTCATCCAACATGGTTACCAAGCCAATTATAATATTCAATCGAGCCCAAAATAGTATAAAAATAATTCTCGCTCAGATAACCCTTAAACATATTTAAGGATTTCCAAAACGGTATATAACATAGCGTTTTATGGAAAAACAAAGCACACTAGCTTTAGAAAGAGTTTTAGAAATCTAAGAGACTCACCTCATATCCTAAGCAATTCTTTTCGTTCATGGCCGTTAAACTTTCGTTTCTACCGTTTTCGACGTTCTGTTGGCCGTTTGTCGTTAAACCTATACCAAACATTGTTTTCAGGCTAATTCATGTTTGGCCAAAAAATAGCCGACGTCCAGCCGACGTGCCTGACTGGTAGCCGGCGTCTAGCCGACGTTCAACTGACTTTTAGCCGACGAGGCCGACGGTTAAGGAAAACGTTCAATTTTCATTCACGTTGTTTTTTTATCGTTTGTGCGATTCTTTCATTTTTATTTTTCCACATCCTTTCTCCCTTCATAAACAAGAGATTCAATTCATATTTCCCCAATTATTTCATCCAAAATCACATAATTAATCATCATTCAATTTGTCCATGTTCCAAGCAAAATTCTGAAAATTTGCAACTTTGACACATAATTTTGTTTTGGACATAATTTTCAATCCACAACTCCGTTTTAGCTCAATGATATACCAAAATGACCGCAAGACTCTTAGCTTTAATTTTGTATGAGCTCTTTTCCAGAATTATGGTTTTAGAGGCACGGTACTGGGCAAAACAGCCCCAGTAGTTTTACCTTAATTTCACTATTCATACTTTCCTTTGTTCTCCTTCAATCTAAACACTTATATATCACTTAATCCTCCTCAAATGTTACTAAAAAATCCTTCATACCTCTGATTTTCAGACATATCTAGTGCAGTAAATCATATTTTCCAATACCAAATTTAACATTCTCAAACAACAACAATAACTATTCATTTTCCTTTAACAATTATTCTAGCTTTCCTTCCTATTTCACATGATTCTTTTGCAGCCATGTGATGTGTATTTATTTGGGTATAAAAATCATGTAAAAATTAGCACATTCTCAATCAATTTTAAATTTAAACATTAACTCCAAATTACACATATGAGCAAGCGTACTCATCATTAACATAGCATAGGGTTCAAACAAGTGTCGATCCTCCAGGAACAAGTACATATTAATCATTTTTCTTTCATTGTTTAACCGACTCAATAAAATGAAAAAGAAATAGAAAGGAAAATAAAATAAAATAAAATAAAATAATATATACATGTCAATGATAGAGAATTATGTAACTCAAACCATTATTTTGACAAACATAATCTTAAAGTATCTAATTATTATCATAATTAATTATTCTCTTGGCATCATGAAGGATTAAGATAGATTCACTTCTTTGGTCAATCCATGAAATCACTATCTTCTAGATAAATTAGCATTACTTGGTCTCGTCTCAACTAATTCACCCAAAAGATACATTAAACACGGTTCTTGATTAAATTTCCTTGGTCTCGACAAACTTAAAACATGAAATTAATTAATGAATCCTTGGTCTCGGCAAACATCAATTAACCTTTAATTACCAGTTCTGATCAATTAGCCATCTTGATCCAGTAAGTTAATCGACAACGAATATAAAATTAATGAATTGAAACCACCATCAACCCCCTTGGTCTAGTAAGTTAATGGAAAGGAACAACCAACTAATCTCGTAATAAGCACAAGTAATTAAATACCAAGAAGAACAACCAATTAATCAAAATATCAAATAACTCTAAGAATCATGAATACCGAAAATAATGTCAAATTATAATAAAACAATTAACACATCATTATTCAAGAAAAAGACAACAAAGTAAAAGAAAACACTCATAGACAAGCCTCATTCTTCTTCCTTTGAAGACCTTCTTGTTTTGGCAGAATTCCTCCTTGATTTGAGTGATTTTCTGTTATGATCTATGGATTCTCCCCTTTTTTCCTTGTGTTTTCCATCTATTTATAGGCTTAGGAAGTACCTAAACTCATTGGTGTAGGGTTTTTGGCCGATTAGAAGTAGGAAGTTACTAAAATTCTGCAAATTACCAAAAATCGCGCGCAAAAATCAAGGCACCGCCTCAACATCAAGTCACAGCCGGCGCTGCCTTGGTTTCCTAGAATCGGTGCTGGTTGTGTTCTGTTTCCTTAGTTATTTGCCGATTTTTTTCTTGATTTCTTCGCAATGTTTTCCAGAGTGTAGCCGACGCCGATTCCAGCTTCACAACCAGCACCGGTTTAGTTCTATTCCGGACGTTTCATTGATTTTTCTGTCATCTCGAAGTGTGTGCCAGCAGCACGTGGCTGGCACCAGTTCCTCTGCCCTGTCCGGCGCCGTCTCTGTTTTGTTTTGCGACATTTTTGCCTTGTTTTATCCCTAAAATCTAAAATAATGTACCAAATACCTTTCCAATGGTAAAATCTCAAATATGAAAGAATATGACTAGTTATTGAACAAAATGCATCACAAAATAGTCTTAAATAATTATAAAAAATATGACTAATTTACCCTATCACCATGATCCACCAATAAAATTGTCATGAAAACATCTTTAAATCACCATTAAAAAACTCTTATTCACTATACAAAACATAGCCTATGAATCCTTTATCCAACTGGTACACACACTTGTACATACAAAGTCTCACATAGTACACAATAATCATTTTAATCATCACAAATCTCACGTTTTCATGTTAAAATTCATATCAAAACGATCATCATAATGTAATCTACAACTTTAATTCTGGAAGCTTGAATGTTTACCTTGTTTGTAGCTTGATTTAGTGGAAAAATGATTTAAGTTTCCCTTTTTTTCTCCAAGAACTCTTCTTCTCTCACTTTTCCCATTTTTCTCTTTTTTTTTTTCTAGATTTTCTTTCCTTTTCCTTTCTTTTCTTCCTCTCCTTCCTTTTGTTCTTCTCCTGGACAAATTTTTGGTTGTTTTATAGCCCTTCCACCGCCATCCTAGGGTCCAAGGTCAACCAACATTAATTACATTGTGGGCTATCTATTTTAAAGCTAAATTCCTATTGGTGGATTTAATTTAAATGGATAATTCTTAAACTTATTCAATATGCTTTTGCAATTTAATAATCCCACAAATATTTTACTCCCCTAATGGTATTTTAACACTTGGTTTCATCCACCATTCACACAATACCACACTTCTACTTTTAACCTGATTTTCTATTTTCTTCAGAAATAACCAAAATCGAGTCCAGAAAGGAAAAATATTTTATTTCACTATTCAACTCCAAAAATTCCACTGAATCTATTGGTAACACTTAAATTCTTCAATTCCCTCTCTACTTGGTCAAATTTGCGGTCAAAGTCGCGAGCGCGTTCAAAATGATAAAAATGCCCTTGATACCTCGGGTAGCATAATTCTCACCAAAACATGTGTTTCATTGCACTGATCAATTTCTCTTTTCAGGGTACCCTTAAATTCTTATTTTGTTAATGATAATAGCTTTCCAAAAATTTAGGATACGGGTAGAAAAATCCAATAATTACATATGAGTCCCGACAAAATATTATTCCACCAAAATATTCGTCTCATTACACCGATCAACTTTTGTTCTGAACATCAGTACAAATTCTCATTCTATTACAAATAGTAGCCAATCGGAAGTGAAAAAGGTGGGGTGTTACAGGTGTTTCTTATTTGCAACATCAATTTGACAGCCAAGAACCCAAAACTTATTTGCCTTCCTTTAGCTAATACTAACATAATCACCATTTGCATTATGTTAATAGAGATTTTGTGACCGAAGCTTGGGACCACCATGGTTGAGACTCCTTCAGTATTCTATCATCGGAATTCTTGAAACTCCTTCCACCAGCAAATATTTCTTCAAACTTCTTTAAATCAAACATGTCAGTTCCCTCTGAAAATTTATTCAATTCAAAATACTGAATTCCTCCATCTCTAACCTCACACACTCGGTTTAGCAGACGGTGATCGAACTTGATATTCTTCCCTCCAACTCTAGAAATGTACATCTTATCATAAACGCTCATCTGGTTTCCTCAAGTCGTCCTTTTCTTATGTTAGCGTAGAATTCCCAAATGAGAGGTAAAAATTTTTTTATCAACAGACAGTAGACTATCCTAACCAACAGGTTCAAACATATTCAACACATTGGAGAAATTCAAGAAAGATGATGCATTTACTCGATAGCCAAGAATCACAGTTCTATTTCTCGAGACCCAATCATTATAATCAGACTCACTTTTTGAATCTAAAAAGCGAAGTACCTGAGTTTTGGAACTCCCTTGTTCCATGATTTTGAAGAGTCATAATGGAAAGTTGAGAAATCTGGAGCAATTTCTTTTCCTTTGTTCGTTGCTGATGACTTCTTCTTCATCATGGGAGATATTTTTTGAACCTTCTTTGGTTTTGGTCTAGTTGATTTTGTTTTTGCCATTTCAGTGAGAAGATAAGGGCTTTAACACTCAGTTGCTCAGAGAAGAAGAACTCAGAGGATTTTGAGGAAGAAGAAGTAAAGAATTGTCGGTTCCAGAGTTCGAAAGAGAGAAGGAAAAGAAAGTCCTTTGTGAGTACCTAGAAATTTGTGATAGAAGTACACTCAAGTACATTGAAAAAGTCACTTTAATCAGAGATTTCAAAAAGCCGTCTTGAGAAAAGCGCAAGCATTTTGAAATTCAAAAATGAAAATGTGGAAGCAATTATTTTAAAAGGAAATGCGAAGCATCAAAGATGATTCCATTTTAGATTCAGGCTTAATCCGAAATATACATCCAAACGAAACTTCTTTAGGGGTGAGTTTCAGAGGTGAGTTTTGGACTGAAATGCTGCATCCAAAAGCTTTGTCTTCAGTGATTCTGCAAAATAAAAAAATCTTCTGCAAACAAGTCAGTCATATGATTTTTGCAATTCCCAAACCTCTTCTCAGATTGTTGAATCTTTCTTTGGCCAGAGGTTTTGTGAATATATCAGTGAGTTGTTCATCAGTTGAAATATATTCAATACACACACCTCTTTTAAGCACATGATCACAGATAAAATGATGTTTAACTTCTATATAGTTGGTCCTAAAATGTTGAATAGGATTCTTAGTTAGATTGATAGTACTTGTATTGTCACATAATATAGGTACGCAGTTAAAATTAAGACCAAAATCAAGTAATGTATTTTTCATCTACAAGATTTATGCGTAGCAGCTTCCGGCTGCAATATATTTGGCCTCGATTGTGGATAAGGATACACATGCTTGCTTCTTGCTGTGCCATGACACTAGAGAGTGTCCAAGAAATTGACAATGGCCACTTGTGCTTTTTCTTTCAACTTTACAGCCTACATAATCCACATCAATATATCCTATAAGATCAAATGTGCTAGTGTGAGGATACCATAAGGCATAATCATATGTGTCAATTAGATATCGAAGGATGCATTTTACTGCACATAGGTGTGATTCCTTTAGACATGATTGAAATCGGGCACAAAGACAAACTGAAAACATAATATCTGGCCGGCTAGTAGTGAGATAGAGTAAACTTTCAATCCTACCTCTATACTTATGTTTATCTACCTTCTTACCATTTTCATCTTTGTCAAGTTTTATGAAAGTACTCATAGGTGTGCAAATTTCTTTAGCTTCGTTCATACCAAACCTTTTGAGCAGTTCCTTTGCATACTTAGCTTGATTTATGAAGATTCCATCATTGGTTTGTTTGATTTGCAGTTCGAGAAAGAAGTTTAGTTCTCCCATTATGCTCATTTCGAATTCTTGCTGCATTGTCTTAGCGAACATCTTGCACAAGGAATCATTAGTGGCACAAAAAATGATATTATCAACATAAATTTGAGCAATAAGGAGATCACCAAATTTATCTGATTTGATAAACAATATGGTATCGATCAAGCCTCTTAAGAACCCTTTTGAAAGCAAGAATCCACTAAACCTTTCATATCAAACTCGTGGGGCTTGTTTTAAACCATAAAGAGCCTTTGAAAGTTTGAAAACATGATTTGGAAAATACTTATGAATAAAACTCGGAGATTGTTCTACATACACCTCCTCCTCAATAAAACCATTTAGGAATGCACTCTTAACATCCATTTGATAAAGCATAAAATTTTTTAAGGAAGCAAAGGCAAGAAGCATTCTTATAGATTCCAATCTAGCAATGGGAGCAAATGTCTCATCATAATCAATCCCCTCTTCTTGATTGAATCCTTGGGCAACTAGTCTAGTTTTATTTCTAATGACAGCTTCATTTTCATCAAGTTTGTTTCTAAATACCCACTTAGTACCAATAATTGGATGATCAAATGGTCTAGGAACAAGTTTTCAAACTTGATTTCTTTCAAACTGGTTTAGTTCTTCTTCCCTAGCAATTATCCAAAATTCATCATGCAGTGTTACATTAATACAATTAGGTTCTATGCCTGAGAGTAGAGCAAAGTTATCTATGAAATATGGTATAGTTTTGACTCCATAGCTTGGATCACCAATGATTTGTTCTTTCGGATGACCGGTTTTGTATTTCCAATCCTTTGGTAATTGTTGATCTGTGGATTCTTCAACTTGTTGCCTTCCTTGTTCAGCTTGTTGTTCTTCAATTTCTTCTTTTGCATGAGTATCTAGCGGTGGTGCTTTGTGTTGGTCTTTCCTTACTTCCTTTGAACCTTCTACATCATTATCATCTTTCATTGAAGCATAAATGTTAGATTCATCAAAAACAACATGTACGGATTCTTCCACACATAGAGTTCTTAGAGTTCTTTTATTGTACACTCTATATGCCTTTTTATTGGAAAAGTATCCAAGAAATATAGCCTCATCGGATTTGCTATCAAATTTTCCAAAATTATCTCGGGTATTAAGGACAAAATATTTGCAGCCGAATACTTTAAAATAGGAGATTGATAGAGTTTTGTCAAACATAAATTTAAAGGGTATTTTTCTCAAAAACTGTCTCAACATTACTCGGTTTACAATATAGCATGTTGTATTAACAGCTTCAGTCCAAAAGTATTTTGGAAAGGCATTTTAACAAATCATGGATCTAGCCATTTCTTGAAAAGTTTGATTTTTCCTCTCAACAATACCATTTTATTGAGTTGTTTTAGCTGCTGAAAATTTGTGAAATACTCCATTTTCATCACAAAAGTGTGTAAATTCATTGTTGCAAAATTCTCTACCATTACACTTCTAATAGAAATCAGTTTGCATTCAATAGAGTTTTGAACGCGTTTGATCAGTTTTGAAAATTCAGAAAAGGCTTTGTCCTTTGATCCAAGAAATAAAGTCATCAACTAATATATAAGTATACCTCTTACCACCAAGGCTAACAGTCCTCATTGGTCTAAACAAATCTATATGAATTAATTCAAGAGGTTTTGATGTTGAAATTATTTTCTTGGGTTTAAAAGAAGTTTTGATTTGTTTTCTAAATTGGCATGCATTACAAATTATACTTTTATCAAACTTCATTTTGGGCAGTCCCCTAACAAGCTCTTTTGAGGATAATTTGTTTAGCAAATCAAAAGATACATGACCTAATCTTTTATGCCAAAGATAACCATCATTGTCATGCACGGAAAGACATCTAATACCATAAGCTATAAGGTCATTTAGATAGAATATATATACACATTTCCAACATGGTTGGCAACAAAGATTGTTTCTTTATTTGAGCTATCCATGATAGAGTAAGAATCCTTTTCAAAAATGATTTTGCAGCCGTTGTCACATAATTGGCTAATGCTAAGCAAGTTATATTTCAACTCATCAATTAATTACACTTGTTTTATAATAGTTGAGGAACCTTTACCAAAGTTACCTATCCTAAGAATTTTTCCTTTCTTTTTGTCTCCAAAGGTAATGAATCCTTTATTTGTGATTTGCACATATTCTAATAGAGCTACATTTTCAGTCATATGTCTTAAACATTCACTGTCCAAAAACCACTTGGTGAAGCTCATTTTCTCCAAAGAATGTGCCTATATATGAAAAGAAGAGTGATTTTTGGTACCCACATTTTCTTGGGTCCATGGGGGTTAGTAGTGTTTCTTCTAATTTTCCAAAATGTTATTCCACCAGATTCCACTTTTTTCTGAATATGACACCTAGATGCTTTATGTCCAGATTTTCTACAATATGTGCATATTTTGTGTGTCATGTAAGATGAGATAGCTTTTACAAATTGAGGTTTGTGAGTTTTATCCTTGTTCTCATGCCTATAAGCTAAGCTATTCCGGTTTTCAGCTAGGTGTTGAGCCCCAAGTAATTTTTCCAGGTTGTTTTTACCATTTGTAAACTTCTCAATACATGTGGTAAGATCATTGACTTTATTTTTCATATCATCAAACGTGCTAACCATACTTTCAAGAGAATGAATTTTTATCATATAAATATCCATTTTCTAAAGATACATACTGTAAAGTAGTGATGATCACATCCTTTTCCATAATAGCACACATATGTGACTCAAGAGACATTTTGTTCTCACTCAACAACTTTTCATCCTCATTTAGCAAATAATCAATCTTCATTTTCATTTCTTTATTTTTTTTCTAGACAGTTTTTTTAGTTCATGGAACATGTCAATTAGCAATTCATTTGGATCATCATACTTTTCATGTTTAGATATATGCGAATTAGACATGAAATCAGTGGTGGTAGAGTTTACCTCATTTTCCATTGCCATGAAGCATATATTGGCAGTTTCGTTTTCAAAATCTTTTTCTTCAGACTCGGACTCATTTTGGTCCCAAGTCCCCATCAATCCTTTGCCTTTCTTTGCTTTCAGCTCATTTTTCTTCTTTTTAAGCATTCTGCCTTCTTTTTCTTTAGCAACTGGGCAATCAGTAATGAAATGTTTAGTACTTTTGTATTTATAACATTGAGGATTAAATGCTGAGGTTTGTCCTTTTATCTTTGTGAATTTCTTTCCTCTTTTGAAGTTCCCCTTGTTAAACACCCTTCTGAATTTCTTTGCTATCATTGCCAGTTCTTCATTGTCTACTTCAGTCTCATCGCCATTGTCTAATTGACTGGTTTCTGCTTTCTCTTTTTCAGCTTTCAGTGCTATTCCTTTTTTACCTTTATCATGATCATCGGATTCTTGAAACCTCTTGAGTTTCATTTCATGTGTTAGAAAAAAGCCAATCAGCTCTTCAGTTGGTAAGGATTTCAAATCCTTGGATTCTTCCACAACAAGAGCTTTCGGCTGTCAGCTCTTAGGTAATGCATCTAAAATTTTTCGATTTTGTTCATTAAGGGAATAAACCTTCCCATATGCTTTGAGACCATTTGCGATATTTGTGAATCTAGTAAACATATTAGTTATGCTTTCGTTTGGCTTCATGGTGAATAATTTATAATCATGAATTAAAAATCCTAATTTAGATTCCTTAACTTGTGACAGGGAAAGCGATGGCTTTTTCCTGTTGTCAATAAAACTGATATATACCTTTAGAGATGATTTTTTTTTTTTTTTTGGTTGTTACTAAAAGTTAGACTTTTAGTAACAACTTTTAATATTGTGATTGATTCTATTATTTTCTGACAAGATTTTTTTTTTTTTTTGGGTCACTGCTGTTTCTTATCACTAAAGGCTCTTATCTCGTAGTGTAGGTAGAGTAAATCTGCCATCACAGGTCATTTAATTGAGAAGTATTCGTTCTTACCTTGTAACATATGTAAGTACTCTATTTTTTAAGTAGGTATAGAAATTGCTCCTTTAATAAGGTAGCACGTCTTCCGTCCAGTGTTTATAAAAAATTTACACATCTGTTGTTTGCAACTTGTGGCATGATTTAATTAGATATGTGGACTAGATATTCTTTAATCACTTTTTTTTCTATTGCTGTCAAGATTTGTCATCATGTCACGTTCATAATGCTTAATAAAATAGAGGGATCTTTGGCAAACTCAACCCTCGCCATTTGCAGATAATGTTCGTAATTTCGCATGTAACATAATATTGCTACAAGAAATGGAAGATCAAAAGTGGGTATATATATCTTCTCTGATTTGGTGCAGTTGTTTTAATTTTTTTAACTAGATTAATTACTTAATATTTTGATAGGTTACTATTTCACATACCACATGTTCATACAAGAAAAAAAATACACACACACATATATAGGGGCAGACCTACATATGGGTTGGGAGGCCATGAATTTTTAAAAATTATATATATATATATATATATGTATAATATATATTTAAAATTTAAAATAAATTGGCCCTCCAAATATATAAAATTAATTTTACAAGAATGTAATAGTAAAAAAAATTTATTAAATGTGAGATTTTATTGAAGGTGAAATGATACGATTAAAAATGAAATTTGATTATTTTCATCATGTGGTACAAATTCTTAATTTTAAAAAGTTATCTACTATATTTGAATTGTATCAATGGATAATCAAGATAATGAAGTTTAAAATTTATATATATTATGAAGTAACCGTTGTTCTTTATTTTTTCAGTTTTTACTGTTACCACGAAACAATTTTTTTCAATTATGAATATGGTAAAAATCAAATTTCGAAGTAAGATGAAAAATAATTTTTTTTTCAGATTTTTTAATAATATATTAAAAAATTGTAAAAAAAAAAATTTTTGATGAAGAAGGCCTCAATTGGCCTCCTCCCCTCTTCCTCCCAGTGAGTTAGTTCTGAATCTGCCCCAATATATATATATATATATATATATATATATATATATATATATATATATATATCAGTATCAAGTACTACAAGAGACCTCTACTAATACGTAACAAAATCAGTATCTATTGACATGTATATGCAAAATCAAAACCTAACTATCAAATATTTAATTGGTCATATAATCGAATGAATGATTGATTAGTAACCTATCTAAATTGGTAAAATGCTATACCATTGCTATCCCTCGTTTTGTGTCAAACCTTTCAACCAATGCGGAATTTTTGTTAAATGATGTTATTTTGCAGCTGAAATTAAAAAATGAGATACCTGCGAGAGATATTTCCAATCTAGGGAGGTTGTGCTTGCAAAAGACGACTTCCAAAAGTCAGGTCGTATTCGCACAATGTGATCTCAATCAGTTAAATTTTATTTTGTGTAGATTTTGTGAATGAAGAAAAAATGCAATGCGACCTTTAGATCTCATGTTCACGGATGACACTTAAGCTATTTAGAGGCAAACAAGTTTGGGAGATTGTACCAGTTAGCTTATTCGAAGCTCCTGCAGAATCTGATTCTGGCCTAGATTCTCTAGAATAATGCCAGTGAAGTTGTTCTGCCAGAGCTAAGAACTTCCATAGTTGGATAGTATGCAACAAAGTCTGGAATTGGGCCGTGCAATCTATTTGTAAACAGGTTGAGAAAGCGAAGCTGCGTGAGATTTATCAGCTCATATGGGATTTCCCAGTTAGTGCATTGGCGGAGAGATCGAGATTCACCATGCCCGTAAGATTGCCTAATTGCTTTGAGATTGGACCAGAGAGGACATTGACATCCAACAACAAAGCATCAAGTGACATCAAGTTCCCGAGGTCCGGAGGAACAGAGTCATTGAAGAAAGCTCATTTTCCTCGAGTAATGCGACCTCCATTTTTTTTTCTCTTCATTCCCATAATTTGCACAAAATGACAGAGATTGCATTTTGGTGACCTCCTTAGATCGAGAATATCTCTCACAGGTATTCTATTTTTAAATTTTCACTGCAAAACAACACCATTTAACGAAAATTCCACAACCCATGGATACACTGTCAGAGAGCTTTCTTTACTAAAAACCAAACATTTTCTTGAAAACTTTATACATATGTACCGTCTCAAGACGTGAGGAGCTAAACATTGACCCTGTCTTTTTATTGGGGAAAAATAAATTAGTACAGCGCCAGGCCAAAGACCAAAAATGTTGTGATGGAAATAAATCCTCCGCTTGCAAATTGAAGTTGTCCTGAAACTATGGCTTCTTATTTTTCGCAACTAAATTGGGTTTTTGCGGCTAGAATTCACCAGACAGCTAAACTATAACTTGAGGACAGAAAAGTGACTAGTGTTCCGTACTTTGAGTTATTCAAAATAGTTGATATTAGAATTTTTTCACTAATATTTTGAGTTCAAATTTCTCTTGAGATATGAATCATTGAGATATGAGTCATGTACATACTTTCAAGTGACGATTGGAGTTACTTTATGAAAAAAAGTGACTACTTTTCCTATAAGATGTGCATATCCCAATCACTTCACCTTTGAGAAAATAAATTTAGGTCTAGTCAAGTTTACTTAGTGCAATTAAAATTTCAGATATTAAATGGGCATATCGTCTAAAATATATAACTTCTAAGGACCAATTGAAATATTCCTAAGATAATAAAAGTCAAGAAACCCCAACAGAATTTTACGCATTTGCCTTCGTGAATTGTTGGAGATAATTTATAAATGAAATGTTAAAAGAGATAAAGTTTCATTTTTTTTTAAAATAATGTTCATTTTCTAAATTTTGTTTTGACATCTTTCATGAGAAACATCATTTACTTTAAATTGGAAGGCATCTAAATATTAGTGAAAAATTATGACTTATAGAATATAATTGATTATTAGTAAAAGTTATGACTAATGAAAATATAATATTCTCATAAATATCATGTCTCTTCTTTAAATTGTATACATATTATTGTTGATTATTCTTGTGAGAAATCATAATATATATTTGATATCTCATTTTTTGAAAATTTTTGTTGTATCATAGACATAATTTACCTTAATTCTTTAGCAAATACTTGTGTAGTTGGGACAAATAACACTTCAAAGAAAGTATTACACACATCTTAAGAATTCTTCTTTCTCTATTACATTCTCTTAAAGCATACATATATTCTAATAATCTTAAGATGTTATTTGACATTGAGAACCATGAAATCTCCAAGAGAAAATATGCTCCAAACAATCAATCATCGAAGCACCAAATTAGATAGGTTCAATGGCAACGAAACAAACTTTAGTATATGGAAGGATAAGATGATGTTATTTCTTACTACTATCAAAGTAGCTTACATACTTGATCTTGCTTTGCCACTAATTGTTGCACTAAAAGAACATGATTCTGAGGAAATCAAAGTGAAACATCGCAAAAGAGAAGAAGATGAAGTATTGTGTCTCGATCATATCTTTGATACATTCTCATATTGATTGTATAATGTTTACAAATCCATGAAGACAATAAAAGAAATATGGGATGCACTTGAGTATAAATACAATACTAAAAAATGAGGTGCGGATAAATTTCTAATTAAATAGTATTTTGATTTTACTTTTAATGGTGGTTCTTCTTTCCTTGATCAAGTACATGATCTTTAAGTTCTAATTACCAAACTTAAGGATCTTGGTATGAAGATTTCCGAGTCACTACAAATCAATGAAATTATAGCAAAATTACCCCCTAA
The DNA here is from genome assembly GCA_026120185.1 of Voacanga thouarsii. Classification (NCBI taxonomy): domain Eukaryota; kingdom Viridiplantae; phylum Streptophyta; class Magnoliopsida; order Gentianales; family Apocynaceae; genus Voacanga; species Voacanga thouarsii. The sequence goes on along the minus strand of JANUWF010002326.1, from coordinate 5,364,946 downwards.
TTAGAATGCTCCATGTGAAGAGGCGGGGTGGATTAGGGATTTGTTCCTCGATATTAAATTGTGGCCACAACTTATGCCTCCAATCTCTTTATATTGCCACTATGTCTAGAGGCTGAAATAAGGTGTATAATGGAAAATTTAGATATATAAGTCTAAGACATTAGTATCTTAATTAGACAAATATTATGAGATGGTGTCCTGACTGTTGTGTTTGTTAGAACCTACAACAATAAGTGGTTGTGAACACTAGTATTAATTACCCAATTAGTGTATAAATTAGAGGTTGAATATATATATATATATATATATATAAAGAAATATTCTTAATAAAATATAATTACTTTCTTAGTACTTGGTAATAAGTTAAAAGGTATTTTCACCTATATGATCATAAGAAATAGTGCTATTTCTAGCAAAAGTTAGGTTTACTTTTGTAAATGATTATGAACTTAGGATAGAGCACATGACCAGTACGTAATAGTGCTAAGAGGTGATGTGAATTGATCAATAATTTTAATATCATGTATGTAATATTTCTAAACTAATTTACAGATTATTGTTTAATACTATATGCAACTTTAATTTGGTTAGACTAAGTGAAATTATATTAGCACTAAGAGGAAAGTATAAATCAAATGATACTTTCTGTTAAGTATATATTTGTGTGTCAGATTATAATTTTATTAACAAACTAACACTACAAGAAAAACATCAAATTAGTGACGGATTTTTGCGACGACTTCTAGGCCATTGCTAATTTGCGACGGAACAGTAACGGAAGCAAAAATTTTGAAAATAAATTTATTTTTTAAAATTTTCGTCGCTAATCTGTCGGTAATTGCAACGATTAGCGATAGGAATCTAGCCCTCGTAAATCCGTCGCAAATTTGCGACGGCTATCCAAAATTTAAAAATAAATTTATTTTTTTAAATTAAAAAATAAGCCTTCCCAAATCCGTTGCAATTGGCGACAGATTTGCGACAGCAATGTAAAATTAAAATTGCGACGAATTTGCGACAGCCATCTAAAATTAAAAAATAAATTATTTTTTTTAAATAAAAAAAATGCCCTCGCAAATCCATTGCAAATTTGCGAGGGATTTGCGATGGCTATTCAAAATTTAAAAATAAATTTATTTTTTTAAAATTTAAAAAAAAAACCTCGCAAATCCATCGCAAATTTGTAATGGAACAGTAACGGAAGCAAAAATTTTAAAAGTAAATTTATTTTTTAAAATTTCCGTCGCTAATCTGTCGGTAATTGCAACGATTAGTGATGGGAATCTAGCCCTCGTAAATCCGTCGCAAATTTGCGACAGCTATCCAAAATTTAAAAATAAATTTATTTTTTTAAATTAAAAAATAAGCCTTCCCAAATCCGTTGCAATTGGCGACAGATTTGCGACAGCAATGTAAAATTAAAATTGTGACGAATTTGCGACAGCCATCTAAAATTAAAAAATAAATTAATTTTTTTAAATTAAAAAAATGCCCTCGCAAATCCATTGCAAATTTGCGAGGGATTTGCGATGGCTATTCAAAATTTAAAAATAAATTTATTTTTTTAAAATTAAAAAAAAAAGCCCTCGCAAATCCATCGCAAATTTGCAATGGAACAGTAACGGAAGCAAAAATTTTAAAAGTAAATTTATTTTTTAAAATTTCCGTCGGTAATTGCAACGGATTAGTGACGGAAATCTAGCCCTCGCAAATCCGTCGCAAATTTGTGACGGCCATTCAAAATTTAAAAATAAATTTATTTTTTTAAAATTAAAAAAATAAGCCGTCGCAATTTGAGACGAATTTACGACGACCATCTAAAATTAAAAAATAAATTAAATTTTTTAAAACTATAAAAAATGCCCTCTCAAATTTGCGACAGATTTGCAACGGCCATTTAAAATTTAAAAATAAATTTATTTTTTTAAAATTAGAAAAAGAAATCCCTCGCAAATTTGCGAGGGGTTTGCGACTGCCATCTAAAATTAAAAAATAAATTTATTTTTTTTAAATTAAAAAAATCCCTCGCAAATCCATCGCAAATTTGCGAGGGATTTGCGATGGCCATTCAAAATTTAAAAATAAATTTATTTTTTAAAAATTAAAAAAAAATGTCTTCGCAAATCCATCGCAAATTTGTGAGGGATATGCAACGGCCATCTAAAATTAAAAAAATAAATTTATTTTTTTAGAATTAAAAAAAATGCCCTCACAAATCCATCGTAAATTTGTGAGAGATTTGCGTTGGCCATTCAAAATTTAAAAATAAATTTATTTTTTAAAAATTAAAAAAAAAAACCCTTGCAAATCCGTCGCAATTCAAAATTTAAAAATAAATTTATTTTTTAAAATTAAAAAAACCCTCGCAAATCTGTCAAAAATTTGCGAGGGATTTGCGATGACCTTCTAAAAATTCTCAACATTAATATGTATATATATATACATATATTAATAAAGCATTTTTATATACATATAAATATGTTAATATAATTTTTTAATATAAAAATAAATATATATACATACATATATACATATTTATTTATGTTAGTATGTGTGTGTCTATATATATATATATATATATATATATTAATATATTTATACATATATCTATATATATATGTTGTAATACTTTTTAAATATATTAATATATATATATACATATATATATGTATATATAAATACATACATTATATATATAAAATATATATTTATTTAATAGCAACAGATGTATATATGTCATATTCTTACATAAATACATACATATATATATACTTAATAATACCATATGTATATTATACATATAAATATTTTAATTTACTAATGTCTTTTCGCGTATTCTACTATTTCAACACACACACACATATTATATCATATGTATATATATATATATATATATAATCAAATATTAAAAATTTTTTGGTGAATTTTTTAGATTAGTGACAGATTTGCTACGGATCAGGGTTTCATAAACCCTGATCCTTCGCAATTAGCGAGGGATTTGCGACGATATTGTAAAATTTAATTGCGACGGATTTGAGACGACTATCTAAAATTAAAAAATAAATTTTTTTAAATTATAAAAAAACCCTCGCAAATCCATCACAATTTGCGACAGATTTTGCGATGACAATGTAAAATTTAAAAATAAATTTATTTTCTAAAATTAAAAAAACAAGCCATCGCAAATCTGTCTCAAATTTGAGACGAATTTGTGATGACACACTAAAATTTAAAAATAAATTTATTTTTTAAAATTAAAAAAATAAGTCGTCGCAAATCCGTCACAATTTGCGACGGTAATGTAAAATTAAAAAATAATTTTTTAAAAAATTAAAAAAACAAGCCGTCGAAAATCTGTCACAATTTGTGATGGATTTGAGATAGCCATCTAAAATTAAAAAATAAATTTATTTTTTAAATTAAAAAAATGAGCCCTCTTGCGATGGATTTGCGATGGTAATGTAAAATTTAAAAATAAATTTATTTTCTAACATTAAAAAAAAAAGCCGTCGCAAATCCATCACAGTTTGAGACGAATTTGCGACGCCCATCTAAAATTAAAAAATAATTTTTTTAAAAATTAAAAAATAAGCCATCACAAATCCGTTGCAATTTGCGGCGAATTTGCGACGGCAATGTAAAATTTAAAAATAAATTTATTTTTTAAAATTAAAAAAATAAGCGGTTGCAAATTAGTTGCAATTTGCGACGGCCATCTAAAATTTAAAAATAATTTTTTTAAAAAATAAGCCCTCGCAAATTGCGAGGGATTTGCGACGGCCATCCAAAATTTAAAAATAATTTTTTTAAATCTTGAAAAATTAGTTGTCGTAAATCTGTGGCTAATTAGCAACAGATTTGCGACGAAAAATTCTATCGTCGCAAATCTGTCACAAAGTCCTTGCAAATCTGTCGCTAATTCACAAAAAAATTTACTATATCATTAATATATAGCACAATAAATCACAAGAACTTCAATAGCTTAGTGGTGAAGCGCGTGTTCCCCCACAACAAGGACGCAAGTTCAAGCCCCAAGTCCGACATAATCTCATAATATTCTTGGCGGGTTGGGTTACGGATCAGGTTCTCGGTGGGTCGGGTCGGGCCGATGGACGGGCGGGCCGAGTAGCTAATTAATTAATTTTTTAAATAATTTTTTTTTGCTACCGCAAATTGATTTCTAAATTAATTAATTTTTTAAAAATAATTTTTTTCCCGTCGCAAAACCGTTGCTAAGTTATTTTAATTTTTGTAAATAAAAAATTTTTTGCCGTCACAAATTCATTGCTAAATTAATTAATTTTTTTTTAAAATAAAATTTTTATTCCATCGCAAATCCGTTGCTATGCTAATTAAAAACTTAATTATAATGTCATCAATTAAATGACCATCGCAAATCCGTCGCTGTTTGCGACGGATTTTCTTTCCGTTGCAAATTGCGATGCCCCTTTTTGCAATAGACGTAATTCGTCGCTAATTTAGTTTTTTCTTGTAGTGTAAATGGAGGATTGTTAGAGATAGTTTGTAAATAAAATATTAAAAGAGATAAAGTTATCTTTCCTATAATGTTCATTGTTTGAATTTTATTTTAGCATCCTTTCATGAGAAACATCATCTACTTTGAATCAAAAGGTATCTAAACATTAGTAGAAAATTATGACTTGTGGAAATGTAATTGATCATTAGTAAAAAATTATAACTAGTGAAAATATAATTTTCTTATAAATACCATGTCTCTTCTTTAAATTGTATACATATTATTATTAATCATTCTTGTGAGAAATTAGAATATTTACTATCTCATTTATCAAAACTTCTTAATGTATCTTAAACGTAATTTGCCTTACCTTTTTACTAAATACTTGGTGTATTAAAAAATAATAATACATTAAGCAAAGTGTTATACATGTCTTAAGAGTTCTTATTTCACTACAAGAAAAAACCAATTTGCGATGGAATAGCAATGGGAGCAAAAATATTAAAAATAATTTATTTTTTAAAATTTTCATCACTAATCCGTTGGTAATAGCAACAGATTAGTGACGGACATCTAGTCGTCTCAAATTAGAGACGAATTTGTGACGGCTTTTTTAAAATTATTCATTAGCACTAATTAAATTAAAAGCTGTTGCCATTCCGTCACTAATATGCGACGGTCTTTTTTCATATTTAATTAACACTAAAAAACTAAAGTTCCATCGTAATTAGAGAGGGATTTGCGACGGTCATCCCAAATTTAAAAATTAATTTATTTTTTAATTTAAAAAATATGCCCTTGCAAATCCGTCGCAATTAGAAGGGATTTACGATAGCCATCCAAAATTTAAAAATAAGTTTATTTTTTTTTCAAATTAAAAAACAAGCCATCACAAATCTGTCGCAATTAGAGAAGAATTTGCAACGGCCATCCATAATTTAAAAATAAATTTATTTTTTAAAAATTAAAAAAAAAAGCCCTCGAAAATTCGTCTCAAATTAGTGAGGGATTTGTGACGGGTATCCAAAATTTAAAAATAAATTTATTTTTTTAAAATTAAAAAAATAAGTCCTTCCAAATATGTCGCAAATTAGTGAGAGATTTGCGATGACCATCCAAAATTTAAAAATAAATTTATTTTTTAAATTTAAAAAATATACCCTCGCAAATCCGTCGCAATTAGCGAGGGATTTGAGATGGCCATCCAAAATTTAAAAATAAATTTAATTTTTTTAATTAAAAATAAGCCCATGCAAATCCATCACAAATTAGCGAGGGATTTGCAAAAACCTCTGTAAGTTAACCTTTGTTCAGTCATGAATTGAACTCCATTACCCCCTCCACTGACCTTGCACAACTAGACTCCATATCCACTCCTCAAATTTCTCCTACAATCACTCTAATCAAACTTCCATTTGAATTCCAAAATTTCCAGCATTTACTCCATGAAAACACCTTTGGATTAAGCTTCATAACCAGAAATCCTCCCACCATTAAACTCAGAAATTCAGCCAGCCTCATAGCTCCCTCAACCCTCATTCAATTCAGTAAAACACAGCAAACCAATCGGCCATTTGCAGCTCCAAGAAACCTCCATCAATCAAACACCATTACCATATCTTTTACCTTAAAACACTCCATAAATTTCTCCATTTGAATTTCAAACAACCAGATTTTTCTCTCCTCTCTAATCTGAAAATCAAAATCCTAGAACTCCCTCAATCATTCGGCTAGCCCCTTCAGAAATTCGTCCAGCATTTTCTCTCTAATCCTCTCCATTTTCACCAAGAACACTAAGAATACACAATACCTTTCTTCAAGCCAAAGACCACTCTAAACACCTTCAATCCCTCCCAAAAACTCTAGAACACGCCTACATACTCTCTAGAGTCCATTTCTAGATTTTATAACATTAAATCTTGAAAACAAAAATTGACAATCGGATCAAAACTAGAATTTTCCTTGAAGTCTCAAAAACATCATCAAGGTAACTAAAAACAACTTTTGTTCATCTTCTTCCCTTCAATCTTTAACATATCATACTAATGCTCTCTCTCTCTCTCTCTCTCTCTCTCTCTCTCTCTCTCTCTCTCTCTCTCTCTCTCTCTCTCTCTCTCTCAGCCCAAATGGTTGCTACAACCATGGCCATTTTCTTTCTCCTCTCTTGGACAATTCAAGACTCTCAAGCGTGTGGATCTTCATAAATCTTCATCGAGATAGTCATTAACCAAGTATTTCTCTTTAACCTTTCTTTTGAATTCTAGATTCATGTGTCTTGGTTGTTGATAGGAAGGATAGAATATGAATGGGAGATTGAGTATATGCATATGTATGAAGGAGTTGAGATTGGAGCATGAAAATGATTGATCATGGTTAAGCTTTACGAATTTCCTTGTGGATCGATGCATGTTCATCATGTCTTAAGAAATTATGAATGTTTAAACATGCTAGAATGTTATGTCACCTTTGGTGAATAGGATATTATGTTCTTATTTTCATTGAAGCCCTGAGTATGATTATGCTTAGTAGGGATTTGATTATGTGATAGTAGGTATGGATTTAAGCCTTTGTTCATGAATAGAATAGTTTGTTGATTGATGTTGGAGTATATGCTTATGAATCTTGTTAGCAATAGAAAAATTATGATCATGACCTTGTTGATCCTAGGCTATTTTGATTAGCAAATTTTATTACCCCAATTAAAATTATTACTATGTTTTTCTCCCAAGGTTTCGAAATTCTTAGAAAGTTTTGAAATTGGAATATTCAATAAAATAGTAATATTTTACTTGTCACATAAATGATATCTTTTATTAAAAATAATATGTATATGTATATGTATGTGTGTGTGTGTGTGTGTGTGTGTGTGTGTATGTATATATGAAACCTTTTATAGAAATAAGTAAAATATTAATGACCTTGTAGACCATATATTCATAAATACTATTTATATTTATTTGTTATCTATTAATCAAAAGTTGATAAATTTTATTTATTATTAATTATTTACTATGTATCAATTAAGAGATAGTAATGATTTAATATTTATTTTTAAAATACTATTTAGGAATGACCATTCATTAATGTCATCTAGAACTTAGGATTCCTCAACAATTAAACCCTAGTTTATTTATTAATAACAACACTTAAGATTTATTATTTGAACCTATAACTTATTAGTAATTATTTTATAACCCCTAGTTATTTTATCTTATCAAGCTAGTCGTATTTTATAAAATCCTTTATCATCTAGTATTAAAACTTAGGACATTAGGGTCATGATTGTAATAAGTTGAACTAGGATTATTTATGTAAGCGAATATAGCTTGAGTATAACCTTATGACTTGTGTTTACCCCAGGCGGGGTTAGGTCAGCTCTGGAAGATTTTTGAATTTGCTCAAGCAAAGGATCAAGTAAGCCTCTGCATAAACTTATTTGAAGACAAAAAGTTTCTATGGCAAGTCAAACGTGAAGTGTATGGACACTCATTTTGTAAAGGCAATTAAGGACTGTTTCCTTTTTATTTCAGGCAAGCAAATCATTTGAAAATTTAAACAAGAAGTTTTGCAAATTCTAAAACTCTTTCTAAAACCCAACTTTGGCAAGAATTTAGAAACCCTTAATTGCTATTTCCAAATAAAGTAATGTATTATCAATTTTCTCCCAAGTGGGACGTTTAACGTTGAGTACTCAATAAGGGTAGACTACTAGGACTAGTCTTTGAAGGGTTAGGCTAAGTCTCTCAGCAGGTGACTACCTCTAAGGGGTGAGTCCTTCCTGGATAGGATGTCAGTCCATTAGGTTGTGCCGGTCCGAGCTAGCAAATTTCAGTCATGTGGGCTGTGTGTTTCCGGAGTGGACAACCGGTAAGTTTGGGTGTAGAGAAGGAGGAGTATCTCACCCGGTAGACTGACTACCTACCTTTTGTCAGTCTGCACAAAGTGTGGCATTCTAACCATTATATGGTCATGGGGCCCAACGTGTGGTAACCCATAGCTACCCATTTGAATGGTTGTATTTATTGTGCACATGTATGATTTGAAAAGCAAAACGCCACTCTTTATTTTTAACCTTATTTATTGCTTGCCAGCACTTTCTCTTATACAATTTTTACAGCTTGCATACATGAACTGTTTTACCTGCAACACTCAAAGCACACACAGGCTTACTGAGATTTTTATCTCATCACCTTTCATGCCATGTGTTCAGGTCGATCCTGCTATGGAGATGAGTAGCTATATTTGTTGCCTACTTTGAAGACTTTATGTTATTTATTTATGTGTTGTTTTGAGAGATGATAGTAATCATTTATTTTGGATTTGTTCCTAAATTTTTGGGTTGTAATAAGTTCAGTTTTAAAGTATTGTTTTTATCTTCGTTTGTGTGACCTAGTTATAAAGACCCCTTGTCCTTTGGATTGGGCGACATCCCCGGCCCTATTGGGCCTATGTAGTGGGGTGTTACAAACATAATTTCAGCAATATAAATCAACAAAATCAGACAAAAACACATTTATAATTCATCTAAAATCATGCCCAAACTCCTCAAATTTAATCCAAAAAATTCCTTCAAGCAATCCCAACTTCTACAATAATTATTTAGCAGCGAATACACAAATTTACAATAGCAAAAATACAATATTTTCATCAATATTTAAGTCCACAAGCAACCATAATACAACCAAAACTAATTCCAAACTGTCAATTAGACAAATAAATCACCCCCCAATCAATCTACATTTCCAAAATAGTTTACATGTAACTTCAATAACTCAAAATAATGTAGAAAAATTCAAAAATTTTGGACCTCTAAAGCAGTAAAATTCACCAACAAAATTAGCAGAAATCTAAAATTAGCACAAACACCCTATGTTACCTTTCAAAATGTAATATAGATATTCAGATCATGTACCAATTCTATATCAATACTGGCTCTGCAGAGATGCTACAAAATTGACAAAAGTCCCACTTAAGCTCACAGAAAATCAAATGACACACTTAAGCTCATGGAGTGTTATCTCATAACAAAAGGAAGGGTCGGTAGTTCAACATACCTCGATCAATTGCGGTCCAGTACGATGCCCAAGCTTCGCCGATAGCGGTTGAGGTTGAGACAATGCAGTGGTAGTTGTCCTTGTGTTGACGAAGGTCAACCGATGGTTCCGTGGCGGGAGGGAATTGCAACTCTGCTCAGATGGTGGTTTGGTAGTAGTTCAGGCAAGAAGGAGGGAAGGTCGCCGGCGGGATTGGAAGGGATTTGACAAATTAGCTGGAGAAAAGGAGAAAGAACACAATAAAAGGGAAGAGAGGAACAGGGATGTTATAGTTGTTGGGATTTGCGAAGGCAAAATCCATCGCTATTCCCTTGCTATTAGCGAGGGATTTGTGACGGAAACTAAAAAATAAAATAAATATAATCCCTCACTATTCCCTCTCAAAATAGCGTGCAATTAGCGAGGGTTAATCTCAACAGAGAATTTAATGCCTTTCTGATCCCTCGCTAATTGCATTGTATTAGAAAAGAATTAGTGAGGGATTTTTTGAATTTCAAATTCTGCTCAAAATGTCCGCGTGGTTTTAAGTTATAAATTTTGAATCCCTCGCTGTATTTTATCCGTCGCTAATCCGTCCCTATTCAGAAACAGATTAGCGACCGATATATCATTTTCCTCTATTTTTGCAATCCTCTACTAGGAAAACATATTTATTTCTATCAATACTTAGCTACTTCCTCCTTAGCTACGGATTAAGAGTATGAAATATTTCGCCAGTGAACAATTTTAAATAATCATCATGGTATTTATTTAGGTTTAATTAACATCAATTCTAATAGGCTTACTAATATGAGAGGTTTAATTAGTATTGACGTGCTTTCATATCCTAAAACCTCAAAATTACATTTATTACCCAAATCAAATGTAATAAAATGTAATATGTAGAACTTCGATTGTACACGTAACTCTCATAGTAATTAAATATGTGTTTATATTTGCCTCATACATTGATCATATGATGCATCAAATATATATATATATATATATATATATATGTGTGTGCATATAAAGTGACCAATGTATTATATACTACACATGACAAATTTGTACAGAGGTATAATACATGCATATCGTTTAATTATAATCTATACTTTGTAACTTGTTGATGGTAATTACACATATTTTGAATGCATATACATTGGTTACAATTCAACAAATAATAAAGAATTTAGTATTTGTAAGGATATTATATAAAAAAATTTTCCACACGCAAAAGTATCGTGAGAAAAAAAATTGAGAATCCACAAAATGGGGAATCCCTCGCAAATCCCTTGGTAATTAGCTACGAATTTGTGACGGATTATTTCAGTGACAAATTAGTGATGGATGATAATTATCCCTTGCCAATAAAACTTTAATCCGTCGCAAATTAGCCAATGAATTGCGACAGAAAATATTCTCATTCTAATCCCTCGCAAAACTATGAGTGATTAAATAGGGATTATAATTTTATTATAATTTAGAAATTTTAAGAATTCCATCGCTATTCCCTCCCAAATTAGTGTGGGATTAACTTGGGCTTAGTTGCAAATCTGCAAGCTAAAATTTTACAACGAATATTAAGTAAAAATAAAAAATTTGTCGCAAATCCCTATCAAATTTGCGATAGATTAGAATGGATTTTTTTGATTCCTTGCTAATTTTAAAGGGATTTTAATTAAAACTGATCCGTCGCTAATCAGCTAGGGATTAGCGAGGGAAAGTCAATCGGTGTGCCTATCTCATTTTTCCCTTGCTAATCCCTCACAGAGTTAGCGAGGGATTTATTCCTAAATCCCTCGCTAATTCCTACCTTTCTTGTAGTAAAAAGAAGGTTTGCTGGCTCGGACAAATGTGTCCGAGAAATTTCAAATATATCGTATCCGACATACATGCACATCCCAATAACCATGCGAGACTTATGGTTTCAAGAATTTAGGGTAAGAAATTTTTGAATATTATTTGTTATCTAAGTACTATGCTACATGTTAATCAGAATTCTTAATCACGATCATGTAGAAATATTTCTGGTGGAGGGATGAGTATGCTTCCCAAATTCAATCTATTTGAGAAAGAAGTGTCGGGTGAGATTTTCGGACATAATGTCTTGGCTAAGGAAGAGCGATGGTGGGGCATGTCCTCATTGGATAGAGGCTCAATATTGGAATGACATTTACGAGTATTGGAGTTCAGAGAAGTATCAGAAGCTTTCAACTATCAACAGAAAGAATCAAGGAAATAGCTGCACCCACACTGGAGGGTCTATCTTATTCACGGAACACGAGGACCGTTTGGTAGTTCATTTCCACTTAACTATTTATTTTCTAAATTGCTTTGAAATGAATTTATACAAGATTGTAAAAATTTTATTTTTTTACCATAAATGTAGCAGGCCAAGGAGGGGAGTTCTTTCAACTACATAGATATGTTTGAGACATTACATGTCTTTCAGAGTGGGCCACAAAAGGGCCAGTTTGTTAGTGATCGTTCTCGCCAAACTTTGGCAGTATATAGATTAAATATGTTGAAATTTCTTAATATAGCGTGGAATTTGTATTTTAGTTTGACATCTACCATTGACGATTTTTTTTTTTTTTTTTAAAGGATGATATGCGAAATTTCATACAGAGCACTACTCAGTCCGAGTCTAGTGACTCAAAAAACTCGATTGTTCCTTTTGATGAAAAAGCTATGTTTGTAGAAGAACAATGAGGGTTTAAAAGGGGACGAGTTTATGGATTAGGCTCAGAGGCAACACATGTTCGATCTAGATTGTCTCAGAGTGGATCGGATACATCTTCCACTACACCAGCTGATATCGGGCATCTAGTAGAGCAAAGGGTTCAGCAGGCCGAGTGGAGGTTCAATCGACAAATAGACTTGTACCGGGACTTCATGAGGCGACAACACTCTACATTTAGTGGTTGGATGGCAGTTATGTTGGACAAGGTGGGCATTCTTGCACTATCTATGCCATCCATAGAGGAGATAGAAGTGCACATAGCAGCTGCTAATACTAAAGATGAAGACCCCAATGTCGACGATGGATTTGATCCAGCTGATGACCACCCAGGCCCACGTAGGGGCTCTGGTTCTCCTTCTCCACCCCCTTTTGCAGCTGCTTACTCTTTACCTACACAAACTTTATTGTATTTATTTCTATACTCTTTATACACTACTACTTATTTCTGTGAACTATTTTACTTTTTAGATACTTACTATATACTTATATTATATTATGTTTGAGTATTTAAATTATATTTATTTATGTTAATTTTAGTTTTGTACATTATTTTTGGGGTTATGAGCACAGTTTTGACATTTGTTTGTGTAGTATTTCAGAATTGATTTATAGGGAGCTGATAATTTAAAATAAATGTAATAATGGAAAAATAAAAAATTCATCGTAAAATCCTCACAATTTATGACGATTTAGCAAGGATAAAGTTTTGGAAAAAAAAATTGCGAAGGTTTTGCGAGGGCCAAGTTTTGGGAACAAAAGATCCGTTGCAAAACCCTTGTAATTTGCGAGGGTTTTGCAACGGCCACAGTTTTGGTGAAAAATTATGAGAGTTTTGCGAGGGCCAAGTTTTGGAAACAAAAAATCACTTGCAAAACCCTCGCAAATTGTGAGGATTTTGCGAGGGCCACATCTTTAGGTAAAAAATTCCATCGCAATTTGCGAAGATTTTGCGAGGGCCACAGCTTTGGGTGAAAAATTCCCTAGCAATTTGTGAGAGTTTTGCGAAGGCCAAGTTTTGAGAACAAAAGATCTGTTGCAAAACCATCGCAATTTGTGATGGTTTTGCAAGGGCCAAGTTTTGGGAACAAAAAATCCTTCGCAAAACCCTTGCAAATTGCGAGGATTTTGCAAGGGCCACGACTTTGAGTGAAAAAATCCCTCACAAAACCTTCGCAATTTGCAAGGGTTTTGTGAGGGCCAATTTCTTTAATGTACAATGACCCTTGCAATACCGTCCAATTTAGAGAATTTTGAGATGGACTTATGCATTTCGTCGCAACACGGTAGCAAATTTTCTACTTCGTCGAACTTTGACAAAAAAATATTCATCACAAAACCCTCGTAAAACCGTCATAAATTGTGTCGATCTTTTCTTGCCCTCATAAAAATTGTCGCAAACCCGATTTGTGATGGTTTTGCGACGATTTTTGTTCGTCGCAAAATGACAAATTTCCTGTAATGCTAAAGCAAGATATTTGATAGTTATATTTCCCAAACTTACAGTTTTAACAAATTTGTGTCTATAAGTTTAACATCTTGTTATATCTTGCACTTCTGCTAATAAGTACAATGTATCATTCTAGTTATGCAAATGTTTCTTTCTCAGGTCTATATAGACATAGAGTTGGAGATATTCTCATGGTTACAGGTTTTCACAACAAAAATCCCCAATTTCGATTTGTACAATGGCAAAATATTATCTTAAGTATTGACATTGATAAAACAACTGAGGAAGATTTCTCTATAGCAGTTACGAAAGCAATACAAATCCTTGAACCATGTGGCTTTCTTCTCCAAGATTACACTAGCTACAATGACACATCCTCAGTTCCCAGCCACTATGTACTCTTTCGGGAACTTTAAGAAATGGAAAGCACCGACTTATTTGCTCAACTTAATGTTGTTGAAATGGAGAAGTGTTGTGCTTTAGTAGAGCAATCATTTGATGCAGTCTATAGGATGGTACATAAGGAAGTGGGCAAATATAATAAACCCTTTGGAAATTAGAGTTGTTAAGAAGGGAACATTTGAAGCGCTCATGGATTTTTTTTGTTTCCCAAGGTTCATCTATGATTCAGTACAAGACGCCAAAGTCCATTAAGTCTAACAAAGCCCTTGAGATACTAAACTCAAAGGTACTAGGAAGGTATTACAGCAAAATCATTCCAAATTGAGCCATTAGCCATGGAAACTATTGTATTAAATCAATGTCTATGCTAGGTTTTCCCAACCATGATCTGTATTTGCTTTTTTTTTTTTTTTTTTTTTTTGCTTTTTCCCCATCTAGTTTGATACATCAGGGGTGGCATGTGTGTTATGGCATTTGTTATGTTCAGTTTAAGGATCAATAAAAATTGTGTTTTTTGTTACATCTTTGCTAAGAAATTTGGTATAAAATTTTCTTGTTGTTTTACTATTTATATATTCTTTTGATAGATTATACGAACCATGATATGTTGACCCAATTAATAGTTTAGGTCTTACATATTTCCCAATAAATGGTGCTTCTATCCAATAGACTACCATTTGGCTACCCTAGTTATTCTTTAATTGACAATGCTATAAGGATAAAAATTAGATAGAGCCTGATTAGAAATAGATTTTTTTTTTTTTAATGTCAACAAAACCGTCCCTTTGAAAACGTTCATTAAAGGAGGCACATCTTGAGGTGGATGGAGAATAAAAGGCAGACAATTTTTTTTTTTTTTTGGTAGTACAATGGGATTTAAACTTATCTAATTAGAAGCTTAATGCTAGGGTTAATTGTGCAAGTCAACTGTCAAAATCCAATGTAATGGTAGCTACTATCTAACCCTATATTATATTTGAATACCAAAAATAACCTTCTCTATAAATTAGTTTTGGTAATCGATTAACATAGATACAAGATTATTTTGGCAGCATCTTCAACAGTATAATATGTACATTTCATTTTTTTAATGCAAAATTTTAATATTATATGTTAAGGAAATTGACAGGAATCTTTAACAAGGTGATTGACAAAAATCTTTAATAAGAATCTTTGACAATGCTACAGAAATTTTCTTTAATGATGAATTATTTTTGGAAACTATTTAAAACTAATTGTTGGCAATGTCTAATGCTCAAGATATTTTTGTTAGATTTGGAGAAGGGATTTTTAGAAATTTTAGAAGAGAATCTTTGGGAAAATTACGCTATAAGGTTATGGAATTCTATTGAAATTGGAACTGCATTGTTTTAGAAACTTTACTCGAATCTTTTAGTAGTCTCCTAATTTAATTAGGAAAAAAAACAAGCACTTTATTGTAACATCTATTTAACCTAAGCTACTTCTATTAAAAAAGATAGGAATTTCAGAAGAAATTTTTGACAAGTGGATGAATTAATAGAGAAGGATTTCATGAAAACATTCTAAGTGTTCTTGAAGCATACACATTTGAAAAAGCTTATGATTCAAGTTAATTGCTACAATAACATCAAATCTTCAATAAGGACTTTAATCATTCTTCTTTAAATTAAACACTTTTCTGGTGGAAAGATTTCCTGTATCAACAAAATACCATCGTGCTATAGCAACACAAATTGAAAGGAGTTCAATAAATGAAGTTGGGTCCAACAAAGGTCTTTAAGAAGTTTGATATAAAGAATATTAGGGGAGTATTCTATTAGAGTTTACTAAGAATCACTAAATAATTAAGATAAGTGTATTCTTGTAATTTTTGTTAAAGTTTTAGTGAATTTTTTTAATTAGGAAGTCTCCAAAAATGTAGACTTATTGATTGCAAAACTGTATTAGCAATTTGATGTGTGTTGAACTTTTTATTTCTTTCTATGAAATTAACGCAATCTTATTATGAGGAAAGTTTAACAATAGCACAATATATTAACACATCAAACCACACAATTGGTATCATAGTAATTCACCATGTTTGAGTTACTATTAATTTAGCAGGTGAAATATTAAAAGTTCGTTTGGAGCAACGTGTTTGGAATAGTGGAAGAAGGAGGATCTATTATTCAACCCCCATTGCTGAAAGGTGTAAATTATGCATACTTAAAACCAAAATGAGAATTTTTATAAAACAATCTTGACACTATTACTTAGCAAGTTATTGAACAAGAATGAAAATCCCCAATAATGGAAAATATTAGTACTGGAGTAGAAGAATTGAAACCAATGGATCTATGCACAAACATTGAATGTCGTCTTGATAATGCAAATGCTAAAGAATTGAATACAATTTTTGTTACCGTTGAGACTGATTAGTTCAATTTGATTTCAACATATAATTGTGCAAAATATGCATGGAAAATACTGCAAATAGTGTATGAAGGCATAAGTAATGTCAGAATATTAAAATTGCATATGCTGGCAATACAATTTGAAGAACTAAAATTAAGTGACCATGAGACCATTGTTGTATTCAATACCAAGTTAAGATATATTGCTAATCAGGTCTTTCAATTGCGAGAAAGATACTCTGAAAAAAGGTTCGTGTGTAAGACATTTGAGATCTTTGCCATCTCAATTCGATGCCAAAGTAGCTGCTACAAAAGAATGCAAAGATATGTTAAAGATGTTATTAGATGATCTTATGGGATCTTTGCAAAACTATAAGATGAATGTTAGGTCAAAATCTAACGAGAATTGCATTGCATTAAAAGTTGAAGATGATTCTGATGATAATAAAAGTTCAAATGATGACATCAATTTTCTAATGAAACGGTTTAACAAGCTGTTGAGGAGGTAAAAAATAGAAGAATAAACCATTCGGGACACCTTTCAATAAGAAACTTGGATTTCAACAAAAGAATAATATTGAGCAAAAATACTCAAAAAAATAAAAATGGATTGAGAGGACTTAAATGTAGAGAATGCAGCAGCTATGGACACATTCAGCCTAAATGTGGTAACATTTTCAGAAAGTTGAAGAACAAATCTTTCAATACAAGTCTAAGTGATTGTGAAGAAAATCAAGAGTATCTTGATAAAAACAACATTCAAGAAGATGACGATAAAGGTCGAGTAGATAATGTTACATTTAATGCTATTGCTAAAAAGAGCCCAATTCATGAAGAAAGTAGTTCTAAAGTAAAATTTGATGAAAAACTTGATAAGTTTGATGATGAGGATGCAATATACGAGAAACTTATAAAAAGGTATGAGGTAATGTACTTAAAATGGCCTGAAATTGCAAAACTAAACAAAACACTAAAATGAAAGTTTAGAGACTTCAACAAGATAATAGTTTACAACAACAAGAGATTGAAAAAACTTTAATATCAATTTTAGTGAGGAGAAGAGAACTTGAAGCCAGCAATCAGAGCTTCTTGACACCGATCAGAAGTTAGTAGATGATGAACAATCTATTCAAAGGCTAAACTCTAGAAAAATAAAACTGAGTGAGGTTCTTTCTCTTGAAAAGCACCCACATAAAAATATTAGCTATGATGAGTTCAACAAGATTGAAAAACAGATTTTGATAATCGTTGAGAAAAAAGGACAACTAAGAAAATTCAAACCCAAGCCTAAGAAACCTCCTGTTTATTGTGATTATTAGATGGAAAAATTACTTGAAAAGATTTAAAGATATTCAATATGGTCAGAAAGTTGCTAAACCAAAATTTGACAACGGAAGCAAAGTACTAAAGGTGAAACATATGTAAATCATGTTCATACAAATACCAACAATCTTTGAGAGAATTAAGCAAAAAGACATAGTGAGATTCATGTTTATATACTGAGAAGGTCTTATGCAAATACCATTGATGATAGATTCAAACATACTTTGTTAAGTGTTTGCATCATAGAATCAAGTTTATTTGTTTCTACATAGTATATTCTCTAGACAGAGCTTGAATCAAAACAATACTTGGAAGTGATTTCCTTTCTAGAGGAAAGGATAGTCTAAAGTCCAATAAGGACTTGTTACTGCAATGATGGTTGATGGGAGATTAATCATGCTGGTTGAGCTCAACAATAATCTTCTGCGAGTTTGATAGAAAGAACACTGTATTGTGTTTTGTTATATTTTGTTAGGAACATTTAGTGATTTGAGATAAGTCTTGTCATTGTAACTTTTGTTAAAGTTGAGTGGATCCTTTAACTGGTAGTGGACTCGCAAACGTGGGTTTATTGATAGCCAATTTGCATTACTAATTTATTGTATTTGTTAGACTCCTTATTTTACTATTTGTCAAACTAAAACTAACATAACTTTAATATGAAATTTAACAAAACCATAAGAAGTTGACAAATCAAACCTAACAATTACCAACTAGATAATCACCAATTGAACTGTGGTTGGTAAATTAAAATATTTAGTTGGTAATTGATTATCAAATATGGCCACAAGTTTCACATTTCCGTTAGTAATTACCAACTATATAACTATTAACAACAAAAATTATGTTTGTACACACCAGCAGATATTTTAGTTTGAAGATTAAAATATTTGGTGGATAATCCATTATTAAGGAAGGAACAATTTCGATTGCTAATTTCCAACTAAATGTTATAATGCTGACTATTTTATTTTGGTTGGTAATTACACACAATAATTTTTTGGTTGGTAACTAACTGAGTTTATGTTATCAACAAAGCTTTTTCTTTGGCTTGTTATTAGTAATTACTAACTGAATTTCATATTACCAACTAATTTTTTTTGTTGGAAATATTTAATTGGTAATTACCATTGAAAATTTGTTTAAAATTTTGGTTGGTAACTCCAACTGATATTTTAGTAACGAAAAGTTTAGTTCCAATTATAATTACCAGTGCCAATTTTGTTGGTACAATAATTGGTAATTCACTACTAAGTCTGTAAATTAATAATTTACCAACTAAATTATTAGTTGGTGATGTTATCAATACAGCTAACAATTCAATTGTTATATTATCAAACCATATTGATATTTCACAGTCAAAACATATTATACTATCTGTTCAATTAAAATGAAAACAAATTTTTACGTGAGTATGTTTGTCTTACTGCCTTTTGAAAACTTTTGATATTATCATGTATTGGTTACAACTAAAAGAGATTATAATGACATCTTTAATATCACAAAACATTAAATTTTTGTACGCAATGAACAGTACAAACTAGGTCACAAGTTCCATCATCATAAAAAAGAAAAGAACTACTCAATCATCATCACAAGTACTCTTTACAATCCATAATACAACCTTACTCTCTTGCACTATAAATTCACGTCCCAATTGCTTGGACTAGAACCAAACAACCTAAAATAACTCATCCTTATTTCTAAATCACATGTTAATCCTCAAATCATTATTAGACTGTGGCCACAAATCCATTGCACCACTATTCATACCCATTATATCAATATTATTCTCCATTTCTGGTGAAGACCCCAACCTTTCAAGATAGCACGAATATGGTAGATTGCATAAGCATATTGGTGAGTTATATCTATCACCAAGCTATTGCATTGCAACGAGAATGGAGTCATGATCTTTAACATCATCATCCCTCTCGTTCTTCTCAGGACTATCATTGGTAACAGGTCCATCTATGTTAGTGTTGTGCCCTAAAGGCAATCACTTGTACATTGTATATGACACATTTTCTTTTAATAAAAGGTATTATTTATCTTATAGTTTCTTTTGTTTACTTTAAGTAATATAGCTGTTCGATAAAGTCTCTAGTACAACACTGTGTTAAGGAAATCACGATAGAGATCATGATATGAGATTCCTACTACACTAGATGGTGTTGGTACTTAAATAGTCCCTAGTCATAGTATTAATGAGATAGAACATCATTAATGCATTAAGACTAGCGTGTGTTAGACATCTTGATTTGATCAGGCGGTAGTTCTCATAACCGTGAGTATTGAGATACTCAAAGTTAACACATGGATGCTTGTTAATAGAACAAGTTCATTGGATGACCTAGCTTTGAGATAATCACATGGATAACTATTTAGTGCCAGTGATATAATCTCAATATAGCAAACGTGCAAGTATCCTTAAACTTGAGATCTCCAAGATACTTTATTTGCTGAGCCGTGTACTTTGATTTCAATCTCCGGAGCTCAATCGAGGGCTGCCTATAGAATGGATATTGGGTACATTGTGAGGTAAATGAAAGTAGTTGAGAGGGTCAATAAATGATTCACCACTCCTAATAGTAGGGGCGAATATCTCACGGCCACTTGTAGGAATTACTATTCGGAAAGTCCTTGGCCAAGGCAAATTGTGTATTGGAAATATTTCCAATTGATACACATCTAGAGTAGTGAGTTCCTGCTACAAGTACTATTGTATTCGGGTCAGAATTATTTCTGGAGGGAGCTGGCACTAATTCCGTACTCCAAACCAAATGAGATATTGTATGGTAAAAGGAGTTAATTACACTGAAGTTTGTTATTGAAGGGTTCATGTCAAGCCACTTGACTTCTTGGACTCTTAGGTGGTCATGATGTGTTGCTAGATACCGCTCATGATCTGGGAATATGGGTTTATTAAATGATGAATTAATAAACCAATCCTGATTAGAATTAATAGGATTAATTCTAATTAATTATGGATTATTAATCTCAAATACGTTTGGATTAATTCATGTTCTCTACCAATTGACTGGGAAACCTAATATGTCACACACAATGGAGGATTATATACTCAAGATGTTATTTGATAACATAGTGGGGTTAATTGAGAGAAAGAAAAGTTGTTGTGGACAAATTATAATTAGTTATAATTTGTGATCTAAGTTGTAATTGTGAGAACTTGATGTTTCCAATTACAATTAGGGAATTCTAATAGGATTATAATTCTCAGTTTTGGAAAGTAAATTCCGTGTGATATATAGTAGATATAAGACACGAAAACCCTAGCTGATTAGATACACAAAATCCCTAGCCAAGTCACACGTTTTTCCCTTCTTCTCTCTCCCTCTCATTTTGCTGAAAACAAGAGAACCCTAGCCGCCATTATTATTTCTGCTAGCACAGGAAATTTTGGTACTTGAGTGTATCCTCTATGTGGATTACTGTTAGAGATAATCACATACTGTGATTATAGTGGTTAGACGTTCAACTCACGTGGAGGTTGATCACGAGGATTGTTGGATCGCGCCTCAACTCGAAGAAGAAAAATTTTGTTCTTCGGACGATCACCTAAAGGTAAAAAGTTGTTACCTTTACTCACTTTATGTCTTGTTTTCCACACATAGACGGGTCCTGGGAGGGTATCTCGTTTTATTTTTCGCTACGCCGTATACGATATAAGTCTGAGATACCCAACAATGGTATCAGAGCCATACTATGTGTGGTTTACGGACATTGTTTTGGCATGAAAAACTGTTTTCATATTTGTCTTTGTTTGCTGTGAAAATTGTTTTCAATCGAGTCAAAATTGTTTCGATCTTTATAGGTTGGGTCTGTAGCACAATATGATTGTGTAAAAGTTACAGCGTATTTCGAAAAGATGCTTTCTTTTGTGCTGAAAATTTCTGTAGGAAAAACGTTTTTCTGCAACATGGATGTTGTCCTCCGTTTCATCTTAATTTTCCATTTTAATTTTGTTTAAACTAACAAATTGGTTGTTGTTTATAGCTTCAAAACAGAAAATACAGTTGAGAATTGTTCTCACTGAAAATTTATAGAAGAAGAAAGCACCAGAAATTGTTTCTGAAAGTTTTTGCAAAATCGCCGCCATTGTTGTAGAACACAGGCGGCGCCGGCTCCGGCTTCCAAACCGGCGTCGGTTCTGCTCTATTTGCAACCTCCAGGTATTTTTATAAAAAAAAAAATCGGAATAGAATTTTAGAAGGGAAAATCTCATTTGATGATAAATGGGACCCAAAAGTATTTTCTCAAAATTAGTTTTAAGACAAATAATTTTGTTTTTCAAAATAATGATTTTGAAAATCTAAAATTAGTGTATCTTTCTAAAATGGTGATTTTAGAATTCTATTTTGTCTTTCTGAAATAGTGATTTTGGAATGATAAAAGTATATGTTTATTTTGTTTAAGCATAATGGTGGATAGTTATGGACCAAAACCAATTATATCTGTTCATGCATTTTACAATTTTGGTTTTATGAAATAGGGCCTGCGTATCCTGCCTTCTCTAGAATTCTTGTGTAATTCTCTTCTCATCTAACTCCCCTCGAATGTAACTCAAGGTTTTTTCTCTTTAGGAAATTATGTAATTAGTTTACATAGGTTCGATAGGAGTAGAATTATTCCATTCTGGAGATGGCAACCAAAATAAGGCGAGGATGTAAGATCTTCTACTTAAATCATGCATGAACACATACGATTAACTATATTAATTTCTTTTATGGCTCAAAGAAATTAATTTAGGGTAAAAGTCCATAACTATACCACGTAATCGCTTTATTACCATAATTATCAATTATGTGATTTATTGATTTTAATGCATGTCATTCAACAAAATCACTAAAAGGAACAAATCCCTCAATTAATATTAAACATAATTCCTTCCGTTAATATAGTAAGAACGAGAGTCCTTTTTCGAGACCAAGTTGTTGGGCAAACCCAAGCCTACTTGACATTGGGCATGTTTAAGCTATGGAATTAAATTCCTTTGGAATTAAATTCCTGATTAATGGGTCGGGTTTAACTAAATTCTTTATTCCGGTTGGGCAAACTCAAGCATAAAGAAATTTAGAGGAAAAGTTGGGGTAGCCCAAAAGGTTTTAAGATTAAAAGATGTTAATCACCCAATGATCTGGTAGTTACATACGATGTAATTGGTATTAGATACCTACCAATGAACTTAAGGATGGCTTGTTGGGCAAACCCAAGGTTATTCTTAAGGAATTTGGATACCGGTCTGTTGGGGATATACCCTAGAGTCAATTTGTACTTATACTATTGTCATTATGTTTTATGTAATAACATGAGGCTTTCCTTTCCATGAATAGTGAGTTTTGTTTTGTGGTCATCAAGTACGTGACTTGATAGTAAAACCCTACAATGAATACAATGACTATTCTAAAACTGTCACTGATCGATTATTATTATTGGAATAATAATAAATTAAGATTAGTATGTTTGTGACTTGATGGCTATATTTTACTGGCCATGGATATTTGTGATATCGAGTCAAGACATAAATAAATATTAGAGAACATTGTATTGGACATGACCCACTGTGAGAGTACTTCATGGAATATGTCATAAGTACTTTCTAACCATAATAATATTGAAAGTCCTTCGACCTAAATTCATCATAGTTTCCTACTTGATAAATTCTATATTTTGACATTGTCTAAAGTTGTTTTTAACCAGATAATAAATTAGACTACTGTTGGATATAGAATAAATCAAGGAGAGGAATATGATTGATAGTGAAGGAATTTGTCCCTCTCAATTATGGGAGAAATATCCATGGGCCCCTTGATAAGTTAGACTGTTAAAAATGCATGGCCGTGCTCAAATATATCAATCTAAGATATTGATATCATTATTTGAACAGTATACTATGAAATCAAGAAATAATTGATTAAGCTTAATAAGGATGACATGCTCCATGCCTTATGCTTAATCTGGATATCGTGTGACAAAATGACTAAATATAAAATTATGGTTTGGTTCAAAGAGATCACCGATCTTCATTTAACCTGGATAGTTATAATATTTTGCTAGAAACCGCTTATAACTTGTGGGCCATTTTAATATGATTTAGGCACACTGCCAGTGTTAAATGAACCTATAGGGTCACACAATAAGCGAACTTGTTAGGTTATTTTTCTGGTGACCAGATTCGATGAATCTGGAAATATATCTAAGTTAATCGTACTTAGAAAATTTACCAGATACAATGAATCTGGAAATATGTCCACATTCGATGTATCTGGATGATGTCCAGATTATAAGAATCTGACTTGGTAAATTAATTAGTTAAATTACCGAGATAATGGCAGAATCTTATCATATCAGTTTTAATTTAATTTGAATTTAAATTAGAATATGATAAGATATTATTAGCGTTGGACTCTAAGAGGTTTGGAGGGTTTTTAAGAAAAACTCTAGCCGTCTTTTCAATAGTCCAATTTTTCGGTTGAGAATATTCGTGTCATTCTCTACCAGAAGAGGGAAAAAAAAACCTCTCAAACCCTAGGCGCTAGCACTCCCCGGGTATCGAGTGAGTTCGCGGTGTGTATCCGATAGAGGACGTTCGCATACTGCAGCGTCTGGTGATTGTTCGGGTTGAATGTACAACAGCGCAATCAGAAACGAAGGATTTCGATTACAGCAACCAGAGGTAATTCTTAAACCTTAGATCTTCTTAATCATTTACTTAGATCCTCGGGAGGGATTCGTGAATGTTTTTCGTGTTTAGGAGTCCACGAATTCTAACACGGTCCACTCGAAAAGCTTCCAACGGGCTTTCCCGAATCAATAGTGGGGGCTATTGGTTTGAATAAAAGAGTGGAGTAAAAATGCGTTTAATTAAAGTCCTAATTATTTGCATATCATGTGCATATACAAGTAGCTAATGTTCTCTATCTTTAAATCTAGGTCACTTGCATCATGTCAACGAACTTGAACTTACGTAGAATCTTGGAAACCAACAAGTTAACTGAATCAAACTATCTCGACTGGTATAGAAATTTGAAAATCGTTCTCAAATCGGAAAAGTTGTTCTACGTGCTAGATGCTCCTATTCCACCACCACCAGCCCAAGATGCTCATGCTGATGAGCATGCTATCCATAGAAGGCATAAGGAGGATAGTGATACAACATCATGTATTATGCTGGTATTTATGACTCCTGAGTTGCAAAAACAGCACGAGCATATGGATGCTCAATCGATCATTTTACATCTTCGAGAACTGTTTGATGCCCAAGCTAGAACTGAGAGATATGAGATCTCAAAGTAACTATTTTGTTGCAAAATGGTAGAGGGTTCTTCTGTGGCTACTCATGGGTTGAAGATGTTAGGCTTGATCGAGAAGCTTGGATCTCTCGGGTTTGCAATGGATCATGACTTAAGTGTTGACTTAATTCTACAATTTTTGCCTAATAGTTTCTCATAATTTATGATTAACTATCAGATGAACAAGATTGAGTCTACCATTCCTGAATTGATCAATCTTCTCAAAACTACGGAGTCCTCCATGAAGAAGGATTCCAATGCAGTTTTAATAGTAGAATCTTCCTCTTCTAAAAAGAAAGTTCAAAAGAAGAAGAAGAAGGCTCCCATGAAGCCCAAAGGTGGTGTGAACAAGAAGGATGCAGCTACCAAGGGCTCGTGCCATCATTGTGGGAAGACGGGCCACTGGAGGCGCAACTGGCAAAGCCTACTTAGAGACCATCAAGGACAAGAAGTAGAAGGAGAAGCTTGCAAGCACTTCTACTTCTTCTCCAGGTATGTTTATGATTGAGATAAATACTGTCTTTAGAAATGAGATATGGATATTAAATACCTGATGTGGATCTCATTTGTGTAATAACTTGCAGGGAGTAACGAGTAGTAGAAGGCTAGAGAAAGGTGATGTGGACCTACATACTGCGAATGGGGTAAAGGTTGTTGCACTTGCTGTGGGAACATACGAGCTAAACATGTCTTCGGGATTAATTCTAGAACTGCAAAACTGTTATTTTGTACAAATTTTAATGAAAAACATTATCTCAGTTGCGTAGTTAGACTTATTTGGATTTCATTTGATATTTAAGAATAAATGTTGTTCTTTTTCATTGAATGATATTCACTATGGTTCAGCAACTTTGGTTAATGGTTTATATGTTGTAGACTTGGATAATCCAGTTCTCAATATAAACAATAAGAGACCTAAGATAGATAACTCTAACACTTCTTACTTATGGCATTGTCGTTTGGGCCATGTAAACGAAAATTGTGCTACTAATTTGCACAAGCTTTGTGACTTAGGGTCATTTAATTATGAATCATATGGCACATGCGAGTCTTGTTTACTAGGTAAAATGACTAAAACTCATTTTCCAGAAAAAGGAGAACGGGCCAAAGAGTTATTAGAACTCATACATTCTGATGTATGTGGCCCAATGTCAATACAAGCAAGAGGAGGTTACAACTATTTTGTAACATTTATCAATGACTTCTCATAATACGGGTATGTGTATTTAATGAAATACAAATCTGAGGCCTTTGAAAGGTTCAAAGACTTCAAGAATGAAATAGAGAGACAACTTGGCAAAAGTATTAAGACTCTAAGATCTGATCGAGAAGGGGAATACTTGAGCCAAGAGTTTCTGAGTTATCTTAGAGATAATGGGATATTATCTCAATGGACTCCACCACATACATCTCAACATAACAGTGTATCTGAGAGAAGGAATCGAACCCTTCTAGACATGGTACGGACCATAATGGCTTTTGCAGACCTACTAAAATCATTTTGGGGGCATGCACTAGAAACTTCTGTTTATATACTAAATAGAGTTCCGACAAAATCGGTTGATATTACCCCATTTGAGATGTTATTTGGTAAGAAACCAAAGTTATCTCACTTGCAAGTATGGGGCTATCCTGCCTTTGTCAAAAGGCCACAGTCAAACAAACTTGATAGTAAGTCTGACAAGTGTTTGTTTGTGGGATATCCGAAAGAATCTTTCGGATATTACTTCTACCTACCTTCTGAAAACAAATTGTTTATTTTGAAGCATGCCGTCTTCTTAGAAGAGGAGCACATGCTCAAAAGGGACAGTAGGAGTAAGATTGAACTTACTAAAGTTCATGAAGATCAAACAAATGAGGATCAACCATCTAATCCCACATCTATTGAGAGAATAGATGAACCTTCTAATACACAAGAACCTCATAGATCTAGTAGGATACGTGTGACACCTGAGAGATATGGATTTCTCATTAATGACCGCAATGACGGCGTATTGCTCATAGATGAAAATGAGCCTACTACCTATAAGGATGTTCTGAATAGTTCAGAATCTTGAAAATGGCTTAAGGCCCTGAAGTTAGAAATGGATTCCATGTACGACAACCAAGTATGGACTTTAGTGATCTACCCAAAGGAATTAAACATATTGGGTACAAGTGGGTTTTCAAGAAGGACATGGATGGTAATTTAGTTACCTATAAAGAACAATTAGTGGTGAAGGGTTATCATCAACAACATGGTATTGACTATGATAAAACCTTCTCGCCAGTAGCCATGTTGAAATTCATCAGAATACTCCTAGCCATTGCTGCTCATTATAATTATGAGGTTTGGCAAATGGATGTGAAAACAGCTTTCTTAAATGGAAATCTGACTGATGAAGTGTATATGACACAACCTGAGAGTTTCACATCCAGTGATGGCATAAAAGTGTGCAAGCTGCAAAGGTCTATTTATGGACTTAAGCAAGCTTTTAAGAGTTGGAACATCCGTTTTGATGAAACAATCAAAGAGTTTGATTTCATTCAAAACATGGATGAGCCCTGTGTATACAAGAAGGTTAGTAGGAGTGCAATCGTTTTCTTACTGCTTTATGTAGATGACATATTGCTAATAGGAAATGATATACCTGTCTTGCAAATGGTTAAAGTTTGGTTGTCCAAATAATTCTCCATGAAAGACCTTGGAGAAACAACCTATATTCTCGGAATAAGGATCTATAGAGATAGATCCAAAAGGTTGCTAGGTCTTTCACAGTCTACATATATAGATAAAGTGCTAAAGAGGTTTAGTATGGATCAATCTAAAAAGGGATTCTTACCCATGTCACATGGTGTAAACCTTTTAAAGTCGATGTCTCCCAAGACACAAGTTGAAAGGGATGACATGAGTAAGATTCCATATGCTTCGGCAGTTGGATCTATCATGTATACTATGATATGTACTAAACCTGATGTATCTTGTGCTCTCAGTTTCACGAGCAGATACCAATCTGACCCTGGTGAGGGTCATTGGGCGGCTATAAAGAAATCCTTAAGTACTTACGAAGGACTAAGAATATGTTCTTAGTATATGGAGAAGGTGATTTGAAAATAAACGGGTATACTAATGCCAGTTTTTAATTTGACAAAGATGATTTTAAATCACAATCTGGCTATGTGTTTATGTTGTGCAGAGGGGCAATAAATTTGAAAAGTTCCAAACAAGAGACTATTGCCGACTCTACGACAGAAGCTGAGTACACAGCTGCTTCTGAAGCAGCTAAGGAGGCTGTTTGGATCAAGAAGTTCGTAACGGAACTGGGTGTGGTTCCTAGTGTTGTTGGTTCAATAACTTTTTATTGTGACAACAACGGAGCCATTGCACAAGCAAAGGAGCTGCAGTCTCACCAACGATCCAAACACGTACTACGACATTATCATTTGATTCGGGAGATCATAGATAAGAATGATGTAAAGATAGAGAGAGTTCCCACAGATGAGAACATAGGTGACTCGCTTACGAAAGCACTATCCTAAAAGAAACATGATTGTCATGTTGAGTCATTCGGTATTAGATACATGAATGATTGACTCTAATGCAAGTGAGAGTTTGTTAGTGTTGTGCCCTAGAGGCAATCACTTGTATATTGTATATGACACATTTTATTTTAATAAAAAGCATTATTTATCTTACAGTTTTTTTTGTTTACTTTAAATAATATAGCTGTTCAATAAAGTTCCTAGTACAACGCTATGTTAAGGAAATCATGATAGAGATCATGATATGAGATTCCTACTACATTGGATGGTGTTGGTACTTAAATAGTCCCTAGTCATAGTATTAATGAGACAGGACATCATTAATGCGTCAAGACTAACATGTGTTAGACTTCCTGATTTGATCAGGCGGTGGTTCTCATAACCGTGAGTATTAAGATACTCAAGGTTAACACATGGATGCTTGTTAATGGAACAAGTTCATTGGATGACCTAACTTTAAGATAATCACATGGATAACTATTTAGTGTCATTGATATAATCTCAATATAGCAAACGTGCAAGTATCCTTAGACTTAAAATCTCCAAGGTACTTTATTTGCTAAACCTTGTACTTTGATTCCAATATCCGGAGCTCGATCGAGGGCCGCCTATAGGATGGATATTGGGTACATTGTGAGGTAAACGAAAGTAGTTGAGAGGGTCAATAGAGGATTCACCACTCCTAATAGTAGGGCGAATATCTCACGGTCACTTGTAGGAATTACTATTCGGAAAGTCCTTAGCCAAGGCAAATTGTGTATTGGAAATAGTTCCAATTGATACACATCTAGAGTATGTGGGTTCCTGGTACAAATACTATTGTATTCGGGCTAGAATTATTTCTGGAGGGAGTTGGCACTAATTCCGTACTCCAAACTGAATAAGATATTGTATGGTGATAGAAGTTAATTGCACTGAAGTTTGTTATTGAATGGTTCATGTCAAACTATTTGATTTTCTGGACTCTTGGGTGGTCATGATGTGTTGCTAGATACCACTCATGATCTGGGAATATGGGTTTATTAAATGATGAATTAATAAACCAATCCTGATTAGAATTAATAGGATTAATTCTAATTAATTATGGATTATTAATCTCAAATACGTTTGAATTAATTCATAATCTCTACCAATTGACTAGGAAATCTAATAGGTCACACACAATGGAGGATTATATATTCAAGATGTTATTTGATAACATAGTGGGGTTAATTGAGAGAAAGAGAAGTTGTTATGGACAAATTATAATTAGTTATAATTTGTGGCCCAAGTTGTAATTGTGAGAATTTGATGTTTCCAATTACAATTAGGGAATTCTAATAGGATTAGAATTCTTAATTTTGGGAAGGGAATTTCGTGTGATATATAATAGATATAACACATGAAAACCCTAACTGATGAGATACACGAAATCCCTAGCCAAGTCACACATTTTTCCCTTCTTCTCTCTCCCTCTCGTTTTGCTGAAAACAAGAGAACCCTAGCCACCATTATTGTTTCTACTTGCACAGGAAATTTTGGTGCTTGAGTGTATCCTCTATGTGGATTACTGTTAGAAATAATCACACACTATGATTATAGTGGTTAGACATTCAACTCACATGAAGGTTGATCACGAGGATTGCTGGATCGCGCCTCAACTCGAAGAAGAAAAATTTTGTTCTTCGGACGATCACCTAAAGGTAAAAAGCTATTACCTTTACTCACTTTATATCTTGTTTTCTACACATAGACGAGTCCTGGGAGGATATCTCGTTTTATTTTCTGCTGCGCCATATACGATACGAGCCTGAGATGCCCAACAATCTACACATGATATTGGTCCCATATCATCCATAATCGCCTCTGGAATATCTACCCAATTAGACTCTCAAGCAACCTAATCATCAATTGGAGTTCTATGAACGGAATATCTATACCAATAGGAGGCAACGATGAGAGATTCATCTGTGTTTGGAAGGTTGAATGTGGTCTTGAGGTGGGATTGGAATGAATCCTATTGAAGTTGACTGATAGTTGCTACTTGTTAATGAGTTATTATGAATAAGTCCAACAATTGGAATACTCAAAACTGAAGTATGGGGGATGCAAACTAATATCAACAGGATAATTGAGCACAGGTGTATGATTAATAAGAACTGGTATATGGAGTTGTGTCACAAAATTAGGAAATGTTTAAGGGAGCAGCTAAGTTTAGCAAAGCAGTGAAAGGCTAACAATAGGAGTCGAATTGTATTGGACTACCACATCTTGAGTTGTTATTAGATTTTGAACCATCTCATGATGAATATACAAATCAATTGGTTGTCTTTTTACGGTAGAGGCATAGTATTATAAATTTTCCATACCATCATCATCCATTATATAACTCATTACATATAGCTCATCATATTACCAATTAAAAATATCGACTTGTCTCATAGTAACTTGTAACTTAACACTAGACGCAACCTACGAACTGCACATATTTGGTTGCCAAAATATGAGTAGGTAATTTGATTTCTAACAACTAAAGTCTTTCGTCAAGAATCATCAAAAAATGACCATGTATATCATGCTGAATTTTGCAATCCCAATAGAAACGCAATCTTATAATTTGTTCTACTGGTATTGTGCCTACCTTCATAATGTAAAATTTTCCATTAAAAATAAAAATAAGACACACGTTCTCACTAACTAGTTGTCTTTAATTATACCAAATTATTCGATATCAAAATAATCAACTTAAAATCAATCAACAACAACAACAATAAATTAAGCCTTAATTCCAAAAAACTTAGAGTTGGCTACATGAACCAATACCAGGCTACGTGTGGTCATCCACATGAATCCTCTCTCTCCACTTCCTCATATCGACCATAATACTTTTATCCAAATCTAACACAGATATATATCTTATAATCACCTCTATCCATATCATTTTAGACCTATCTCTACCTCTACTTCTGTCTAACCTATCATGCCTTCCTCTCTCCATCCTCCTAACAGGAGCATCCCTTGATCTTCTCTATATATGTTCAAACCAACGCAAGCGGTTTTCTCTCATCAATAGATGCCACTCCCACCTTTTCTCCAATGGTTTCATTTCTGACTCTATCCTTTCTAATATACCCACACATCCACAATAACATACGCATCTCAACTACTTTTATTTTGTGAATATGACACATTTTAAGTACCCAACATTCCGTGCCATATAGTAAAGCAGGTCTTACGATTGTTTTATAAAACTTTCCCTTTAGACTCAATGCTATATTACGATCACATAAAATATTAGTCGCACTTCTTCATTTCAATCAAAAAATATAAAAAATATATATATTATTTGATAGAAAAACAAAAATATCATCCAAATGTAGAATTTTTCATCAAAAATAAAACAAACAAATTCTCGCTAACTAGAATTACATAATCACAAGATAACATTCATATTCTCACCAACTAGAAGTCTTCGAGTCCAAATTTTTTATATTTTACATTAATATTTTATATTTCTAATTTTTTTATTTTTATTTGAAAGCATTGAAAAGAATTTTTATTTATTTTTAATTTAAATTAATTTTTTTCATTTAGTATTTGAATGGATAAATTTTTGTTTTAATTAATTTAAAATTTTCTCTTTCCTTTTTTAAGGAACTGAAAATAAAATTTATTTTTTACTTAATTCTAAGTTTCCAATTTTATTTTATTATTTATTTGAACATTTGAAATGTAGAAATTTTATTTTTTGTTTAATTCAAATTTTTATTTATTTTAAATTTGAATGTTATTTTATTTTCAATTAATTGTATTTATATTTATATTTTATCTCAAAATATTTGAATCTCAAATGATAAATTTTTATTTTTCAATTAATTTAAAATTTTATTTAATTTCCACATTTTTAAAAAAGGATTTGGAAATTAAATTTTAATTTTCACTTAGTTTTAAATTTATATTTTATTTTATTATTTATTTCATACATCTTCAGTCTTGAAATTTTCAAGTGTAGATTTTTTATTTTTAAATTTATTTTTTTATTTATTTTAAATTTGAATGAAATTTTATTTTCAATTTTCAACTTTTATTTTTATTTTTATTTTGTTTCAAAATATTTGAATGTAGAATGATAAATTTTAAATTTTAAAATAAATTAAAATTTTTCATTTAATTTCCATTTATTTTTTTGAAAGGATTTGGAAATAAATTTTTATTTTAAAATTTGACTATATTTTAAATCTCAATTGTTTGAAAAGATAAATTTTTGTTTGCTTTTGACTTAAATTTTTATTTTTATTTGCAAAGATTGAGGATAGATTTTTTACTTTTTATTTCTCTTTTATTTTTTTCAAAAGATTCAAACATCATTATTTGAAATGATAATTTTTATTTTATTTTGGGTGAGAATACAGATTAGCCAATCAAATTAGCACTGGAATTTCAAGTGACTAAATTGCATTAAACAAAACAAAACATTTAATTGTTTATGCACAGTTGCACAGTTACACACGAAAAAAATTGGTTAATTTAACACCGAACTTCGGAACATTAATTTGAGCGAACGCTAACAAATTGCAATAAATGACACTCAACACTCCTTTTTTTTTTTTTTTTTTTTTTACAAATTATGAAAGAGGGGAAAAGCCCTCCTATTGAGCAAGATTATTATTAACTAGTTGACACCTCCACGCTACGCGCGGAAATTTTGCCCGATGATTAAATAAAATTTATCAAATATTTATAAATAAATTATTAGTTAGAGAGAATAAAATAAATATTAATGTACATACATTACAATTACTATTGATAGAACATATATATTTAAATATAAAAAATCAACAACTGAGCCTATACTTTTATGATTTTTTCTATAATTGTTGTCACTAACCTAGAGATATAATCCAAAAACGAATAAGTATAAGTTTTTTCGATTTAATAATCATTCTAAAAAATAATAAATCAATTATCTTCTATATGTGTTTATTTGTATAGAGTGGAGAAAAGAGGTTATACAAAATTCAAACTTGTAAGAAAAATTGTTCTTAAGTTATATTATCTCGATTAAAAAAAATCAATATATAATTTTTGCATTTGTATGAGTTGTGATTTTTTTTTTTTATCAAATATCTCCTACAGCAATAAAAATTAAACCAAAAAAAATGAGAGATTAATATAATGTTGTGTTAAAAAGTGATAAATAAAATAATTATCGAAGTTGCTCCTAAAATTAGATAAAAATACTTAAAATTGTAGATTTACAGTTAAAACGAGAACTACAATCACAGACAAAATAGTATTATAAGACAGACAAATTATAGATAAAGTAGTATTATAAGTTGCTTTTCTTTGCCTTCGTTCCTTCTCAAAATTTGTTTATGTGCAATCACAAATAAAGTAATATTATAAGATAGAGATAATTAGTTTTAGTTTTTTTCTTTCTTTCTTACCTCCATCAAAATTGAAGGATAATGATAAGTAAAATCTATAGTATAAATGATTATTATCACTTGGTATCCAAACTTTCTCAAAAAATAAATAAATAAGTAAATAAAATTCACATAAATGTATTCCCACAAAAAGAGGGGGAAAAGCCAAAAAGAAAATAAAAAAATTACCTTGGAATGCATCCTGATCATCAATTTTGTTGTATTCAAAATGAAAAGAACAAAGAGTTATCACATATATAGAAGAGGTTCCTCAGAATTATATTAGATAAAATAAAAAAAGTTGATAATCCAAAATAAGAAGAGAATAAGTTAAATATGAATAGACAAATTAAATATTTATGTATGATATCTTGATATCCTATATGTTAATTATCAACTACGACAACTGTATTAAAAAATGTGCCCATTGCATTAGTAACATCAATGTTATACTTCTTCTATGTTGCCCTTCAAAGATGAGTTAAGTGACTATGAACATTAGGAAAAAGGCATTTGAGAGTTTCAACCACTTGAAAAAATCTGACATCCCTCTCATTTTCATGTCTATCAGCCTTCAGTTTATGGAGTTGGTTTTCTAAGTCATCAATTTTTGTCTTTTACCTATCATACTTACATCCATAGACAAAAAATATATCTTATCATTAATAATGAAAACTCAAAATCATAATTTCAATTAAATGAAGAGTACATGCAAGAAAAGAGTAAGCCAATGCATCTAGATGTCATTCCATGAATAAATCAAAGAACGAAAATTTTTTCAAACAGTAATAATGTGTAATAAATTAAAGAATAAAACTTGTAGGCTTATATTATTATGAAACAATAATGTGTCTCTTCGTTTTTCTTATTGACTCTTAAATTATATTAAAGAGATTATTTAAGAGATTAACACCATCCATAAAAAGAATATAAAAAGGTTTTACT
Source organism: Voacanga thouarsii (assembly GCA_026120185.1). NCBI lineage: Eukaryota > Viridiplantae > Streptophyta > Magnoliopsida > Gentianales > Apocynaceae > Voacanga > Voacanga thouarsii. The sequence continues at coordinate 5,329,961 of JANUWF010002326.1, read as the reverse complement.
AAATTTTACAATTAATTGGAGAAGATGGAAAAAAAAATTGCTTTGAAAATTTACTTGAATAATTTAATCCCCTATTCGCTTTTAGTTTTTTCAAAAAGATTAATAATGTGTAATAAATTAAAGAATTAAACTTGTAAGTCTGTATTATTACGAAATAATAATGTGTCTTTTATTTTTCTTATATGACTCTTTAATTATTTTTTATAAATTATCTTTCTCATTTATGTTATAATAATAGTTATAATAATACTCATATATCTTTTTATACAATATTGTTAAATGTCTAATTTATCCATGACGACCAAATTAATTTCAACCATAAAAAGAATTAGGTGGAAGTATTGATGAGATTAACATCATTCGTAATAGAATATAAAAATGTTTTAATAGATCTACACCATTAATTAGAGAAAATAAAAAAGTAAAAAAATAAAAATTACTTTGAAAATTTACTTGGATAATTTAATCCCCTATTCACTTAACCATAAAAAAATGATAATAAAAAACAAGAAAAGAAACAAAACTGTAATACTTCTAAAGAAATAATAACAACTATCCAATATGAACTGATAGAATAGAAAAACTAACTAATTAACAATAAGAAGATATACTCATAGATAAACTAAGAAATCAAAGAGTCACAATAACTCAAAAATAGTAGAAATATTTGCTACCACGGTTGTAGGTTGATAAATATTTACAAAATATTTTATATGATTATTGTCTACTGTTTTTCCTCTTTCTGTTATCTCTTTTCTAAAGTTATTCTAATTATATTTATTCTAGTTATGTTTTTGTCATAAAATTATATTAAGCTGGAGCATTTGTCTTATTTAAATATTGTTGACCTGTAAATTTGTTGATGGTATTTGGCTTTTTTAATGTTATAAATATGTATGTACATTTTTTACGTATCTGATTTCTTTTTTTGAGTTTTGTTGTTATTTTGCTTCCTCATTTGTTCTTATTTTGTGGACAATTCTTTTGTCTTTTAAGGTCATGGTGGTATCTTTATTTTTGAATAATTTTCATAATTAATTTTTCTCATCAGAATATATGTGTGCGTGTGTTCTATAATCTTTGTTGAACTAAGTATGTCTATTTTTTTTTTTTTTTGTTACGTGGTATTTTATTTTTTATTTTTATATTTTATATATGTTAAAATACTGACTTTTTTGCCACTTACTTAAAAGCAACCCATTGGTATTCTAATTACATTTGTAACAGAATTTTTATTTTATAGGCTATCCAAATTCTCTATGCATTTTGACAAAATCATTAATATGATTGGTTTTTTGGTATTATTGTCTATGAGTTATTAATATGGTTATTAATAGTTAATAACAGAATAAATAAGTATATAGTTATCAATATGGTTATTAATAGTTATAAATAATTTTCATAATTTTTTGTTAAAAATAATATTATACACGTTCAATGACTTTACCCATGATGATCAAACCAATCTCAACCATTGAAAAGTTTAGGCGGCAGGATTTTAAAATCTATACCATTCATTAAGGAAGTTGAAAAGATTTTTTTTTTTTTAAATTCTTAAAAAAATAATATGGACAATTCAATCTCCTCTTGACATTCTATGAATTATTAATATGGTTATTAATAATTAATAATAGAATAAATAAGTGTATAGTTATTAATATAGTTATTAATAGTTATAAATAATTTTCATAATTTTTTTATTAAAAATAATATTATATATATTCAATGACTATTTTACCCATAACGACCAAACTAATCTCAACCATTAAAATGTTTAGGTGGAAGGATTATAAAATCTACACCATTTATTAAAGAAGTTGAAAAGTTTTTAAAAAAAAAATCTTAGAAAAATAATATGGACAATTTAATCCCCTTTTGACATTTAGAATATACATTTAGATAAGGAAGCACTTAACTTAAGGCAGTCAGTCTCACTTAAGGCAGCATAGTGCCTTGCTATCTGCACTCATCTTTGTAACTTGCCGAAGTGAGGAAAGCCACATTGGGGATCACGAATCAGGATGAATAAGCAAGCACGAAATAATAGAAAGCAACTAGGTACGGGGAACACTAATAGAATCTCCAACTAAGGTCTGAAAAGGAGGAGAGGGGCTTACCCATTTTGTAAGGTGGAAACCTGTTATGTGAAACTCACGTTTAGGGAACCGGTTTGAATGGTACTCTTAATTTGCCTTTATTTGCCTTAAGTCCAAGCTTCTTAGACTCGGGTGGCGCTAAGAGGAAAGGTAGCTAGTGGAAAAGGTGATACCCTCGCCATGGAGAATTCGATTCCAAAGCAAGGCGAATGGGGGCTTTCGGTAGGAAAGATTGACTTGTCGGCTAGAGAACTGCCAACCTAGGTTTCAATAAGAACCCCTTTCGATAACGATTCTATAGCCTCGTTGCCTTATTACGCCAAAGATGATGTCAACGTTGGAATTTCCTCACAGGACAGGGCTGCTTTTATAGGCCATTTCTCTAACTCTTCAGCGCCAAAAAAATCATTGAAGCCCAATTTTGAGAATGATATTTGCAAACATCTTAGTCAATTACGTAAGAAAATACTTCATGTGTTATTATTTATCTGTAGCCAATAACTGAATTTTATATACAAAAAAAAGTAGTTAGTTTTAATATTTTAATGAATATTTTAATAGAATTCTCAAAATTATCCTTACATGCTTATCTTTCTAATTTACTTCAATTTGTCATTGGAGTAATTACTATTATCTCTCTCTTACTTTTTCTCCCAAGAAATAATAAAGACACAACACTTTCAAAAAAATACTCCCTCCTCTTTCTCCCATTTGAAAATTTTATAGGGTATTTTATTAGGAACATAAGAATTATTAATGAGTTATTCAACAACTAATTTAATTTTCATAATCCTAACAAAGAGTTGGGAAGTGGAGTAATACTAATGTTTAAGGGTAATTATGGAAAAATAAATAAATATCTCATGATTATCAGAAAATTGTTGAAAATGACAACTTTAGGAGTTAATAAATTTTAATTCATGATTAGTTAGCCTAAAAAAATTAATGATAGTTGTTCTTGACATGTTAGAGATTGTTTTGATTATGATAGAAACAATTTTCATAGTGGGAATTCATAATTAAACGCTATTAAAGTTGGGTGGTTAATAATTTGGGAACTCATATTAGACATGAGTCCCATATGGAAAAAATTGAGAAGTGTGGAAGCCTTTATATACTAAAAGGCTTTTCTATAGACTTGATAGAAAAGCCCAAGGTATAGGGGATGCCACACGCGGGCGTCGCCCGTCCGGGCTTGGCCAATGTTTTCACGTTCCTCCATTTTTATTTAGCCTAATTAACTCTAACTTGAAAAGAAAAAGGAAACATAAAATTTGATTGGAATTAGGGTCTCTTAATTCGGATTGGGTTTTGATTTTCCCTAGAGGCGAGATTAAAAAGAAACGAACAGAGCCGTCATAAAGGTTAGGTTTTCATTTTTTTTTTTTTTTTTTGCTTCCTTAAGAGAAAAATCGCCTCTTCTATTTTCCCTATCACGACCCATTTTTTCTAACTGAACGGGACTGGTGAACTGAGGAGACTTTCGAGGTGATCGCAATTGGTGTGCGTTAACGGCGATCTGAGACCGTCTTATCCTGCAAGGAGAGTCGCTGTACCTATTGCACCAGAGTGGAGTGAATAACTTCTTGATGGTAAACTAGCATTGAATTGGTGATTCGGTCAGCGTTTCTATCCGCTGCGTCGCAGCTTGTCTAGAGGAGTGCTGGGTACGTTCTGGTGGAACCGTGAGTAAGTCTCTCAGGTCCATTACTGACTTATATGTTAATTTTGAATTCTGTCTAGTTACTTTACGCTTGGACTGTTTGGCCTTACCGGCATTATTGGTATTTGATAATTGCATTTGTTAGAGCTCTGGTCGAATATAGCCGGTGCTTGTTCAATTCAGTTGAGTTGCCTGTCTGTGCTCGTAGGTACCCTGTTTCTAACAGTCTTCAAGAAGTTATTTTGCAATTATTTGTTTCTATGCAATGGCTAGTTCGTCAAGTACTGCGTATAAAACTTTTGTTGACTTGAATGGTCTGCTGGATAAATTTGGTCCAAGGTAGAATTTCAAGCGTTAGCAACATCGTATGAAAATTTGGTTGACTATAAGGGGCTTATTGTCAGCAGTGTAGGTAAACAGACCCATACCAACTGATAGACATCCTAGAGTAGTTAAGATTTCTGTATAGGATGAACAGAACAATGTAGGTAGAGGGGCAATACTGTCAGCATTAACAAATGCTCTTTTTGATGCCTACTGTTCTGAGTCATACACAGCAAAGATGTTATAGGATGAGTTGGATAGGAAATATAATACCGACGATCAAGGTTTGGAAATGTATTATATCTCCAAATTCCTGAAGTTTCAGATGGTTGAGGGCAAGTCTGTGATTGAACAGACTCAAGAGTTGCAATTGATTGTTCACTCTATTCATGAATCGGATATAGAACTTCCTTAAAAGTTCCAAGTGATGTTAGTGATAGAGAAATTTCCTAAGTCTTAGAAGGACTTTGGTATGTCTCTCAAACACAAGACGGAGAAGATTTCTCTAAATGATCTGATGAAATCAATATCCATTGAGGAGCAACATAGAAAGAATAGTCATATTGTACTTGTGGAGTCTAACGTCCATGTGGTGACTACTGGGAAGAAGAGTAATAATCAGAGGAATGTGGGGGTTAATTCAAACTCTAAAAACATTAATAAGACAAAAAGTAAGGCCAAGAAGAAACCGAAAGTGAACAAACCTTGCTGAAATTGTGGTCAGGTTGGACATTGGGCTAAGAATTGTTCGTCTAAAAAACCCAAAGTCAAACAAAGATCCAATTCTGAAGCCCAAGTTAATGTGGTGGTAAAGGATACTAGTCAAGTAGAAGCTAATTTGAGTACACACCTTGCTAAGGTTTGTACCATTAAGGCTGAGATTGGCATCACTACTTCCAATGATGACGAAAGGTATGTTTCTGTTAACCCAAAAGTCTTTACTATTTATGAGTCACTTGAATGGCTGGTTGATACTGGAGCAAATGTGTATGTTTGTATTGATAAATTACTTTTTGTGTCTTACCAGCATATTAAAGGAAAAACTGTGAAGATGGGAAACTCAACTGCAGCCAATGTGTTGGAGATTGGATGCGTGGACTTGAAGTTTCCTTCAAGGCGTATTTTTTCTCTTCATAGGGTGCAGCATGTTCCAACAATTCGTAGGAATATTCTAAGTGGCTCATGTTGAGTTAGAGAGGGTTATGAATTCACTTTCAAATGTAATAAAGTAGTGATTATGCACTACAATTCTTTTGTTAGCAAAGGTTATTTGTCAGATGATTTGTTTAAATTATGAGTTGAACCATTTATTTATGATTTGAATAAAGCTTCTTCTATTGAGAATTCTGTTTATCCTATGGTGCATATTATTGAATCCACTGATATTTAGCATAGTAGACTTGGACATCTAAATTTAGATTTTATTAAAAGAATGATAAATTTAGACTTGATTCCTAAACATTCAATTGATAAGAAAAATAAATATCAATTGTGTGTGGAAGCTAAAATAACCAGGAAACCTTATCATTCAATTGAGAGGGATTCAAAAATACTTGATTTAGTTCACATAGACATTTGTGAATTCAATGATTTGTTGACTAGGGATCATAAGAAATACTTCATTACTTTTATTGACGATTGCAATAAATATTGCTATGTTTATTTACTTAAACATAAAGATAAAGCACTTGAAAAGTTTCTCATATTTAAAAATGAAGCTAAAATTCAGACTGACAAGAAACTTAAAAGGTCAAGATCTAATAGAGGTGGAGAGTATGAGTCTAATCCATTTGTTGAATATTGCCAAAGTAATGGCATAATTCATGAGGCGACACCTCTCTATTCTTCCCAGTCTAATGGGATTGCTGAATAGAAAAATAGAACGTTTAAAGATATGATCAACAATTTACTTTTGAATTCTGGATTGCCTAAGTATATGTGGGGTGAGGCTTTGAATACAGCTTGCCATATTCTGAATAGAGTCCCTCATAAATATAAAGAGGTAACTCCGACTGAAATCTGGAAAGGTAGGAACATAACTTAAAATACTTCCGTGTGTGGGGTTGTCTTGCAAAAGTTCTAATTCCTGAACACAAGAGGAAGAAGTTAGGACCAAAGATTGTTGATGCCATCTTTATTGGTTATGTGGAAACAAGCTATGCTATGTGATTTTGAAAATTAAGTTTGAAATAACTGGCATAGACGTTAAAACTATTATTTAATACCATGATGCTACATTCTTTGAGGATGTGTTTCCCATGAAAACTGGTTTGCCTCAAGATGTTTCTACTTTAGATTTAGCCTTAACATCTGATTCCATTCCTAATCATGTGGAAAGGATGAAAGATGTGGGGGTAGGTCCAAATAGTTCCAACACTCAAACTGAGGAATTGGAAGAACCTAGAAGGAGTAAGAGAGTTAAGGTAATCAAGGATTTTGGAAGTGACTTTATCACTTATAATGTTGAGGACGAATCTTTAACTTTTCAAGCAGCCATGACTTCCTCGGAAGCAGGGCATTAGAAAAGAGCTGTCAAAAGTGAGATGGTTTCCATTGTCTCCAATGGGACATGGGAACTGGTAGATCTCCCTCTTGGGTGCACTATTATTGGATGCAAATGGATATTTAAGAAGAAACTTAAACTAGATGGGATCATAGATAAGTATAAAGCCATATTAGTTGCCAAAGGGTTTAGACAGAAAGAGGGAATAGACTATTTTGATACCTACTCTCCTGTTGCTCGTTTGACTACAATTCGAGTGCTAATTGCATTAGCTTTTATATATGGTTTCACTATCTACCAAATGGATGCGAAGACAGCTTTTCTTCATAGTGATCTTAAAGAAGAGATATATATGGATTAGCCTGAGGGATTTGTAGCTAAAGGAAATGGACGGAAAGTTTGTAAACTTGTTAAATCCCTATATGGTCTAAAACAAGCACCCAAACAATGGTATGATAAATTTGATAAAACTATTCTATCATTTGGCTTCATCATAAATGAGAATGGCAAGTGTGGTTACTGTAAGGTCAAAGGTAATGCATATATTGTACTATGCCTGTATGTGGATGACATTTTGCTATTTGGGTCCAATGTTGAGATAATTAATAAGACTAAATCATTCTTGAAAAGTAAGTTTAAAATGAAGGATATGGGAGTAGCAAATGTGATTCTTGGCCTAAAGTTGATTCGCTCAACTGAGGGGATAACCATTTCCTAAACTCACTATGTTGAGAGTGTTCTTGAGAAATATAGTTATCAAAATTGTAAAATTGCTAAAACTCCAAATGATCCTTCTGAAGCTTTGTTCAAGAATGAAAGTGGTGTTCCTGTATCTCAATTAAGATATTCTCAAATTATTAGTAGCTTGCAATTTCTTGCAAATGGCTCAAGACTAGATATTACATTTTCTATATCTAAACTGGCAAGATATATAAGTTATCCAAATTGGACTCATTGGGAGGCCTTGGATAGAGTACTAAGGTACTTGAAGGGAATAGTGTCACTTGGGCTGCATTATGGGAAATTCCCTACTGTACCTAAAGGTATAGTGATGCAAGTTGGACCGCTAAGAACTCTGATAGCAATGGTTGCACTGGATATGTCTTTACATTAAGTGGCAGAGTAGTCACCTGGAAAGTCTTGTAAACAGACTTTGATAACTCAGTCAACTTTTGAGGCTGAGTTATGTGCCTTGGATACTACTAGAATGGAAGCTGAATGGCTGTGTGGACTATTGTCCTCTTTGCTAATGATCTGCAAGCCCGTTATTGCTATATATGTGCATTGTGATAGTTAAACCACAATTGCAAGGATAAAGAGTGTCAAGTATAATCAAAAGACTAAGAGACACATTCAAGTTAGATTTAAGTCTATAAGGGAGTTAGTGTCTAAAAGAGTGGTGTCTGTTAACTTTGTTGGATCCAAAGATAACATTGCAGACCCCCTAACTAAGGGACTGGAAACTTTCTTATTCCTTAAATCCAAGTTGGGAATAGGACAGATAACCCAGCAATGATTCACCTACAGTGGCAACCTAACTGACCAAATGGAGATCCCACAAGGCAGTTCAATATGGTATAAACAAGTTGTTTGAGTGAATTTGGCACATATTGTAATACCTTTGTATCTAGGTCCTTTCCTTAAAAGCCTGTGGTGCGTTTACTGCAATTAGTAAGAGTGTTGACTTTAAATGGAATCAAGTCTTTTAGACAGATACTAGCAGTACATTTTTGGAGATCGCCAATTATGTGAGTGGTGTTGTGTGGCTGCAACTAAAGAGAATTGGATTTTCTTTGAATACACTTATGATACAGGATCAGGACACATGGCCATAACGTGTCAACCCTAAAGATTGTCTCCATAGCCGATAGTCTGTTATTACCAATGGATGTTGTCATATTAAATGTTCAAATTCAAGACTTAAGTCCATCTGTTCCTATAGGGGCATAAGTTGAATAACTTAGGTAGTGGTTCAAATCGGAAGGTTCTATTATCGAAAGTAGATTATGTAAATCCTGAATAGTCTTTAACTATGGATTTGTGGGGATTGTTGAAAATGGCAACTTTGGGAGTTAATAACTTTCAACTAATGATTAGTTAGCCTAAAACAATTAATGAGAGTTGTTCTTGACATGTTAGATATTGTTTTAATTATGGTAGAAGCCATTTTCATAGTGAGAATCCATAATTAAATGTTGTTAAAGTTGGGTTGTTAACCATTTGGGAACTCATGTTAGATATAAGTCCCACATGGGAAAAATTGAGAAGTGTGGAAGTCTTTATATACTAAAAGGCTTTTCTATAAACTTGCTAGAAAAGCCTAAGGTATGGGAAATGCCACACGAGTGTGCTGCCCGCCTGGGCTTGGCCAATGTTTTCACATTTCTCTATTTTTATTTGGCCCAATTAACTCTAACTTGAAAAGAAAAAAGGAAATATAAAATCTGATTGGAATTAGAGTCTCCTAATTCGGATTGGGTTTTGATTTTTCCTAGAGGCGAGATTAAAAGGAAACGAATAGAGTTGCCGCTAAGGTTAGGTTTTTGTGTTTTTTTGCTTCCTTGAGAGAAAAATTGCCTCTTCCATTCTCCCTATCACGACCTATATTTTTTGACTGAACAGGACCGGTGAATTGAGGAGACTTTCGAGGTGATCACAATTGGTGTGCGTCAAAGGCGATCTGAGACCGTCTTATCCTGCAAGGAGAGTCGCTCTACCCATCGCACTGGAATGGGGTGAATAACTTCCTGAAGGCAAACTAGTATTGAACTGGTAATTTGGTCAGTGTTTCTATCCGTTGCGACGTAGCTTGTCCAGAGAAGTGCTGGCGCCCGATACGTTTTGGTACCAGTACGTTTTGGTAGAACCACAAGCAAGTCTCTCAAGTCCATTACTGATTTATCTATTAATTTTGAATTCTATCTAGTTACTTTACGCTTGGACTGTTTGGCCTTGCCGGTATTATTGGTATTTGATAATTGCATTTGTTAGAGCTCTGGTCGGGTATAGGTAGTGTTTGTTCAATTTAGTTGAGTTGCCTATCTGTACTCGTAGATACCCTATTTCTAACAAAAATGACAGATAAAAAGGCACAAGGATAAGCAACAGATAAATAGGAACGGAGGGAGTAGCTCATAAGCGAAGAACAATCACGGGTCGTGATGAAACTTCAATTTCGGAATTGTATGTTAATTTGATTAAAAATAATATGAATGAGTTTAATGGTAATAATTTTACGTATGTACATTTGAGGGAAGAAAAGAAGAGTAAAGACATTTAATTGGTCAGACATAGAATGATCATACAACAAATTATATGTAGATATAGATCAAAATTTTATCCAATTTAATATCCATATGTAAATGATCTTCTATGTACTTTTTATCTATTTCATTTAAAAAAATTCCCACTCTTAGGTGGTTTAAAAAAAGAAAAGAAAAGAAATGTACTATGCCTAGTTAATCAAATTTATAAGCAAATAAATCCAAATAACATACTTTTATAAAGAGAAAATATAATTAAGCTAACAGACAGCGATGTTCATGTACAGCTAATGCTTTTTGTCAGTGATATGTCCAAAAATGGATCGTGGGAGTTTGTTTCTATTCATTGAAAATGCCACTTTCCTACATGAGCTAAGAACGTGGCCCATTTGAGTATAGGTGTTCATTATTCGGTCTGAACAGAAAAATTGAATTAAATTGATTTTAATTTTGATTTTTGGTTCGATTTTAATAAAATTTGGTTTGGCTCGATTTTAGAATTTATATAAAAATTCGATTCGATTTTCGATTTTTTAAAATAAAAAATTGAAAATTTGAATTATATTTTTTAAATTAAATATATATAATTAATATTAAAATATTATTTATTTATTGATATAGGTTATGATTTTTTAAAATTTTAGTTTGGTTTTATTTATTTCAGTTCGATTCAGTTTTGTTCTATTTTATTAAAAATTCGATTCGGTTTAATTTTGTCCAAAATAAAACTATTGGTAATTGTGCCTGAGATCTCCATCTTTGCAATTAACATTTGTGACCACAACTTTTTACTAAAATGTTTAACCCAAATCTTTAAAATGTTTTAACTTTAATTTATATTACATTTTATATTAGATTTTAAGTGTAGTTTATGTTGGGCTTTACTTACTTGGGTTTAAATTTATATTATATTAATGTATCTACTAAATGAGGCATCAAATTCGGTCGGTTTTCTTTAAATTTTGATTCAGTTTGATTCTGATAAAAAAAAAAAAAAAAGAAACTGAATTTAAAAACCGAAATTGGATGCACGGTCTTACACTTGAGAATACACCTCTCAGCGGAATGGATTAAAGCTTTTTCTTTAAGCTTTGGGAGAATCAGTTAAAAGTTAAGAGCTACTCACAGTAATATTAATTAGTTGAAATCTTTGTTTCTATTAATTTTCTTTTAAAATCAATAGTTTTTTTTTCATGCAAAAGATTTGCTGCTAAAAAACCAAACCAGAAAACTAAAGAAATGAAAAATCTATCACCAATCCAAATAACAAATAGTGTCTTTTATATATAATCACCACAAATTACCACAATTCTGAAATGTCAATGACTACATGGCCAGCTTGCACTACCATTTGAGAACAATCTAGAGCTTCAAGTTGCAGCCAGATTTTGCAGCCACCATTCTACAACAATCTGGACAACAGCAACTTGGAGAAAAATATTAGTCACTTGCAACTCATGAAGCTTCCACTATCTTCAACAACTTGCAACAAAAAATCTTCCTTGAAAGATGCCCACCGCCATTGCAATGTGCATGAATTCCCTAGAAAATTCCAGCTACAACAGATTCTACATGTCGATTTTTTTTTTTTGCCTATAAATAGATAGCAAATGTTAAGTATGTGGGTATGGTAGATTGGCTTGTGTGTGCACAAGAGAATAAAGAAAGAGCATTAAGTGCTCATGTGTTTGAGAAAAATATTTTAGTGGTCATGTAAGGAAATTTTGGTTTTCTAGTGGGAAAATATTTTGTGAGTTTTCTTTTTCTTGTAAAATATTGTGAGTCTTCTTGGTTTATAAATTAATTAGTTTATCCTTTGGCCCTCTTTATTTTCTCAACATTTTGGTATCTGAGCCAGGCTCGCTAGGTTCTTCAAGGCTCCAATATCAAGTCAAAGAACGGTAAAGGACCGCGTTTAAAGTAGTCCGTTAGTGATCGAGGTACGTCGAGACTCTACTGGTACGCAGTCAAGGACTATGAAATTAGTTGGTCAGGAACTAGACTTACTTGGATAAGGTGTGGGGCATTACCAAGTCACGATGGCAGATTTTGTCAATACGAACAATATCGAAAAGCTCACAAATGACAACTACAACGATTGGTACGTATGCCTAAAGTTCTATTTGAGAGGCCAAGGATTATGAGAGCTCGTCGATGGAAGCCAAACAACACTACCACTATCGGAAAATGTTAGAGAATACAACAAATGAGACAAGAATGTTGGTAAGACTTTATCCATTTTAGCCTTAACAGTTGAAAAATAATTTTTAGATTTGATTAAAAATGCAAAGATGCCAAAGGAAGCTTGGGATATTTTGGCGGAAAGATTCTCCAAGACTAATGAAGCTAAGGTGCAGAGGCTTGAAAATGAGCTTTTGGAAATCTCACAAGGTAATATGACGGTAAGTCAATATTTTACCAAAGTGAGATCCTTAAGTGAAAAAATTTTAAAATTAGATCATATTCGTCCTATTAACGAGACGAGGATGAGAAGAATTATAATTTGAGGGTTACGACAAGAATACATCTCAATTATAACAACAATGTGGGGATGACCTGAGCTACCAACACTTAATGTGTTGGAAAGTATGTTAGCAAATGAAGAAGCTTTAATGAGACCATCCTTCAGGACATCAACAAATGATGAAGAGAAGGCTCTTTATGGTAGACAAAGAGTATACAGAGGCCAAAAAAATGCCAGAATTCCAATAGAAAGAGACAAAAATAAAGAGAGATGCGGCTTCTAGCAGAAAGGGTGTTCGAAGAAAAATACACATCAAGGGGGAGCAACACCACAGCAAAATAACAACACAAGGAGTCGCCGAAGAAATAACAAATGTTACAATTGTGGAAAGAAAAGTCACTTCACTCGAGATTGCAGACATAAACAAGCCAAAGGGAATGCTGCCACCTCCTGACAAACTCAAGAAAGTGAAGATGAATAGGACTTTCATGCATCCTGCACAATCGAAGAGGATGAGACATTGTCGAGCTCAACATAAACAAAAGAAGAAGATCTGGCACTGGTCATGGTAAGTGACAAACTTATCAATTACAAAAATAATTGGATAGTAGATTTGGGATGCTCTAATCATTTGACAGGAGATAAAGAAAAATTCTGCAGCATGGAGAAATATAAAAGTGATCGTGTCGTGGTAACTACTAATAACTCTAAAATGCTAATAACACATATTGGAAAAGCACTAGTAGTATCACGATTCAACTCTACATATGTACAGTTAGATAATGTTCTGCACGTGCTAGGTATAAAAAATAACCTACTATCAGTATCACAACTAGCTTCAGCAGGGAATTATGTCATATTCGGTTCCGACAACGTAGAGGTGTATTGTCAATTGAAGCTTAAAGGAGAACCAATTATGGAAGGAAGAAAATTAGAGTCTATCTATATAATGTTTGCAAAGATAACATACGTAGATAAAACTAAAAAGAACGAGACACTAGATTTATAGCATGCAAGATTGAGACACGCGAGCTACACTAGACCAAAAGTGATGATGAAGAAGTCAATGCTGAAGGGTCTACCATAGTTGGAGGTTCGAGAACACATAATTTGTGTTGGCTGCTAATATGGTAAAGCACATCAACTACCATACGAGAAGTCAAAGTTTAGAGCCAAGGAACCTCTAGAGCTAATTCACTCAGACGTTTTTGGCCTAATAAAGCAGCCATCAGTAAGTGGTTTCTGTTACATGATAACCTTTATCGATAACTATTCTCGATATGTCTGGATTGATTTCATGAAAGAAAAGTGGAAGCCTTAACAAAGTTTAAGGCATTCAAGAAGAAAGCAGAAAGTGAAACTGGCTATGAAATAAAGTGCCTTTGGACAGATAACGGTGGCGAATACACTTCATAGGAATTTACAGAGTTCTTGAAACAAAATAAGATTCGATGACAGTTGACATGTCCGAATACTCCACAACAGAATGGAGTTGCGAAAAGAAAGAATTAACATCTTGTGAAGACGTGTAGAAGTATCCTCCATGCCAAAAACATTTAACCACGGTTCTGGGTAGAATGCATAAAGACAACACTATATATCACAAATCACCTACCACAAGCAAAGCTCGGCATGATCTTGCCTTACGAGAAATTATGGAAGAAGAAGCCCATTGTAGCTCATTTTTAAGTTTTCGGGTGCATATGCTACGTATTGGTACCCGATCATTTAAGAAGCAAGTTCGAGAAGAAAGCAATTCGCTGCATCTTTGTCGGTTACAATTCCATATGAAAGGGATGGATTTGTTGTAATTCTGACATAGGTAGATGCTATACATCTAGAAATATTGTATTTGATGAAGCATCATTTTGGTGGTCATCTTAGGCTGAGAAGCTGTCACAATCTAAAGAAATCTTAGAAAAGTTAGCAAAAAAGTTAGAAGAACAAGAAAAAGATCATTTGACTTTTGAAATAGCTAAAGAGGGTGACAAAGAATCACCATCAAATGAGTCACCATCAAATAAATCAAAAAGTTCGTGGCAGATAAGAGTACACAAAATTGCAGAAAATTAAAGCCCCATTTAATATGAAGAAATGGACAAAGAAGAGAAGGTGCAACCATAACTTCGGAGGTCCACTCGGCAATGGAGACCTAATCTAAAGTACACAAACGCACCTTGATTGAGGATATTGTAAAAGAGCCAGACACATATGAAGAGGCATCCAAACATAAGGAATGGAGAAAGGCGATGGAAGCAGAAATACAAGTGCTAAAGTGCAATAAGACGTGAAGATTAGTACCAAGGCTGAGGAATGAACAACCTATCTCTTGCAAATGGGTGTACAAATTGAAAACTCGACTAGATGGATCGATTGACAGATACAAGGCATGACTAGTGGCACGAGGTTTCTTACAAAAATATTGGTTAGACTAAGACGTGATGTTCAGTCCAATGACAAAAATCACCATAGGTCGAGTATTACTTGCCTTAGCTGCAAGCAAGTCATAGAAGTTATGGCAGATGGATATGAAGAATGAATTTCTCCATGGAGAACTCGATCAAGACATATACATGCAAAAACCACAAGGGTTTGAGAACAAGGTACATCCAGAGTATGTGTGTAAACTTAATAAAGTATTTTATGGATTGAAACAAGCACCACGAGTATGGTATGGAAAAATTGCAGAATTCCTTATCCAAAATAGATATTCGATGGCACAAACTGATTCAATTTTGTTCATTAAAACTCAAAAAGGGAAGCTAGCCATAGTACTTGTGTACATGGACAATCTAATCATTACTGGAGATGACAAAGAAGAGATTGAACAAATTAGGTCAAATATCTCAATTCACTTCCAGAAGAACGAGTTTGGAGAACTGAAACACTTTCTTGGCTTGGAGATAGAACAAGTGAATGATAGGATATTTTTATACCAATAGAAGTATGCGTAGGATCTTCTACAAAAATATTGCATACTTGACTGCAAACCAACCTCTACTCCAATTGACGTAAATACTCGATTATGTTCAACTGAAAGCAAGTAACTTGAATGCAGAATGATGTATTGACTATTAGTGGATATTTTAATCTACCTAGCACTAACGAGGCCAGATATTTCATATGCAATCAGAGTAGTAAGCCGACTTATGCAAACACCGAAGAAGTCATATCTTGATGCAATAAAAAGAATATTAAGGTATGTTAAAGGTACTATAGACTATGACTTACTATATAAAAAGATAGGTACATATCAAATGACATGATATTGCGATGTTGACTATGTTGGAATTATGATACACAACGATCAACTATTGAGATATGCTTTTACTCCTGGATCTGGAATCGTCTCATGGTGAAGTAAGAGATAATCAATAGTCTCACTATCTGGCATCAAGGCAGAATATCGCACTGCAGCAATGTCAGTTCAAGAATGTTCGTGGCTACTACAACTCTTGGAAGATCTTCATTAGCTAGTGGATAAGGCAATTCAATTATATTGTGACAATTAATCAGCAATACGTTTAGCAAAAAATCCAATATTCCATGCAAGAACAAAGCATGTAGAGGTTCATTATCACTTCGTGCGAGAAAATATATTATGTGGTCAAATTAAAATGAAACATGTGAAGATTGAAGAACAAACTGCTGATATTTTCACCAAGGTCTCAATAGAGTAAAGTTTGAAGAATTTTGACGGCAACTCGGTATGATCTCATGAGAAACAATACGAAAGCAATCATTGAGGGGGAGTATTGAAATGTCAATGACTGCATATCCAGCTTACATCGCCATTTGAGAACAATTTAGAGCTGTAATTTGCAACCAAATTTTGCAACCACCATTCTACAACAATCTGGACAGCAGCAACTTGGAGAAAAATATCAGCCACTTGCAGTCATCAAGCTTCCACCATCTTCAATAACTTGCAACAAAAATTTTCCTTGGAAGATGCCCACTGCTAGTGCAACTTGCATGAATTTCCTAAAAAATTCCAGCTACAACCGACTCTACATGTCAATTTCGTTTTGCCTATAAATAGATAGCAAATGTTAAGTATGTTGGTATGGTAGATTAACTAGTGTGTGCACTATGTGGTTTGAGAAAGAGCACTAAGTGCTCATAGGTTTGAGAAAAATATTTTAGCGGTGGTGTGAGAAAATTTTGGTTTTTTAGTGGGAAAATATTTTGTGAGTTTTCTTTTTCTTATAAAATATTGTGAGTATTATTGTTTAATAAAATTAATTAGTTTATCCTTTGGTCCTCTTTATTTTCTCAACAACATCAATAATAGTTTTTGCATTTAATCAAATAACACCCAATACAATCTCTAGTTTGAATACATATAATCTAACATCCAACAAAAAGACCATCACCAAACTAAATGATACACTTTGTTTTCTTAAACAACAACAACAACAAACACTTATACTAGCATATGCAGACGCACTTCAACAACAATAAACACTTACACTAACATATGCAAATGTAGGCTTATGGCTTCAATCTCCCCAGGCTTATGGCAACCATCTCTCTAAATGTAAGGCAGCTTCGCTTCTGCAGCGGTGACTCCCAGGGGCGGACAAAATGGCCCCCTCTCTTTTTTTTTTTTTTTTTTTAAATCACCATTAGCAGTTGTTGCCTTACGAAAAGGGAGCCGATGGCAATGTCGATCGGCTGCTATTTCGATGAACATAAACAGTTCGATGGAGAAATGGATAAATGAGCTGGACCTTTTAAAAAAGGTAGATTCCTTAGACTTACTTTAGAAAGGGTCCAAACAGGAAAAAATATTGCATGCGAAAGCAAAAAGAAACTAAATAGGATGTATTTCAATTAAATTGATGAATGAATACAGTAACTAATAATCAAAGCAATATCCAACGGAAACTTTGTAAATAAAGGAGTAAGAAAAACTATAAACAAAGCCGTAAGAAAGCTGTAAAAGAAAACAATAAGAATGTGGATAAAAGAAATGAAAAACTAAAAAAAATTTGGTAATTTAGTCTGAGATGAGTGTTGGTGTCTCCAATCTGGGGTTCCTACTTGCTTTATACTTGCTGTAGCGCAGTTGCCGACATTCAAACATAGAGAAAATCCTGCTTCGTGGCCCATTTTTTAGGATTGAGAATGGCAATGTCCTATCGATCCCGCTGAGGAATGCGGATGATGGTTCATCGACTCTTGGTTCCGATGTTGACTGGGTACAGCCGCTGAGGACTTTTCTTAACGTCATCATCCATTTGACAGAATTTGAATCAGCTTCAGCTGAAAGTTACTGTTGCAACGAATTGGCTAAAAATGACATTAACATATGGCCCTTCGAGTCCCATTACTTTGATGGCGCGAACATGTGAAGCGGCAGGAATCGTACTTTTTTTAATTTGTAACCATTCTTTTTCTAACAGAAATGGAATGTCCTGGTCATTGTGGAAAGGTGCCGACTCCTCGGCTTCAAAGCCCGCGAACGACTAGTCTTTTGAAGCTCCTTTTTAAATAGCCATGGTCTTCATCGTTCCTTTTTCACTGATAGAAACTCCTTCTACAATAACTCTATTCTGGTTAGAATTCTATCTTCTTTGTGAAATTCTCCCCTGTTTACTGCATATTTCTTGAATTAGTGAGCCTCTAACTCTCCATAGCTACTCACGTCAATCATTCCCCTCCCGCTCTGATCCGAGCCAAGGCTGATCTTTATGCCTTGGGTCCCCGGCTTCTGCTGACGAAAGTCACTACGAAACATCTGCAGTTCGTCTATCCAGAGGGCTTTACCCTTCCTTTACTCCAGGACAACTTTTCTATGGCCAGCTTGCCTTTCTCTTTTTGCCACTGGTCACATCCTCTGAAAAGCTACAGAGAATGGCACAATTGATGTTAGGCTACCTATGGTGCCCTTTGGGACCAATGGGGCATTCGCAACGCCATCATGATGTCCGACTTTGAGGTCCTTCGACCGCAACTTGTTATCGGCTGTTTTGTCGTTTTGGTCCCCTGCGATCAACGGCTTCATCTTCCCTCACGGCATGTTTTCCCCCACAAACTGGATATCTGCACCATCTTGAGATTCCGTTGCGATGGTGATGAGATCCCTGCCTTGCATGACGAAAAAAACTTGCCTACTGTTGAGGCCCATTTGGACAAATCCATCATCTCCTATGGCAATTTTATGGCCATGCAAAAGGGCGTCTGCCTCGTTCCGTTAGAGCAGGAACAATTGGCTTTCCTTTGACTATAGCTCTGCAAGTATATTCTCTGCTTCCATTCGGTGGGAATAAGTAATGAGTACCGATACTATATATCGGCTCTGCTAAGAAAGAAAAGACGCTGCGACCTTGCTTCCCTAATTCTGGCCCTAATGTATTAGCTAATGAACCAAATGATTTCAACCTTGTCGGCTGGGGGTGATCCAACAAATCTTGGAGGCCCCCTCTAAGTGATGCAACTGTAGTTCTATCAGTACCTCTCCTAGTTCGACGTCAATACGATTTCTAGAGGTTCCGTGGGTTCTGTCGACCGAGCTACCGGCTATCGACTGTTAATTTCCTTGCGAACAGGTCTTCCGCCGACGCTATCATAGCTTACCTCCATTAGAATCGGCTTCAGAATGAGCCCCACTTCTATCCTTACTTCGCCCAAGAGACAGGCCCCCTCTGGCTGACAAAACTTGCCGAGGCACCGAAAGCCTCTCAAGAAACTATTTGAGCCCGAATGCTATACTCCCAAGAACTTCTTCTTAGGGCGAAACTAGGTGCTTGGAGTGCTAAGTCTTCTTGCAAATGGTATAACACACATTCCTTTTCACGGTAAATGGGCTAATTCACGACATCTATACTGATCTTGGTCATATCTCCTCTTATTCTGTTATGCCTATCCTATCGGTTGAAGATGTGCGGACTTTAGCCGATAGGTCTCTAACCATTCTCCGCTCTTTTGAGTATTCTCCTTTTCAGGTCATCAGGGAAGCCACACCAAACTTCAACCTGTGGTGGTGGCTGTTGAGTGAAATGCTCTTTTCTGGCCTAATCGAGACGTGGTTGCCCAGACTAGTAGGATCAGCATCGGCGGAGATAGAAGTGTCTGTATTAAATCGGCGGAGATAGAAGTGTCTATACCGAAGAAAGATAAACAAAGCAAAGTCTTTGCCAGTCTGATCACCACACCACTATTCCGCACACCACTAGCTAAAAGAACCTCCACACTACTGCCTACCGACGAGAAAGAGGAAGAAGAAAAAGTGACCGTTCCCCCCTTGCTAAGGAGGTCAAAGAAATGAAAAGCCCTCCATACTCTGGCATTTGCTAAGGTTTGTCTTGAAAAATATATTTTTTTTCATGCTTTCATCCATCGACTCAGATTTTTTAACCACACATTACCTTTCTTTGCAGAAACAGAGGACCAACCAGTTGGTGATCTCCGATTCTTCTTCAGAATCATCGGCGACTATGTCCCCTCTATCTCCAGTTGGAATAACAACAATAGAAGAAGGGTCTTCGGCCGTTCCACCTTCACCAGTGTCCGAAGCGCCTCCATTAGAGAAAACAGCGATTGAAAAACCCATCTCTCCTCCTATGGCCACAGCCCCTGAGCCTCCAACGGAACCTGCCCCTCCTAAACCGGTAACAACGGAAGCCACAACGCTAGAACTTCTACAAGGTCTATTAGGAATGGTCCTTCCGACAAACCCATCTTCTTAAGATGCTATCAGCTAAGCCCTACTGTTGTTGGCGCAATCGACCTCTTCCGATGTCCTAACGGAATTGAGGCGCTTATCGGCTGACTATCTGAGGCAGTTGCAATTCACCCAGTGCTTCATTTCCAATACTCAGAGCAGGCCGGATAAAAGTTCACATCAACTTCAGGCCTTGGGAGCACTCTAAGATCAAGAAGCATTTCTGCAGACTTATCATCAAGAAACCTCTGGTCGCCTGGATATCCTTTCGGCTGATATTTTCACCAGAGTCGAGAGAATTAAGGACCTTGAGATGCGATTGCAAGCACTCCAGGAGAAATTAGACTTTGAGAAATGGGCCCTGGACGAGAATTTTGAGGCCGAAGACACTTGTCAGCAGATAGTCTCTTTTGTCGAGGAGACGGTGGACAAGTATCGGGATGATCGGCTTATGTTAGAAGCCGAAGAAGAACTGCTCCAGATGGACTTGCAACACTCTGACAAGTTGCTGAATGGTATACAATCGTCATGGGATGACTTTCAAGCTTGCTTAGCCACCTTCTTCCGCATCCCGATGAGGTTGGACCCTCTGGTACACAGGCTGAGGATGCCGAAACGCGTCCACTTTCAACGGAAGAATTAGCTACTGTCACTGAACACTCCGGAGAAACCTACCACCCATACAGAAAAGAAAGCAGAAATCCCAACGGCGACTGATCCGCCCAAGAAAGATCCAAATTGGCTCGCCATTATTCCTTTCGCCTAGCTGATTGAGACGCCTCACACTCTGTCTACGGAGACTTGACTTCTATTTTTTTTTTCCTTTTTACAATGTAGCAGCCATCTGATCGGCTCTTTTGTGATCAATCGTTTCACATGAAATGCCAACATATTTTGTCTCTTTGTTGTTTTTCCTTTTCTCTCTTTTTTTAAAATTCTTTTTAGTCTTCTCTTTCCAATGTTCCCTCTCAGAATGTAGGATAAAACTTCTTTAAATACTTACCATTCATGGCATTGTTCACTTCCTTCCCATTAAGTGTCATCAGCCGATAGGCGCCTCCATCGAAAACCTGGGTAACAAGAAAAGGTCCCTCCCACAAGGTAGACCACTTACCGTAGCGTAGGTCTTTTAGCGCCACGGGTAGTATAGTCTTCCAAACTATGTCTCCTACTTGAAAGCTTCTTCCCCACATTTTCCGATTGTAGATTCTTGCTACCTTCTCCTTATGCCTTCTGATATTTTCCAATGCTATCCAACGATCCTCCTTGGCTTGGTCTAAACTCATTGCCAAAGCCAATCTGTAATCCTTAATTGATAAGCAGTGTTGGTAAGCTACCCGGGCTGATCGTAATGATAGTTCAGTGAGTAGCATTGCATCTTGTTCGTATGTCAGCCAAAATGGGGTAAATCCGGTAGTGGTCTTGTAAGCGTTCTGATATTTCCACAACATCTCTTGAAGGGTTTCGTGCCATCTTCTGAGTTTGTCTTCTACCGACTTTCGGATCATACTAATCAAAGTCTTGTTTGTCACCTCAGCTTGGGCGTTGGCCTGTGCATAATACGGGGAGGAGTGAAGTAACTTAACCTGGAATTGGGTCAGAAAGTTGCGTAGCTTGTCTCTTGTGAATATAAATCCTTGGTCAACCGTTATGGTTTCAGGTCTACCGAATCAGAAAAAGATATGTTGCTGAAGGAAAGTGATCACGGCTGACTGGGTTACTCTAGCCAGGGTTTGTGCCTCTATCTACTTGGTAAAGTAATTGGTTGCCACCAAAATGAAGGTGTATCCTTTAGTTGATGGCGGGTGAATCTTGCTGATGACGTCTAGAGCCCAACCCCTAAATGGTCACGGCTTGATAATAGGATGTAAGTCTGTGATGGGGGTATAAGTCAATGGGTCGTGCTTCTGACATGCCTCACACCTGGCAGCATAGGCTACGCAATCCATAGTCATCGAAAGCCAGTAAAACTCATGCCATTGCAGTGTCTATTTCAACTTAGGACCTGCCTGATGAGCACCACATAGGCCTTCATGTACTTCGGCTAAAGCCTGCGCTGCTTCCAATTTGAACAGGTATTTCAGCAAAACTCTTGTATGACTTCTTCTAAATAAGTCGTTTCCGATCAGAAGGAAATTCAATACCTTGCGCTTAAGCTCCCGCGAAGCCTGGCCTGAAGACTTTCGCAAGTATAAGATGATATCGGATCGTCAATCTTCCTCATGTCTCTCTTCCGATATCTATTGAGACATTATCATCCCGACTCTTTTCCTAAAACCGGAAGCCGTCTGAGCTAAATCATTTGCCCCCCAATTCTCACGTCGAGGAATATGAGTTAAGATGACTTTTGAGAAATTTTGCAACAGCTCTTGTACCTCCTGTAACTTATCTGATAACACAGGATTAGTACATTTGTATTTACCTAAAATCTGCCAGATGAAAATCTGAGAATCCCTTATTATATTAACCATTGGTACATCCAAATCCTTTAAAATCTGAAGCCCATAATAAGAACATCGTACTCTGCTTGATTATTGGAGGTCCCTTTACTCAATTCAAACAAGATTTTTCCTTGTCATCCCCCTGGAGCTTCTATAACCAAACTGGTGCTAGCCTTACTCTACGTGCTGGATCTATCAAACTCCAACTTCCATGGCTTATGTGAGATGTATCCCAGTACCTCTTCCTCTTCAATGTTGGGCATTTCCACACATGGATGCTCGGCTAAGAAATCGGCTATGGCTTGACCCTTCACCGCTTTCAAAGGTAAATAAGTTAAGGAAAAAACGTATAACTTAATAGCCCATTTCATTAACCGTTCTTGCAACAATCGCCGGTTCAGCAAAAATTTAACGACATCAATTTTGCATAGGACTTGCACTTCCTTAGGTAGCAGGTAATGTTCTACTTTTACGCATGCATAATATAAAAACAAACATAGTTTCTCAATACGGGAATACCTGATCTCGGTGTCCGTTAGGTTTCGACTAAGGTACACTACCAAATTATATGGCAAATATGACAGCTCCATAGCCGTTGTAATTAATCTCGTCACTTTTGTTCGGCAACGGCTACAAAACCGTCGTATTAGCCTAATATGACGGTCAAATACAATGGCTTAAAGGGAGAGTCATTTTTGCTTGCAACGATGATTTTTGGACACGATTTTTTTCAAACCGTCATTTTTGTTAGACAAATACGACGGCTTAGAATCCATCATATTTGTTACCCGTCAAATAAGATGGCTTATTAGCCGTCGTATTGGTAAATAGCCATCGTATTTGGTATAGATTACGATGGCTACTGGCCATCTTATTGTTCTTTATAATACAACAGCTTTTCCGATCATCGTATTTGAGTGTTCCACATCCAATACGATGGCTTCAGCCGTTGTATTATGCCTTATTTGGTTTGTAAATAATTTTTTATTTGTACGGGATCCTATCCACGTACAATTTAAAGCCAAACATAATAAAATCAACTCATTCAACACCAAATATAATAAAACACAATCTCCTCATTACCAAATAACTCAAAAGCAATATCCTCAATACACAAATCATAAATATAATCTACCAAGTACCCAAAAAAAGATAGTACTACATGTATGAGAAATCAAACAGAAGCAGTAGTACAAATACAAACAAGTGGAAAATCAAAATGTCACTCATCATGATGGATAGGCTTGCTAGGATCACTCGATCTAACAGGTAGATAAGTGGAACCAACACCAAGAGATGCCGTAGAAACACTAGATGGAGGTATAAGCACTACATCAAATGCGCCTGCATCCAATCTGCGCGATAATGCTTCCATGGTAGTTTGAAGCGCAACTATACGTGACTCATAAGCTTCTTGCTCATGCTGCATCTCAGCTCGCATCTCAGCCTGCATAGTATCTCGCATACTCTGCATACATGCCTCGACCTCAATCCTAACGACCTCCTCAACATTTGCTGCAGAACTTGATGATTGACCGACTAACGTTGGTGTTGGACCCTTTCCCTTACACCTAACACAACCTTTTGTTTTCTGGAGCGAACAATCGCTGAAATATATGATCTTTCGCTTCCTCTGTGTGCTCAGACTCAGGCAATGCCTGTCACTCTGTCTCTAATCGGTTTACAAAATTAAGAAACATTATATCAAATTTATATTAGGTTAATGCAATGTCGTTATCATATTTTAATAGATTAGAAAAATTAGCATTTGAATATAACTTATAATCATCTCTGCAGTCAAACCATCAGCCTGCCGACCGTGCCAACTTCGTGTCGCAAGGAACATATCATATTGTGATGTCGGTTGGCCTTGCGAGGCCATCTGTAAAGATGTGTGAGAAATTTCAAGCAAACTAGATAAATTTCAAATGAATAGTGTATAACATAAACTGAATACCTGATCATGTATAACAGAATGTGGTATTCTTCCTGTGACTGGTGGATATGCCAAATGCAATATATTTTGTCTATTCCGTTCGGCCTCCAACTATGATTATTTAAAATAGTTAACGTATAAAAAAATTAAACAAGTTTTGAGACATAAAAGTAGTCAACTTCTATGGTACGACCTGTGTATTCTTCAAACGCCAGTAAGCAACTAACATCATCCATTGATTTTCGTCAACTTGTTTATCTTCACAAACAATAGGCTCCATACTTTACTGGAAATGAATGTAGTATTTTTGTTTTAACTTCGACTTAAAATCCTTCCACGCTACACATATCATCTTCATTGTGACACTACGTCCTTCTGGTGGCATCGTGGTGTTGTCCTTGTACGAATTTTAACAAATAATTAAATAAACAAAATGTTAACTTTTGAAGAAAACACTCTTAGCTATGTTAGGATAAAATTAGTTACTTGTATTTCTTACCAAACTTCGTCTTTAAGTCTCTGAGATATGGAATGCCAATCCTTGTAATTTAGAGAGAATCTACTGCTCATGCGTGCAAAACAGCTCACCACTGAACTATAGCGAAATGCATCTAACCCAACAAGCCCTCTGTGTTGGTTAACACCAACATCGTACTTTCAAAACCCTGACTCACCCTATCCGGAAGGTAACTTTCCACCCCCGCGAGAACTCCTCGCTTGGAACCTACAAAATATCAACAGACTTATTAATTGAAATATAGTGAAAAAAGAAAAAAAAAATTTACCAACACATTTTCAACAGCCACATAAATCAATTTCTCGTAATATTTACTTCATATTAACTTAGCACACTTGAGGCACTAGGGTCTGAGGAAGAAGGTCCTGTGCCACTGGGATCTACATCAGAAGTGGGTATAGTTGTCACCTAATTAGATTCTTGATCCGTGGAACCTGTGCGGACACTTGTATGTGATCTCTGTACACCGTGAGGAACTAGCGCCTGATATTAAAGCAACTATAGCATCCTGTATCGATCCACATTGAAAATGCTTGTTTACCATCTGCAAAACAAAAAGATTTAACATTGAGTAAAAGATTTTAACACCTGCAACACATTTAGTAAATGATTAAGTGATTTAAGTAGATTTAAATTGTAGGTTGTATTCTTTTTCCATCTAAATCTACTTCCTACCCAGAAATCCCATCTCTAACCCATACGGCATCTACTTCACGCGAAATAGGATGAGAATCTAATTGATGCCCAGGAAAAGTTTCTAGATCATGGTCCCTTGAATACACATCATAATTATCTCTTCTCATCATTGGCATTACCACATGCCAGTCTCTTTCTTTAGGACAGCGAGAAAACCAAACTTGTTCCGCTTGGTTTGCTAGTATGAATGGCTCATCCATCTCTCTATTTTCTCGGTACAATAAACGGTTCAGATTCACCAAAGTAAACTTTAGTTCGTCAACTCTAACACCGCGATGAACATCAACCCAATCACGTTTGAATAACAAAAATTTCAGTTCACTACTATATTGGAACCTTATAATATCAGTAAGCACTCCATAGTAATTAACACCAGCTGCTACGGGATTCATATCTCTTGGACTGGAATAACTCGTAGTATCAACTTTACACATGACGCTATAATTTTGGGTTGACTTGTTAGCCTCGTATATTATTGTACGAAATCAGAAGCCATTCACGTTGCATGCATTGTAGTGCAGCCCTTAATTGAAGTTAAAAAGCTTGCAAATATCAGTAGGAATATCAGGGCATTCTTCATTCTTATCAACCTATAATAAATATAAGTGTTATAAAGACTTAATGTTCTAGAGGAAAACTTACTATATTGTCTGTGTTTTGCTTACATAATGACTGAGCCAAGTGTGAAATGTTTGAAAATGAAGACGTTGTCGTCATGTAACCGAGATCTTGGATGCTCTCTATTTATGACATACGTGTGAAGACTGCAAATAAAGCACACGTGAAAATTTAGAGGTTATAATAAAAGAAGCATAAAAAATGAAAGATAATGATTCAAAGGAAAACTGACTCTCTATAAGGTTTAAGGATGTCAGCGTTGGGTAAAACCCACCGATATGCTTGCATCAATGTTAAATGATCAAATATTACATCAATCCCTTTTCCAACTAGTTTACCCACTAGGTTGTCATCATCAACATATCTTGGAAGCCTATTTTCTTTGCTTTCAACATTATCTAAATATCTCGACACGAATGTCATACATTCTTCCATTAAATATCCACTGGCTATCGAACCTTCAGGTCTAGCACGATTGCGCACGTAACACTTAAGAGTTTTCAAGTATCTTTCAACCGGAAACATCCATCAACATTGAACTGGACCAGCTAACAATGCATCATCGGCTAAATGTATTGGTAAATGTTCCATTATATAAAAAAAAACTAGGGTTGAATGTCTTTTCAAGAAGACAGAGTGTAACTGCGAAACAGTCTTGAAGATACTCGAAATGCCTCTCTTTGTTGACTTTAGAACACAACTGCCTAAAACATGAAGTAATCTCAATCAAAAGTTGCACTACATTCTTGGGCAAAGTTGTGCGGGCTGCTAACGGGATTAATTGCTGGAGTAAAATGTGGGAATCATGACTTTTCAAACCTCCCAAGGTCTTTCTCCTCATGTTTACCCGTCGAGAAATATTAGAACAATAGCTATCGGGAACTCTCAGTTCCTTTAATACTGTCAAAAAAACTTCAACTTCCAACCAACTCATTGTATAAGGAGCTGGTGGCAAACTGTATCCAGTTCCAGACGATTTTAAAATTGGATATAAAGACTTTCTAATATTCATTACTTGCAGGTCTTGATGAGCTTTGAAGTTATCTTTTGAAGAAGTAATATCACCCAGTATTGTAAACAATAGATTATCTGCAAAATTTTTCTCAATATGCATCGGGTCCAAGTTGTGCCTCATCAAATTACTCTCCCAATATGGCAACTCCCAAAAAATACTCTTCTTCCAATTATAAGAATTTATGCCAAACTTCCATTTGTAGTCAGTCTGCATTCTAATTCTCATATCATCTACAGCATATTTTGTTAAACAACCTTGGAGTTGTGTCAAAATTTCTGTCCCTGTACACCTTTTTGGTGCTTGACGTAATTCCATTCCACCATAGAAAGAAACTTTGTCCCTACGGGGCTTATGTGATGGTTGAAGAAATCTACGATGATATAAGAAACAATATTTACCACTATTAGGCAAACGGTAAGATAAACAGTTGACACCACATATTGGACAAGCTCTCTGGTTATGAACACTATAGCTATAGAGATTACCATACGCTGGGAAATCACTTATGGTCCATATAATAGCTGCACGCAGACGGAACATCTCTTTTGCCTCAGCATCATAAGTAAGCACACCATCAAGCCGCAATTGTTTCAACTCCTCGATCAATGGTTGTAAAAATACGTCAATCTTGTTTCCCGGACTCTTCAGGCCATCGATAAGAGTTGACATAATAAAATAAGGTTGCTTCATGCATAGCCAGTGTGGCAAATTGTACGGTATTAAAACAACAGGCCAAGTACTATGTGGTATGTACATATTTGAAAATGGACTAAATCCATCCGAAGCCAATCCAAGTTTAACATTTCGACAGTCACTTGCAAATTTTAAATGCAACTCATCAAACTTTCTCCAAGCCTTAGAATCAACTGGGTGTCTTTAGACTCCATCTTTCACACGATATTCCTGATGCCACCTCATAAGGGATGCAGTTTTGCGAGATATGAACAATCGCTTCAACCTCGGAGTAAACGAAAAATACCTAACACGCTTGCATGCAACTGTACTACCCTCTTTCACAAAGTTGTGCGGCCTCATTCTTCCCTCTATATATTATGCAATTATTTGGACAAACATCCCAGACTTTGCATTCCATTCCTAACACATTCATTATCTTACTAGCCTCGTAGTAATTCTTGGCAATTTTCACTCCCATCTCACTAAAAGCATCCGTTAGAAGCTCAAGTAGCATATCAACCGACTTGTTCGACCACCCATTCAGGACTTTTAAATGTAATAATCTCATAATGAATGAAAGTGAAGAAAATTTAGTACAACCTGGATACAATTCTATATTAGTCTCTTCCAACAATTCATGTATCTCTCTCAAATCATCAAGCTCTTCAGTTGCATTATCGAAGTCACTAATGCCACCAATATCTTGAAGCATCCCAACCATATCATCCTCTTGTTCATTTTTAGTTGAAGGGATGTTGCTAGGTGTATTGTGAGAAGATAAGTAAGTTTCCCCATGAACACTCCACTTTTTGTACCAACGCATAAAACTCCACATTTAGCAATGCTATTTGACATCTATTGTACTATAAAGATACCTATTCTGGCACTTCATACAAGGACAATGGATTTTGGATCCATTAGGTTTGTCTTCTAACGCAAATTCTACAAAGGCATCTAAACCCCTATTATATTTATCACCTAAACGGTCTTGTAAGTCAATTCACGATCGATCCATCTTCCTATTCATTTATCCATATTTTCAGTCAATCTACAAGTTTTGTTATGATAAACATATTCAAGAATGAATGGAAATGAAGGGAAATGAAATTTCATTTAGTAAACATATTAAAATACTTCTAAAAAAAATATTCTCATGGGGTAAGAATTATTTGTAAAAAATTCTCTCATAAAACTATTTTATTCAGATTCTTTATAAAAAAAAATTGAAAAAAATTTGATAGAGTTTCCCCTATAAAATAAATATTTTCCAAGCACTAGGCCATCTCAAAATGCGCAATTATGTAATTCAACCAACGAAAAACTCATAAAAGCATCAAATCATTCAAGCATATCATGCCATATCTTAATTCTCTAGGAGTTTAGAAAGTTATACAAGCATATCATGCCAAATGTTGAGCCACCAAAACATATTCCAACTATATTCCCACAACAACCTTAGGTTTAGTTCCTCTGCCCCTAGAGAAGCCAACATATATTTTTGCCAAAATGTATATTCTTAGCTAGTGGTGGATAAATCAGATTTTCAATTAAAAAAACAGGGAACAAAAACTCCTGTGTAGAGTTATGTTGAAATCAAACTGCAATGAAACAATGAAATAGAACTACGACTTAATCAGATAATAATTATTTTCTGATTTGTTAGAAATAAGGACACATATTGAGGCATACTAGTAAGGGTGATCAATAAAAAGAAGAAGAAGAAAATAGGAAAGGGAAGGGTGGAAGTGGGAATAAAGTCTCACAACACAAAACTTCAATCTAAATCACTCTTCAACAACTCAAACCCAACCTTCAATCCTCAATCCAACACACAACCCAACTCTAAACTAAAACCACAAAGAAAAAAATCACAAAAACTCAAATCAAAGCTGAAAAATAGAAACAAAAAGAGAATAAAACAAATGAAGATCTAAGTTAGCCCAATGCAAAATAAAATTTTCTCAGCAGATAGTATCAATAAGTTTATTTTGAATCCCTTGTTAAAAAAAAAATCCAAACAATTCACTAAAAACATGCTATTTATCATCTACTTAAATTACTATCAAATTACAGTGCAATTTTGTTCTGTAAGCAACAACATAATTCAATTATCTAGTACAATGCATTTTCAGTAGGACATCAACAATATAACATCCCATTTTCACCATTCAACCTCACTCATTCACTTTTACTCAAAATCTCAGTTGACTACATGTAATAAAAAGAAAGCACCATTCTAGGAAGAAAAGCATCCCTAAAATCAGGATTCAAAATCCAAAAGCCAACTAATCCTCAAGAAAATAATAGCCGCTATAAATCCTGTCTTTCTGCAAGCTATATTAACATGTTAACCCAAAATATACATCAACATCAACTATACCTTAATCATCATAGTTAGCTTTCTCCTCATTTATTAAAATAATGAAAAATAGGACATAAATTCCAACATTAGAATACAATTTAATCCTTAAAACAAGAAAACAATGCCCCATTCGTGCACAAGATCACCAAATAAAACACCAACACTCATCCTCTAGATTAATTGAACATATAATTAATCCCAAAATTCACAACATAATAACACACCAATCAACATATTTATGAAGCTGAATTCAGACACTTAATCAAGACGACTGGTAATTTTACAAATAAATAGAATTCTAAATAAATTATCTCGCAATTAGTTCAACCCATTTAAGTTACAGCCCCAAGCACTTAACCTCACTAAAGAAAGGTCTAACAAAGCTGAAATTAATAAGAAAGAAGAAATCCATAAGTTGAAATTTTATATGAAGTAAGAGGCAAAGAAATATAAAACAGACTTTGCTATGTTTACAAAGCATGAAAAATCTAAAGAAAGATCGAAATCCAAGCTAAAGAGGTAAAAGTTAACCAGTTCAAGCAATTAATCTCAAAGCAAAATAATATCAATTACGCTTCCACTATTTTGCTAAGCTACATTTTGCAAGAAAACAAGGGGACGAAAGGACAAGAACGAGCCTCGGAGCATTGCTAATTGTACTGTAGACAACCTCAAATGCAAAATGCAGCAGCCCAAATTAGCAATTGTCGTTGGCACTGGGGACGAGGGGCAGCTTTACTCGTGACGAAGAAGTGATGGAGCTTTACCGGCAACGAGGAAAAGAGGGATCTTTCACCGTCGTATAACAATAGCAACGATATGTTATATTGCATATAAACACATAGCATGCATATGTATGAATGAATGTAATAATTAAGAGAGTATACTATACACACACACACACATACACATGCACACTACTTTTGATTGATTACAAAAAGTAGTACTGTGACTAAATTCATTACAAAACATAGTACTGTGACAAAAAGTAGTGTGAATATATAAAAAGTTTATATATTTGTTAAAATCATTACAAAAAGTAGTACTGTGATTAAATTTGAAAATAATCAAATAAAATTTACACTACTTTTGACTGATTTTGTTATAATTTGAAAAAACAACGATGACTATAACGACGATTGAAAAAGCGTGGTATTTTTAAAAAGTCACAATTTAATTTCAAGAAAAATATTAATTCAACCTAATACGACCGTTCAATAGAACCGTCGTAATATATCAAACTAATACGACGGTTCCCTTGAACCGTCGTATGTGTTCAACTTAATACGACGGTTCAGGTGAACCGTCGTATGTTTTCATACTAATATGATAGTTTTTATCAAACTGTCATATAAATCATATATAATACGACGGTTATTTAACCGTCGTATAAAGTGGTCTATTGTGATGGTTTTATCGACCGTCGTAATATGGTCGTCGTATTTGGCCAATTTTTTTGTAGTGGTAGTAGATTGCTCTTTCAACCCCTTGAGCATCGTCCAGAGCCAACAGACAACTGATAGATTCTAGAGCTGCAAAGATGTACAATTTCAAGGGTACCTTATCCCGTAGAGGCACCAAAACTGGCGGTCGTGACAAAGCCGCCTTGATATGATCAAAAGCCGTTTGATGCTTTGGTTGCAAAATGAAGTCCAATGACAACTTTAAACGGAGCAAAGAAGAGAACACCTTTTGCTTACTTGCGGCAT
Source organism: Voacanga thouarsii (assembly GCA_026120185.1). Lineage (NCBI taxonomy): Eukaryota > Viridiplantae > Streptophyta > Magnoliopsida > Gentianales > Apocynaceae > Voacanga > Voacanga thouarsii. Next base: position 5,298,010 of record JANUWF010002326.1, on the reverse strand, counting down.
TTGCCAGAAAACGTCGCAGGAAGTTGAGTTTCCCTAAGAAACTTTAGAGTTCCTTTTTGGTTTGTGGTAGCCTTACCTATAAAATATCCCTTACTTTGTTCTGATCTACTTCAATCCCTCTTTAATGTACCAAGAACCCAAGGAAATTTTCGACTAAAACTCCGAAAGCGCATTTAGTTGGGTTGATTTTTAACTGGTGCTGACGCATTCTAAGAAAAGCATGCTCTAACCACTGTAGGTGTTGCGAAAAAGTGGGCGATTTAACCACTAAGTTATCAATATAAACTTCCATGGTTTTGCCAATGAGGACATGGAAGATGAGGTTCATGACTCTTTGGAACGTAGCTCCAGCATTCTTCAATTCGAAAGGCATAACTATCTATTCAAATAGACCAATAGATCCTGGGCAATAGAAAGCTGTCTTCCTGGTGTCTTCTTCAGCTACAAATATCTGGTTGTACCCGGAGTATTTGTCCATGAAGCTTAAGAATTGGTTTCCTACAGGAGAGTCTACCAGCATATCGGCCATCGACATGGTGTATTCATCCTTCGGGGTGGCCAAATTCAGATTTCTAAAATCAATGCAAACTCGCAACTGTCCGGTTTTTTTAATGACAGGCATAACGTTGGATACCTAATCTGCATATCAGCAGGTACGAATGAAACCACAACGGAGCAACCTCTCAATTTCTTCCTTGATCCTGGGTAAGATAGTGGGATTAAAATGTCGAACAGACTGTTTATGAGGTCTAAAACCTTCTTTGATTAGCAAGCGATGCTCTACGATGCTTCTATCTAGTCCTGACATCTCATGATAGTCCCACGCGAAATAGTCTTTGTACCTGCGAATCAGTACCGTCAGAGCACTCCGCTAATCAAAAGTTAAACACAAGCTTACCTTTGTGGTTCTGTTCTCCCTAGGCTCCCTGATGTCCACTTTCGTTAACAGGTCCTGAGCGACGAAACCAGATGCATACCGAATATCAGGGTCCTTTGTTTTTGGACATTGATCCTCTAGCCCTTCTGTTGTGATTTGGTTATGAGCTATGGTAAGCTTGGAGTAGTGGCTCGAGTCAAAAGTAGAATGGTAGAACACTGCCTCATTCATGTGCACTTCTATGAAAAACGGATTCGGATTGGCTGGTATCCTTTTTACTTGTTCTCCATCCCAGATCAACATCATTTGGTGAAGTGCTGGCGGAACGCAGTGATTCGCACGAATCCAATCCCTACCAAGTAAGACAGAATATGCTGGCTTTGCCGTGATTACAAAGAAAACAGTCTTACTAACTTTGGATCCTACGGCCACCTCGAAAGTGATAACCTCTTCTATCTTAGCAGCCTCCCCGGTGAAATTAAGCATCTGTACATCAGTAGGAGTTAGGTCATAGTGATCCTTACCCAATTGTCTTAAAGTTGCTAACGATATTACGTTCAAGACAGCTTCTCCATCAACAAACACCCGAGAAAAAGGATTTCCATTGATATGTGCCTTAATATACAACGGTTTGAGGTGATTCTAATATTCTGTCATGGGAATCGGAAAGAGCATCCCCTTTGATAGAACTTTAAACTCAATGAGCTCAATGGCCGCTTCTTCCGTTGCGTAGTAATCTTCTTCTACCGCTTCTTGTTTGACCTTAGCTCGGAATTGTGACGAAAAAATGCTGAGCATATCCTGACTCGTGGAAGCACATACCTATCTCCCCGACCATTCTTCCAATACCTACTTTTGCTGAGCCCGTCTCCTTTGTTCCCACCGTTTCTTAGTTTTTGTGAGCTGGGAACAATGGTCTGGGAAGAATGGCGCTTTGCGAGGCACATGCACTGTAAATTTCTCATCCTTCCCCTGGAAATAGACTGCGAATGTTGGAATTGTAAGTCGGGTGAAAACTGACGACTGACTATCTAGCCTCTGGAACGTTAGTTTGTTTCCTTCTAACTACCTTTTGACGGGAAAATCTCCTAACTCATGCTTCTCGACTTCTTCACATGTTTGCACCATGCTTGCATCTGCTATTGGGAATGGGTCTGTATTAACTAAGGTTTCCTCTTGCTTGTCAGTAAATCTTACCCTTTCCTCTTGCAACGCCTTCTGTATTGTGTTCCTAAAAACCACATAGCTATTGGTATTATGGAAAAATGAATTATGCCACTTACAGTATTTCTTGCCCTTTAATTCCTCTGGCCCTGGAAGTTTGTATCCGAATGGTAGATGAATCTATTTGTCTTTAACCATTTGATCAAATATCTGTTCAGCCCTGGATACATCAAAAGTATATGTAGATGGGCCTGCAAGAGAAGCTTCCTCATTCCTTTTGCTAGGCTTCAGAAAAAGGTAAGTGTAAGATGCACTTTTTACTAATTCGGCTGCCATCACATCTTCCTCATTATCAGTAACATCATCCACTATCGATATCATCGTTTGTCCTTGAGAAAACTTGACTGACTGTCTTTTCTCTTTCTCCTTGATCATTTCTTTTATCCTGATGGCTTGAGATAGCAAACGAGATAGATCAGATAAATCCTATAAGATAAGGTGTTCTTTGAGTTGTAAATGCATTCTACTGATGGCTATCCGGGCGCACTCCATTTTCGGTAATTGGGTGGTGCATTTGGCCTTAGTTTGCCGGAAGCGCTTGATGAAGTCTACAATACCTTTAGATGATCTTTGTTTAACTGTCAAAAGATCAGCTATGGACATCTCAGGTGTTGATTTAAAGAAGCACTCATGGAAGCTCCGTTCCATATCGACCCATGTTTACACCGAACCAGGAGTTAGATTTGCATATCAAGTAAACGCCGCTCCTGTCAAAGATAAAGAGAATAACTGTAATTCATGCCAATCACTATTCCTGAACTCTCCACATTGTGCTGTGAACCTCCCTACATGCTCCATAGTGGACTTGTTATCTTCTTCAGAGAAAGTGGGGAACTCTGGTAACTTAAATCCTCAAGGTAGTACCGCTATGGTGTCTACTCATTTTGGGTAAGGCTTCTGATACACTATCTGGTCTCTGGCTTGTTGATGCACGGCCTTCGTTATTAAGCCAATATCGGCTGATGGTATTGGTTGTTGGGTCTGCACGGGGGAACATACTATAGTAGGTCGAGAACCTTGTCCGGAGAATGAAACCATCTCAAGATGCCCTGCCCCTTGCAGTGGATAAACCGTCGTAGTAACGGGATATACGGTTGGGACGGTTGTGATGTAGACTGAGGTCCTCCATACGAAGAACCAACATTCCTGTTTGGGGTAGTATTCTGGTCATAGGACATCTGTGCCTCCATCGACACCTAGATCTGTACATTCAGATATGGTGGAATTCTTCCTAGGAAAGGTTTCGTATGAACTACGCCAGACACATTTACCCCTGGATTCCCTTGGTGCCCCATAGGCATCGGTATAGACTGCTCTCGGCGCAATAATTGCACTGATCCATAAGAAGGTACAACAAATCATGAGGAAGAAGGATACACACTTATTTGAGGTGCCCCCTGGGCATTTTGCCTTTGTTCAAAATTATGAAATTCGTTTTGAAGTAAAGGTTGGAATACTATGGCAAACTGTGGAATAAAGCTCTGAATGAGTTCGCCTGTACACTGCTCCATAGCCTGTTGTATGGCAGTTAGAGAAGTGGGTGTCAACTGGGACACCTGGGGAGGAGACGAAGTCTGCACCCCCTGTTGCTCAGGGAGAGTAACCTGGGTGCTCTCGGATGTCGTTATGGTGGGATTAAAAGCTCCTCGTAAAGCTCAGACAGTAGGCCGATTAGAAGATTCTGATGAAGATCCTGAGGACTACTACTGTGAATTAGACATAACACGTCCTGAACACAGTTGCATGCAACAACTACCCTTCGTGTCCCACCAAGCGTGCCAATTTGTGTTGCCTTACGAAAAGGGAGCCGATGGCAGTGTCGATTGGCTGCTCTTCTGATGAACACAAACAGTCCGATGGAGAAATTGATGAATGAGCCAGATCATTTAAAAGAAGTGGGTTCCATGGACTTACTATAGAAAGGTTTGAAACAAGCAGAAATATTACACGCGAAAGCAAAACGGAACTGAATAAGATGTATTTCCATTAAATTGATGAATGAATACAATAACTAATAATCAAAGCAACATCTAACGGAAACTTTGTAAGCAAATGAGTAAGGAAAATTGTAAACAAAGCTGTAAGAAAGTTGTAAATAAAAGCTGTAAAAGAAAGTTGTAAAAGAAAGCGGTAAGAATGCAGATAAAATGAATGAAAAACTAGAAAAATTTGGTAATTTAGTTTGAGATGAGTATTGGTGTCTCCAATCTGGGGTTCCTGCTTACTTTAAACTTGTTGTGACGCAGCTGCCGACTTTCAAACTAGGAGGAAATCCCGCTTTGTGGCCCATTTTTTACGACTGAGAATGGCAACGTACTATCGATCGTGCCGAGGTGTGCGGGTGATGGTTTATTGGCTCTTGGTTCCGATATTGATCGGGTACAGCCGCTGAGGATTTTTCTTGACGTCATCATCTGTTTGGCAGAATTAGTATCGGCTTCGACTGAAAGTTACTGTTACAACGAATCAGCTAAAAATGACATCAACAGTAGTATTATATAAATTATAAATTATAAAATATTTATATGTATGACCTCTCTATTTTTTTTTAAATCTCTTCTACTAATGTAGTATATTAAATTTTGTATTATAAAATATTTGTATACATATTATATTATTGAATTCTTTTCAAATCTATTAATTATTATTTTCTATATTTACTCAATTTGTAATTTTTAATTTTTTTAACCTATTAAATGTTTAAAACCCTTATTTAGACTCATCTACCAACTTAACTACTTAGTACTTGGAAGACTGAAAGCCCACTAATTTAAACTACCTCTAAGGTCTTAAAGTCCACCAAAGTACTTAAACTTAATGTGCCTTTTTTGTTTTGTACCTTCTTTTCCTATGGATACCAAATAACAGAAAGATGTTCACCCTCTCTTGTTTGCATTCTTGTTTTGCTTCAATTGTGTGCCTTGTGCCATCCTATTTCGACCCCTCCCAAATGTTTGTTCTGCATCCACCACTGGTGACTCCGACGTCCACAGTCCTTTGGCAGAGACACTCCAGCCTGAAGATGGGTTTTTGATCAAAATGGGTCAAAACTCATTATGCCCACCGAGAACAGGATGTGAATTTGAAGTATTCCTGTGCAGGGAGTACATCGCGATTGTTAAGCGCGAGTCTAAGAAGACCTCACGCCTGGCAATCGTGAGGCATTGCCTACTGCCCGGCGACCACGTACCCCCTGCCCGGTCACCCCTGCAAACTCGAATCTTTTAAATTTTGTAAATTTTTATTTTAAAAGAATAATATTTTTATAACACATAATACATTCATTCGAATATGATTATATAAATAATTTATAATTAGAAATTATTAATTTAAATTTGATCTTAATAAAAGAATATGTCTCTAAATTTATATAATTTCTTTATATTTTAATTGAATTTGAATAAGCAGTTGGGAAAACTTAAATAAAAGACGTAAATAATAAAAATATTGTTAAATATGTTTTATATAAAATTAAAAAATATCAATTTAAATTAGTTAAATATTATCAAATTATTTTAGTTTCAAATAAAATGAAAAATAAAAATTACTGTTGAATGAGATATTAAAAAAATTAAGTCTTTATATTTTTTTATATACAAATTAAAATTAAACGATAATATTAAAATTAAATTAATAATTAATAATTATTTTAAAATTATCTCTATCAATAAACGTATGAAGTTAAATATCCTTATTAATTGCTGTCAAAATATAAAAATAAAACATAAAATCAAGTAGAAGAAATTAAATTTGAAATATAAATATTACAAGAGATAGATATGTATGTTTTTAAAAATTTTAAGAACTTAAATATTTTTAAATAAAAATTAAATAAAAAATTACATATAAATTAAATCATTAGTGAAATAATTATTTTCAAGATATTTGAGAATTTAAATCTTTTTGATTTTTTTTTATATAATATGTAACCCCACGTGCCTTGCCCTAGCCCCGCGTAGGCTTGAGCACAAATCCTGCGCGGGATTGTTCAACTCCCACGCAAGCTTGGGAAAAAGAAACAATTGCAGTTCTCAATTGTAATTGCAACCAAGTAATATATTAATTTAATATATTTATAATATTAATTTATTATAGTTTAATATTTGAAATTAAAATTTAATTTATATTTTAATCTATTTAAGTAATTTATATACTTAAAAACTATTAATTTAATATAAATTATTTAAATTAAAATATAAAAATATTATAAATATAAATACATATTATTTTTATTAAAAATCAAAATTAAATTAATAATTTTTAATTATATAAAATTTATATAATTGAATTACAAATGTATTATGTATTATTTTTAAAAATAAAAATTTACAAATTTAAAAATAAAATAAGTATTTTTTTAAAAATATATATATTAAAATTAAAAAAAAAAAACAACAACAACAACAACCTGGCATTTGAGAGAGACAGGAGATGGTCTTTTGTGCCAGAATTGAAGCCCGGAAGTGACAGGAGTCCTCCCGGCTGCTAGACGCGTGGTGCTCTCGCGTTTGCCCCTGCACTGAATACCTCAAATTCCTATTCTATTTTCGGTAGACATGAATTTTGACCGAATTTGATAAAAAAAAAAAACCCGCCTGAAGACACTATTTTCAACAAAAAATATAAATAAATAACACTTCAACACCCGAAATATGCTCCACTCTCTTTTTAAAAAAATAAATACCTAACGGCAACGACAGCTTTTCTACGCCGGCAGGGAGGCGCTTAGACAGAAACAGCAACAACGGCAAATGTAGATGACCTCTGTTGGCGGAGAATAGATGACCGCAAGCTAGGGAAGAAGAATAAATGACCAGAAAATGGAGAAATTAATAGAGAAGAAGAGAGGCCGTGACCGGAAAAGATGAAGATCACGGAGGTGCGGTGTTGTCGATCGCTGAAGAAAATGAAGATAAAACGGAGCTGCGGTTGCGGCAGAAGATTTGGAAAATGAGAGGCGCAACTGATGGAGAAGAAGAAAAAGGTATCTCGCATCTATCTAATGCGAGGTAGGAATTCGATGTTTGGTATTCCAAAAAAAAAAAAAAAAAGACTCCTTCCGCAGAGATGTTGCCCTCTCTCTTGATTCTCACTCTCCTCCCTATATCTCCTACTAGAGTTGTCAAAATGGGCCAGTCTGATACAGTTCACGTGGATTGGTAGAGATATGAATTGGAACAGGTCATTCTATTTTTTAATGAGTTGTAAAATTTTAAGTCTAGCCCAATCTATTTTAGTTCATGGTCTATTTATATATAAATAATATTTTTTTAAAAAAAAATTTCATACTATATTTATATTTTTCAGTCTTTAATTCTAATTTTAGTATAAATATAATAAATCAAATTATAATTTAAAATAAAATATAAATATCAAATAATAAATTAAACATATTTTATTTATTATATTTTACACACATAATTCTACATAAATTTTTAATTTTAACAAGTTCAAAAATTAAACATCACATATCATATATTAAATCTATAATTCTCAAATATATAAATATAATAATCTAATTTCAAATTTCAAATTTAGAAACATCAAAGTTACACATCAATATTTGTTTTATAATTTCATAAAAAAGGTCATGAAAGGATAAAAGTATTGTTCATACTGCCAGTCTATTAAAAAGATGCACATTCATCAATCATTTAAGATTTCTTCAATGATTTTAATTGAATTTATTGTTGATGATGATATATTTGATACAACTGTTTCAAAGTTAGATTGTTCATCTAATAATCACAATAAAAAAAAAGAATATAATTAGTATTATACTTACTAATTATTAATTAGTTAAAGAAATTTAAAAAGTTATATATTATCATTATCATCTATAATCAATATATGATTTTAAATTTTAAAACTTTTGTAAATTATAGATTTGAGAATTTAAAAAAAAAAAAAAGGTGGCCCATGGCCAAGCCCAACCCAACCCCACTCAATCTATGGACTTTGTGGACCGAGCCAAATAGGCCTAGATGAAATATGAGCTTACAAAATTGCAATCCATCCCAATTCATATTACTTGTGGGCCGGACTTGACCCATGAATTTAGCCCATTTTGACTGGTCTATCTCCTACTAGTATCTTCCCCCTCTGTCTTAAAGTAGAAAGGATTGGATTAAATCATTTCTCATAATTGAAGCGACTAAATTAAGAATGTTTTAATTCAAGAGACATTTAAAAATTTTCACAAATTTTGAAGGATCAATTTGAAGTATTAATTAGTCAGATATAAAATTCAATAAACCCTAACAAAACTTTACAAGTTTATTGTTGGTGATGCTATAGAAAGTCTTTCTCATCCATTCATTTGCATCATGAATCCTTTAGAAGCGCTGAAATTATATTAATATAATATATATGCGGAAAACTGTGTTATATAAAATGAAGTACGGACGAAGAAGAGGAGGTTTGAAGATCTCGAGACTTCTTTTTCTCTTTTCATTTTCTTTTGAGGGAACTGAAGATTTAATCTAAGATCTCATGTCAAATGTAACTTGAAGCCATAAATGAGAAACCTATGAATATGTTGGGTCGGCCAATAGTAAACAACTTGGATCTGCAAAGCATAATGGGAGAAACGATTCTATCCCTGTCTACTCCGGCAGATGTTGCAGCTGGGATGAAGTTTATAGAAGACCTTACCAGAAATGCTGATATTGCACAAGAACAAGTGCTGCAAGAGATTTTGAAGAGAAATGCCAACACTGAGTACCTAAAGGGCTTTCTTCATGGCCAGGCCGATGTGGCACTTTTCAAAGAGAAAGTTCCTGTGATTGATTATGAAGAGATGCAGCCTTACATGGAAAGAATTGCAAATGGAGATAGATCCCAGATTCTTACAGCTCAACCAATTACAGCGTTGTTTAAGAGGTAAAGAGATAGATTGCATCCGTTTGTTTTCACTGCAATCCGTAATAAGACTTGATTATAGCTTTTATGGACTTTGATTCAGCTCTGGAACTTCGGGCGGGCAGCAAAAGTTGTTCCCCATTACGGCTGAAGAAGTTGACCGTATATATTTGTTTATGGATCTCAGTGTTGCTGTGTTGAAAGCGTAAGCAGATCTATGCCTTAGTAAATATGTATATTTGTTTTTTTAACTTTACTAATCATGGATGGGAATGGGATTGCTGAAATTATTATGGTTGGAAATCCAAATCAGGCACATAGATGGCTTGGAGCAAGCTAAGAGAGTGTACTTCATTTCGGCCCTTCCTGACACTGTCACTCCTGGTGGTTTCGTAGTAAGAAATGCCGTAAGCAGCTTGATTAAGAACAAGAAACCAAAAAAGCAACCTTTCAATTGGGCAGATGTTCTAACGAGTCCCGATGAAGTTGTTCTATGCACAGACGTGAAGCAGTCTACGTATTTGCACTTACTTTGCGCGCTTGTCCAGCGGGATGAGGTAATAAGTGTCGGATCAGTTTTTCCAACAAATTTGGTCAAGGTAATCAAGTTCTGTGAGGAATACTGGGAAGAACTTTGCTCCAATATAAGAACGGGACAAATTAGTGAATGGATCACAGACTCAAACTGCAGGAAGGCATTATCGGTGATTTTAAGCAGAGAGATGCCGGAGTTGGCTAATGCTATTGAACGGGAATGTAGAGCAAAATCCTGGAAAGGGATAATTAAAAAGCTTTGGCCAAAGACCAAGATCATTGAGACCATTGTTACAGGGTCTATGGCTCAATATATCCCAATCTTGGAGTTCTATTGTGCTGGACTGCCTTTAGTTTCAATGAGATATGCATCTTCGGAGTGCTATTCTGGAATCAATTTGAAACCGTTAAGCCAACCCAAGAATATCTCATACACTCTTATGCCAAATGTGGCACATTTCGAGTTTCTACCAGTTGGCCGGATTAACGAAGAAGAGACTCAAAATAGAGTTCCTGAGAAGAACTGCACAAAGAGTGGAATTGTAGATCTTGCAAGCGTGAAAGTTGGACGGCAGTACGAACTTGTGGTCACAACTTTTTCAGGTGAGTTCTAAAGTTTATGATTTTAATTTGTAGTTATTGTATACTTCCATTTCCATTTCATAGCTGCACCTTCTTCCATATTTTTCCCTTCTCTTCGACTCCCAACATTTCCTCTTCCGCACTACCATCCAAGTCCAATCGAAAGCCTTTTGGATCTTCTGCTCTGGTGTTCGACTTCATCGCTTTTTGAAAAAAGAAAAAAAAAATTGACATTAAAGACCATTATACATATTTTACTTAATCTATTTCAGCTGCATAAATTATTATATGAAAATACTAATTATAGGGTCAATTATCGTAATTAAATATTCATAGTGTAATAATGCCAGACTAACCCCTTATTTTTAGGTGATTTTTAGTATTAAGCCTATTTATTTTCCAAACTTTTAATAAATTTGTGTCTAGAAGTTTAAAATCTTATTATACCTTACAGTTCCGCTAATAAATACAATATATTATTCTAATTATGCAAATGTGTCTTCCTCAGGTCTATACAGATATAGAGTTGGAGATATTTTCATGGTGACAGGTTTTCACAATAAAGCTCCCCAATTTCGATTTGTACGAAGGAAAAATGTTATCTTAAGTATTGACATTGATAAAACTACTGAGGAAGATCTCTTTATAGCAGTTACAAAAGCGATGCAAATCCTTGAACCGTATGGCTTTCTTCTCCAAGATTACACTAGCCATAATGACACATCCTCAGTTCCTGGCCACTATGTGCTCTTTTGGGAACTTCAATCCAAGGAAAGCACCAACTTATTAGCTCAACTTGATGCTGTTGAAATGGAGAAGTGTTGCGCTTCAGTGGAGCAGTCCTTGGATGTAGTCTATAGGATAGTAAGGAAGTCTGAAAATGCAATAAACCCTTTGGAAATTAGAGTTGTCAAGGAGGGAACATTTGAAGCGCTCATGGAATTTTTTGTTTCCCAAGGTTCATCTGTGAGTCAGTACAAGACGCCAAAGTCCATTAAATCTGACAAAGCCCTTGAGATATTGAACTCAATGGTAGTGGGAAGGTATTATAGCAGAATCATTCCTAATTGAACCATTAGAAGTGGAAACTGTTGTGTGAAATCAATGTCTATTGTGCTCCGTCATGTTGTTTCACAACATGCTGTGTATTTGCTATTCTCTTTTCATCTGGTTTGATACAACAGGGTAGAATTTTTGTATGGTAATTATCATTTTCATTTAAAGATCAATAAAAACTTTGTGTTTTTGTTATATTTTTGATAAAAAAAAATAGTATAATTTGATCGTTCGTTGCTTTTCTATTTATTTATTCTTTTGATAGATTAAGGAGACGTGAGGTATTAATGCAATTAGTTCATGTCTTATATATTGCCCAATAAATGGTGCTTCTATCTAATGAGCTACCTTAATTATTTTTTAATTAACAATGCTAAAATGATAAAAATTAGATTAAACATGAATTAAAAAAAAAGATATTATTTTTATAATAACCCCTCTCTCCGAAAATATTCACCAAGGGACACATCTTGCGGTGGAAAGAGCATAAAAGATAAACAAAAATGTTTTGAAGTCCAATGAGATTTAAACTAGTCTAATTAGAAGCTCAATGCTAGGGTACTTAATTGTGCAAGTTGACTGCCAAACACTAAATTAATGACAGTTACTAAGGGTTTTTGACCAAAATGGATTCCTTTTGGAATTCCCACTTACAATCGAGTTTAAAATCACACCCCACCCCGTGGAAGGGGTTCCTCGCGTTTTCAAGACATAAGGTGTGCTGACACATCGCGTCCAAAAGACGCGAGGTGAATTTTTTCTTGTGAAGTCGCCGTGCAGAGGTGTCCTCGTGTCTGCCAGACGCGAGGTCAGCAGACCTGACCTCGTGTCTATCAGACGTGAGGTGTAGTGTCCTTGCGTCGCGCAGACGCGAGGTCAGCGCACCTCGCGCCTCCCGTCTACCGGACGTGAGGTGAGCCCGCCTATGTCAGTTCTGTACCAACAGTCTCCTCTTTTTCAGCAAAAATAGTTTTTTGGTTCATGGGCACCAGCATTTCCATCAACAGTCTCTCCTCTTTATCTCTTTTTCCCGGCCATTTCTTCTTCTTTGCTTCACTTTAGCATCCACGGCCATATTTCTTCTTCTCTCTGCTTCTCTTCGCCAGCGAAAGTTCTTCTACTCTTCACAAGAATATTTCTCTAACCTCTTTTGCTTCTCATTGCCATCCTTCATATCTGCTTACAACATAATGCAGTAGAAATCCACTGTCTTGCAGTGGAAAGGGAACCTGGGCAGCAACTAATGCAGTAGAAGTCCACTGCCATCCTTCATATCGCTTCAGGTTTTTTTTTTTATCATATTATTAGAGATCGACGATTTTATGAAATTATCTACTACCAATTAAGCAAGTAAAATTGCTAAAAAAAAAAAATCTTTTTCGTCATTTCACAGAATCAAAACCCTGCTAAGGTAACAACTAAGGAGGAAGAGCTTGAGGTTCCTCTTTGCACAGTTGCATTGAAGTCAAAAGCAGAAACTGCACCGGGTATTGTACTGTCACATGATCTGTTCCATAAAATCTCTACTTAGGAAGAAGAAATTTAATAGCAGTACATTTTCATTCCACCCATGATCACAAGCTCCTACAATGAATAAAAAAACTTGTTATTGTTAGTGAATTATTATTTTATCATATTATATAAACTGTTTGGATATATATTTTGTGACAATATGAAAATTTTTAAAAGTTATTGTGGTTTATTTTGGTGATTATTTGCTATAATTTAATTTGGTTATTTTGATGAGTATGAAATTATTACAATTTACAGATTGCAAATTGAGTGAGATACGAGAGCCCTCCATTTTTTTCAAGTGAAATTGAAAAAAAAATCGTGAATTAGAATAAATTACAAATTATTTTCAGACAAAAAAATTTAGAATAAAAAATTATAATAAATTTAGAATAAAAAATACTTGTATGAAATAAATCTAGGAATGTTGTTGGGCTGGAATTGACTAATGGTCTGGAACTTTCAATTTAATCCGTTTGGAATATATATTGAAGCACATAGATAGATATAGTTTTATCCATCCTTTTAGAATTTTTCACACATTAAATTTGAATACAATTAAAAGACCTATCCTTATTTTATTTAGATACAATTAAATTTGAAATATTAATATTTTAAAATTAATATTAAAAATTCAAATATTTGAGAATTTAAATATTTTGAAATTGAAAAATTAATTTGAATATTTGAAATAGTCGTTTGAATTAAATAAATATTAAAATATTATGTAATTAATTTCAATTTCTTTAAATTAAAACCAAAAATAAATATTTTATATACAATTTGAAGAAAATTTAATTTTGAATATTGAATATTAAGAAGAGACTTAAATTTCTTTTCCAAAATTTTTTAGATATATATTTTATGAAATAAAAATTAAACAAGAATATTTCTCTAAATAAATTAACATTAGATTAATAAATTTTTTCATGCAATTTACAACATTAAATTTGTAAATTTGTAATGTCTAACTAAGAAAAAAAATTAATTTTTCCATTCAAGTATTTAGTTTTAAATAAAATGAAAAAAAATTAATGTTGAGTGAAAGATTTTTTTTAAAAAAAAAGTCCTTTCATTTTTATATACAAATTAAAATTGATAAAATGTATGAAATTGTCTAAGATTTTAATTTTTGAAATTAAAATTAAACAATGGTATTGAAATAAAATTAATTTCAATAATTTAAAAATAATATAAAATTAATTTATGGACAATAAGCATATGAAGTTAAAGAAAAAATAATATTTTTATCCTTTTCAAGTATTTAATATTAATTTTTTATGTAAAAATTAAGTAGAAAATATCAAATTCGTATATTAATTTTTTTTATTATAGCTGTTAATTATCTTAATTAGTTCATACTATATTTCTTTATAATTGTTGTCAAGAAATAAAAATAAAAATTTTGTTAGAATTTTTAATTGAGATGTGAGGAAGATTTGAGATTTATATGGATGTTATGAAATTCGATTATTTTTTATTTTAATAAAAAAATTAGTTAATATAATTAAATAATTTTTATTTTTATTTACCTTAAACGAATAAGAATATTAATATTTGACTTTTACATGGAAATATAGTTGGATGTTAGAGCCTTTCAAATTTTTTCAAGTAAAATCCAAAAAAAAAAAAAAAGTTAGAGTGAAATTATAACCTAAAAAAACTAATTAAATTTAGAATATTAATATTTTCAAATTTTTAAATATTTTGAGAATTTGAATATTTTGAAATAGTCATTATTTGAATTAAATAAAAATTACCCAATTAATTTCAATTTCTTTAAATTAAAACCAAAATTAAAATTGTATATACATCTTCAATAAGACTTAATTTTGACACGGGAACATTAAGAAGACACTTAGTTCATGCTGATTTTTTTTGTGTTATCATAAAATAAAAAGCATAGATTTTGTTATAATTTAATTATTTAATAGAAAGCATAGATTTTGAGCCTATTTTGGTTAATTGATTTATTTGATATTGGTTGTATAGTATAATATTTATAACATTTGTTAGAATTTAATTATTTAATAGAAAAAAATATCTAACTTATTTAGGTACAATGTCATTGGAATAACCTGTAAGATTGCGGTTCTATTGGGATTGCGAGATTATTCGCACCACAAATGGTGATTTTTTTATGGTCCCTATTTCAAGACATTGCTTGTTAGAAATCGAGTAAGTTATGCTGCCTTAGTCAATAAAATATGTGTGATTCGAGGCTTGGACGTGTCTACTGTAAAATTGCAAATCATGATGCGAGAAGACGCTTCCGTTGGTAATGTCGGAAGGTCTACAACATGAAATATTGCTGATAATGAGGATATGAAAATTTTGTGGTACTATGCATCCATTGCGGGGGGGACAACTAGTTGATTTGCATGTGAAGTATGAGATGTTGCAGACCTCTACAGTTGCTCCAAGTGTTGAAGTTCAAGCTAATCCTACGCCAGCTCCGTATCTACAAATACCACAATTACCAAGTAGTTCTCTGTCTATGCATCATGATGTATTTCAGTTGCATTATAACTCCCCAATGAGATTCAGCCAACCCGAAGCACCTTCAATACAAGAATATCGCGAGCACATTCAACCATCCCATACCGAGGCAGTTTTGCCATTGTTTCCAGGTGCTAATTTGGGTGTTCCGAGCACATCATGTTGGGATTCGTGGACTCCTAAACACGAAAAACATCCACGAATCCCTCCCGAGGACCCAAGTAAACGATTAAGAAGATCTAAGGTTTAAGAATTACCTCTAGTTGTTGTAATCGAAATCCTTCGATTCTGATTGCGATGTTGTACGTTCAATCCGAACAATCACCAGACGCTGCAGTATGCGAACGTCCTCTATCGGATACACACCGCGAAATCACTTGATACCTGAGGAGTGCTAGCACCTAGGGTTTGAGAGGTTTTTTTTCCTCTTCTGGTAGAGAATGGCACGAATGTTCTCAACCGAAAAATTGGACTATTGAAAAGACGGCTAAGATTTTCTTAAAAACCCCCGAACCTCTTAGAGTCCAACCCTAATAATATCTTATCATATTCTAATTTAAATTCAAATTAAATTAAAACTGATATGATAAGATTCTGCCATTATCTCGGTAATTTAACTAATTAATTTACCAAGTCAGATTCTTATAATCTGGACATCATCCAGATACATCGAATGTGGACATATTTCCAGATTTATTATATCTGGTAAATTTTCTAAGTACGATTAACTTAGACATATTTCTAGATTCATCGAATTTGGTCACCAGAAAAATAACCTAACAAGTTCGCTTATTATGTGACCCTTTAGGTTCATTTAACACTGACAGTGTGCCTAAATCATATTTAAATGGCTCACAAGTTATAAGCGGTTTCTAGCAAAACATTATAACTATCCAGGTTAAATGAAGATCGGTGATCTATTTGAACCAAACCATAATTTTATATTTAGTCCTTTTGTAACACGATGTCCAGATTAAACATAAGGCACGGAGCATGTCATCCTTATTAAACTTAATCAATTATTTCTTAATTTCATAGTAGACTGTTCAAACAAATGATATCAATATCTTAGATTGATATATTTGAGCACGACCATGCATTTTTAACAGTCTAACTTATCAAGGGGCCCATAGATATCTCTCCCATAATTGAGAGGGACAAATTCCTTCACAATCAATCATATTCATCTCCTTGATTTATTCTATATCCAACAGTAGTCTAATTTATTATCTGGTTAAATACAACTTTAGACAATGTCAAAATATAGAATTTATCAAGTAGGAAACTATGATGAATTTAGGTCGAATGACTTTCAATATTATT
Organism: Voacanga thouarsii; assembly: GCA_026120185.1. NCBI lineage: Eukaryota > Viridiplantae > Streptophyta > Magnoliopsida > Gentianales > Apocynaceae > Voacanga > Voacanga thouarsii. The sequence goes on along the minus strand of JANUWF010002326.1, from coordinate 5,281,542 downwards.
ATGGCTAGAAAGTACTTATGACATATTCCATGAAGTACTCTCACAGTGGGTCATGTCCAATACAATATTCTCTAACATTTATTTATGTCTTAACTCGATATCACAAATATCCATGGTCAGTAAAACATAGCTATCAAGTCACAAACATACTAATCTTAATTTATTATTATTCCAATAATAATAATCGATCAGGGATAGTTTTAGAATAGTCATTGTATTCATTGTAGGGTTTTACTATCAAGTCACGTATTTGATGACCACAAAACAAAACTCACTATTCATGGAAAGGAAAGCCTCATATTATTATATAAAACATAATGACAATAGTATAAGTACAAATTAACTCTAGGGCATATCCCCAACACATCATTCCAGCTGATGATTAGGTTACTTGAGAGCCCACTTGGATTGGTACTCCTGAGGCGACTGTAGATAGTTTAGGACCTACATCAGGTGTGGATGGACCTGTTGCAGATGAGAGTTCTGACGAGGATGATGGAGACGATGATGTTGGAGTTGAAATGGTCGGTCCTTCTGCGATGCCGGGTACTTCTGCATTCCCTAGTTCTTCTACGATGCCCAATACTTTTGCATTCCTTGGTCATTCTGTAATACCTCAACCTGCTTATGGGGTCAGTGTACCGGAGCGCTTATATAATCCACCGTATTCTGAGTACCTTAATAGGTTGAATAATTCTCCAGATAGAAAATATAATAACGATAGAATCGCAACAGGTGGTTCTAGAATGAATTTCTGGTCAGAATCAAATAATGATTTGTGCGTCAGAATGTGGTTCAAGGACAAGGATGAGCTACTGTGGGCTATTAGGTCATGGTCCATGTGAATGGGTCGAGAGTTTATAGTCTTAGAAAGCAAGTCTACACTTTGGATTGCTGTGCAAAAATTCTACTGATGAATATCGATGTTATTGGTGGATCCGTGCGCGGAAGAAAGTAAAGTACAATTTATGGCAAATTACTCGCTGGCACGGAGAGCATATTTGTTTAGTTCGGACAATCGATAGAAACCACCGCAATATGAGCTCCAATTTTATGGCAAAGCACATTATGACTATGATACACGATAGGCCTGAAATTACAGTGCGCGAGATTAATAGTCATATTCAGAATGTATTGCATTTCAGTTCATGTTACAAAAAAGGATGGAATGCCAAGAGGATGGCTATTGAGATGGTTTATGGGGATTGGCCTTCTTCATTCGAGCAGTTGCCACGATTCATGCTTGCACTACAGGATTCGAATCCAGGGACGGTAATTGAGTGGCAACATTTACCATTTGACAGCAACGGTGCTAAGACTTTTGGATCTGTTTTTTGGTCTTTCAAACCATGATGCCTTCGTTCACATGAAGCCAGTAATCAACATTGATGAGACATTCCTTAGGGGTATATATAAGGGAAAGTTTTTGACGGCAATTGGTCAAGATGCAAACAATTATATATTGCCCCTTGCATTTGCAGTTATGGATGAAGAAACCAATGAGAGTTGGGGATGGTTTTTGTGGTTACTGAGGGCACATGTTCTGGGGGATCGTAGGGTATGTTTGATATCAGATCGGCACAAGGGAATAGTGAACGCGGTACATCAATAGCCTCTCTAGCAAGAGCCATTGGCAGTGTATAGATTCTGTCTCAGACATATTCGGAGTAACTTCAATGCGAAGTTCAGGAACCACCAACTGAAGAAATTGATGTATACGGCTGGTACGCAGAGTAAGAAACGTAAATTTTTAAGGTTTATGGATGAAATAAATATATTAAGTCCTTTTGTAAAGGCATGGCTTGATGCGATTCCATTGGAGCAGTGTACTCTTGCTTACGATGGTGGGTATCGATACGGGAATATGACAACGAATTTAGCAGAATCATTTAACAGTGTTATCAAAGGCATACGTGCTCTACCCATCAAGGTGATTGTCGAGTATTCATTCAAGAAAACAGTCAAGTACTTTAATGACCATAGACAGGAGGCCAATCACGGTCGATATCACTTTCCTTCTAAGATATAGTCCGAATTTATACAAAATGAGACAAAGGGGAGAAGCCATCATGTGCAAGCTTATGACCAAGGTTAGGGCATTTTTTGTGTTGTGTCAGGATATCGCGAGCATGGTAAGGGAAATAATACATATCAAGTTGATCTTAGTTTGAGAACATGCAGTTGCACCAAGTGGAAAATATATGGAATACCTTATTCGCATGCATTTACAGCTTGTCAATAGGTAGGGTTGAATCTTGGAGATCTCGTGTCACCCTTGAACACGACACCGTATTACAAAATGACATACACATGACAGTTTAGACCTATTTCTCATGAGGATTATTGGCGCACTCCCCCTTTTACATTGGCACCGAATTCGTACCAGTTCAAGAACCGTCATCGTGGTCATATGAGGACATCAAGGATTAGAAATGAGATGGACGAGGGCAACCTTGATTCGCCGCCACATTGTAGAAACTATCACCAGACTAGACACAACAAGAGAAATTGTCCAAACAGCGCCATTCAACCGAGTTGATATGTTTTCTGTAGTTCCTTGTATTATCTTTAATTTATGTATTGATGTATCAAGTTTCAATGTTGTATTATGTACACCTTGTGTATTGCTATATAACTTGCACATAAAGTGACATTTGGGGGAAGTTTTAACCTTAAATTGATGTATTGAGTACTCTGTTTTAATTTGTCTTTACTTTATTCGATTCGTTTACTTTGTTCTACAAATCCATTTCATGCCTTTACTCATTTCCATTTATAACATTTTTTATATATTTTATATGGTATCCTTATGACGAGCACATGTTGGCATCCCTACCCCCATATTACACACACGGGAGAAATATCTGGATGTCTGTTACGTCTCTATTATGTTGAGAGACGATAGAGTTACATCGCCCTGATCGAGTCCAGCGGCAGTTTAGATTAGTGTAGCCAATTCCTGATGCCGGTGACACGGGGGTAGATTTACATCATCGTGACATGCGGATGACTAGTGGTGGGTGGGACGATATTGATACACTGCACCTCGTTAACTGGATAAACCGCCAGACATATGTTTTGATAGGACAACCCACTTTTGGTGAAAGTGTAGTCTCGGATGGATATGCTGAGTGCTATTGGAGGCGCACATGACGATTGATTGGCAATCCGACCATACATCAACCGAACCCCGTGGGCTATCAATCTAGTAGTACAATAGCTGAATTATGTGTAAGTAAAATTTTTTCTCATGTGTATATATATAGAGAATTTCTAATTTTGTATATTTTTATTAACAATTTCTTAAAATGCATGTACAAACCGATGCGCTCCACCGAATTTTGCATCTAAGCGGCACTGCACCAACTCAACGTGCTAAACCATTGCTGGCACAATCAATCGAGAGGATATCAGATATTGCCAGGCGTACGTTGACTGTTGTTGGCGAAGCAGATCGTATACAACGCATACCGTACAAGCCATCAAGACGATCTTATACTTTCGATCTGATATCGTCGATTTCACAACAAATCTCTCGAGAAGTACCACTGATTCGGAGAGGACATAGGCGGGCACGTCGTCGTGCTGCGGCTGACGAAGTCCCTCAACAGGATTACTACTCACTCGTGTCAGCAAATGAAGGTGATTATATGGCATGCGATCTTGCAGCTATTGATGAATTTGTCACTCCACAACACCTAGTTTTTGATACTAGGCGTCGTTCTTTTGTCGGTGAGTATGATATTGGTCCCTCTATTGAGTGGTCTCGTAAATGACATACACAGTCTGAAAAGATTACAGGTCCCTCATACGTTACAGAAGAACATAATAAGATACAATATGAACCACAACCTCAAGAACAACCTCGAAGACGAGTTCAACCTCTGAGAAACCGTCGAGAATTTCATTGTGGGACTAGCTTTCATCCATTTTTTTTGACAAATTCATATGTAATAAAGTTACTTGGTAGATCAACTTATTTTTACAGCAAATATTCAATTATAATTATCGAAAACATTCACGAAATATTAAATAGTAATTCAACCACTCGAGTATTATATAATAAATATTAATGAAAGATTCACGACTTACTTTTCACTAAAATATTCAAAAAAATATTCAAATATAATTCAAACTATTATTCGCTAAAAATAAAATTTAGTATTTGCATATTTTCTTTAATTTTTCACATATTATTGAATTTTGGTTAAAAATAAATTATTCGAATTAAAATATAATGGATTATAGATTTACATAATTGAGATTTAAATTTGAACATAGTTTTTAGATAATGGAGTTTATAAAATTTAGATAATTGATATTTGAAATATTTATACTTTTTGCAAATAATTGATATTTATAGTATCAATAAATAAATATTATAATTAAACTCTATTTAACAATTAAATTCAAAACGTGTGTTATAGTTAAATTGTAATAATTTATTGACAATATTTTTAAATTTATTTAAAAATTATAATTATTTTCATCCCTATTTATAAAAAAAAATGGCAAATTTCAAAACTACAAAATTAATTGTGAATCCATCAAAAAAAATTAATAATAAATATTTAATTAATATAAATAAAAATAAAATTTAGACAAATAATACATAAAAATAAATTTGTATGAATAATTAAAATTAAAAAATTATAATTATTGCACTGAAAATATTCTAACAAAAAAAAGCGCCGTCACGAAATATTAAATAGTAATTCAATCACTCGAGTATTATTTAATAAATATTAATGAAAGATTCACGACTTACTTTTAACTAAAATATTCAATTATAATTCAAACTATTATTCGCTAAAAATAAAATTTAGTCTTCGCATATTTTCTTTAATTTTTCACATATTATTAAATTTTGGTAAAAAATAAATTATTCAAATTAAAATATAAGGGGATTATAAATTTACATAATTGAGATTTAAATTTGAACATAATTTTTAAATAATGGAGTTTATAAAATTTAGATAATTGATATTTGAAATATTTACACTTTTTGCAAATAATTGATATTTATAGTATCAATAAATAAATGTTATAAGTAAACTCTAACTAACAATTAAATTCAAAACGTGTGTTATAGTTAAATTTTAATAATTTACTAACAATATTTCCAAATTTATTTAGAAATTATAATTATTTTTATCCCTATTTATAAAAAAATGGCAAATTTCAAAATTACAAAATTAATTGTGAATCCATCAAAAAAATTAATAATAAATATTTAATTAATGTAAATAAAAATAAATTTGTATGAATAATTAAAATTAAAAAGTTATAATTATTGCGATGAAAATATTCGACAAAAAAAAAGCGCCATCACGAAATATTAAATAGTAATTCAATCACTCGAGTATTATTTAATAAATATTCATGAAAGATTCACAACTTACTTTTCACTAAAATATTCAAGAAAATATTCAACTATAATTCAAACTATTATTCGTTGAAAATAAAATTTAGTATTCACATATTTTCTTTAATTTTTTACATATTATTAAATTTTGGTAAAAAATAAATTATTCAATAATAGAGTTTATAAAATTTAGATAATTGATATTTTGTAAATATTTATAGTATCAATAAATTCTAAATTTGTTATAATTAAATTTTAATATTTTATTGATAATATTTTTAAATTTATTTAGAAAATATAATTATTTTTATTTCTATTGACAGAGTGAAATTGAAAGCAATATTATTGCAGAAGAAAAAAAAAATTATTGCCCGTGAATGTGCTGAAAAGAGAGGAAGAATCGCTGTGTGAGAGGGTAAAAGTGAGGAGAGTGGCACCTCGTGTCTGCCAAACGCGAGGAGACCATAGCACGGGGCTAATCCCGTTAAAGACCAACCTCGCGTCTGTCGAACGCGAGGTGTCAGCATACCTTGCGTTCGATAGACGTGAGGAACCTCCAATAAGGGAGTGGGTTTGATTTGGAATCCGATTGTGGATGGAGATTCCAAAAGGAACCTATTTTAATCAAAAACCCACCTAATCCTATATTATATAAGCATACCTAAAATGATAATGGTAACTACTACCTAATCCTATATTATATAAGAATACCTAAAATAATCTTTTCTATAAATTAGGTGTGATAATAAGTTAACATACATACAATATTATTTTGGCAAAGTTTCAACATTATTTACGGTAATTGTGCTACAACTTGCCTCCATATGGTCTTAGTCCAATCCAGTCTAGCTAGAACTTGACCAAAGGAAGATCTAAGAGGGTGGGGTGGGGGTGGATAAAGTGGCTGCCCCAAAAATTTTAAAATTATATTTTTATTAGAGAAAAATAAACATATAAAAGAAAATATACCTATATTTTGTATATTTCGTCCTTTAAAAAATTTTTAAATTTTCTAATGTTATCCTATAATATATGTCCTTCTAGTTTTCCCCCAAAATAAAAATATCTAACTCTACCTCTAAACTTGGCCTACTTTGGTCAGCACCTACAAGAGATGTTCGCTGTGTATCAGGCTATTAGCAATTAAATAGGCTTTAAATTTCTTTTTTTTTTGGGGGGGGGTGTGGGGGTAAATTAGTTTTCCAAATTCAATACTAGCCTTGCATCCAGTTAGATATTAATCTTCTTCTTGAAGGATTTTCGATATCTCTACCATACTGTAATTAGTTTTCTTGGTAACATAACATAATTGATATCACCATTATGTTAAAATCTAGGAGGGAAAGAAAACTCAATTCACTTCCATGATCTGTAATAATTTAAAGAATAAAAAGAGATAATTTTATTGATTACCAAGAGAATACAAAGAGATCGGCTGATTGAAAGTTAAAAGATGACAAAGGATGTAAGAAATTAGGAAGTACAGAGACAAGTCACCAAATTTTAGAATACAGTTAATGACGACTAATTTGTATCTCAAGAAACTCTATTTGCTACGAAACTCACTCTAAATATTACATTAATCAATACTCAAAATTATGTCGTTTTACTGACAATATATTATTTAAATAAATATTTGGTTTATATTTTTAAGTACATGACAAATAGTAATTGTCCTCTCCTTCAAGCTAGCCTTGTCCTTAGGACTATTAGCAAATCACTCCTTATCTTTGAATAAGTTTCTCTTGCCATTTGGTTCCTTTACAACTTCAACTAGAAAAAAATTTAACTACAATTTAGGACACAAACATATAGGTGAGTATTTGTCTCCACATTTGTAGCACAAACCTTTTTTCTTCTTTGCTTGCGATTCTAATGAAATGATTTCCTTGACAACTAGATTAGTCAGCGTATTAGATGGCAAAGTAACGTAGGCTCTTGGAATTTTATTGATGTTTGACAAATAATTATACAAATATAATGCTTGCTTACAAACTTTTTCCAGGGTGTAAGAAGAAAAAATTTAGAAAATAAAGAACTTGTTTAATAACCTCGTCGAGTCCATCCCAAACTTGTTTGGCAGTTTAAAGACCAACCCCAAGGCCGAGTGTTGTTTTTGAAAGGATGGTGATGATCCATTCCTGCAACATCTGATCAAATTTTTTCTATGTAGTATAGGCTGGATTTTGTGTTTGTTTTCTATAGTGGAGTTTGTTGTATTATACATCTTTGTTGCTACACTTTCTCTAGTGAGGTGATCATACAGGTCTTGACTTTCAAGTAAGGCAATAACTTGCCTATGCCATAGAAGATAATTTGTGGAGGTGAGGCAAAAAGTGACAAAATTAGTCACATTTAGAAAGACGGTTGCCATGGATAAATTTGAGAAAAGAATTATCAACCAAGTTCTAATACCAAAAAGAAATTCAGAAAATGTTGACGTCATCTTTAGCCGATCCGTTGCAATGGTAACTTTGAGCCGAAGCCGGTATGAATTCTTCTAAGCAGACGATGACGCCAAGAAAATCTTTAGCCGATGTACTCGGTCAACATCAGAACCAAGAGTCGATGAGTCATCACCCCTATATCTTGGCATGATTGGTAAAGCACTACTGTTCCTAACTGCCAAGGACAAGCCATGAAATGAGATTTTCTCCACGATTGGGTAGTCGGCAACCACGTCATAGCAAGTATAAAATGAGCAAGGAGTCCCCGAATGAGGAGAACCCAACAACAATCATATCAACAGAATTACCAATTTTTCCAATTTTAAATTCATTTTTCTTCATTTTCTTTCCAGCTTTCCTTACGACTTTGTTTATAACTTTCTTTACATCTTTGTTTAAAGCTTTGTTTAGTTTTCAAAATTTTTTCCTTATTCCTTTAATTACCAACTTTCCGTTTTCATGTTATTTTGATTTCAAATTCCAGTACGTTTGTATTTGTTCATTGTTCAATCGAAATATACTGTTTTCAATCCTAATTAGCTTTCGCATGCAATATTTATGCTTTTTTGGACCCTTTTTATAGTAAGTTCAAGAAACCCATGTCTTTTAAAAGGTCTGGCTCGCACATTCATCTTTCTATTGGACTGTTTATGTTCATCGGAAGAGTAGCCGATCACCAGTTCCATCGGCTCCTTTTTTTGTAAGGAAACATAAATTGGCACGCCTAGTGGGACCAAAGGTAGTTGTTGCATGCAATTGCGTTCAGGACACATTATGTCGAATTTTCAGCAGCAATCCTCAAGGCCTTCATCGGACTCCTTCGATCGGCCTACAGTTCGGGCTTTATAGGGAGAGTTTGATCCTACAGTAACGACGTCCGGCAACGCCCAGGCCACCATCCTTGAGCAATAGGGTGCACAGTCATTATCTCCTCCCTAGGTGTCTTAGTTGACGCCCACGTCTTTAACTGCCATACGACAGACCATGGAGTAGTGTACAAGTGAACTCATTCAAAGCCTTATTCCTCAGTTCGCCATAGTGTTCCGACCTTTACTTCAGAACGAACTCCATAACTTTGAATAGAGGCAAAACACTCACGGGACATCTCAAGTAGGTATATACCCTCCTGAAGGTGATGACAGAAACAAAGCATGCAACCACGGATGAACAAAAATGGAAGAAAAATATTAAACAGAGCATGGCAACAACATGGAGGCATGAAACACATACCTTTTGGAGCCTTAAAATGTGAAGATTGAAGAAGAATTGATTGAAGCATAAAAACAACTTTCTTCTTCACCGTGGATGAAGCTCTAGTGCAATGTCTTTCTTCCGAGGGATGAACACTCCGGTTCCGCCTTGATGCTAGGCTTTTCAATTCTCTGAATATGACCACAGCCTAATCATTTTTGGTGAGCAAAGAAAATAGGAAGAAGAAAAGCTTCTCAGCTTTTTTTTTTTCCTTCATTGGTTTCCTTGTCTTAGCTTCTTATATATAAACAAGACAACCCAGAAGAAGCAAACCTAGTGAACCAATGGCTCTTGATTTCTTCTGATATGAACCAAATCCATAAGCCAGAAAATCAAGAGACACACGTACCCTCTCGGTTGGCTTTCTTTGGTTTTTAATGCAAAAACAAAACCAAAAGCCAGAAGAAGAAAAGGCACGAGAGAGGGATAAATTTTTTTAAAAAATATTATTTTTATTTTTCCACACAGAAAGTCAAGAGTCATGAAACCAAAAATAATTATTTTGATAAAAATAATATTCCTGGGATTTAATATTCGAATATTATTAACAAAATAAATTTTGGCTTCACCCTAAACTCTTCTGAACTGTGTTCGGAAAAATCTTATGGTCCAGGCTATTGAGCCAAAATAATATTTATTATTTTTCTTGGACCCAAAAAGTTCAAAATAATAAACATTAATTATTTTTCTTGGGATTAAATAAATAACCCAATAAATAATTAATGAACCCAAATAAATAAAAAATAATTAAACTTTAATTATTTATTTATTGGGATTTAATTAAATAAACAACCCAATAAATAATTAAGTAATAATTATTTTTCTCTAATTTAAGTCCCGGTCAATTTTCTAATTATTCAAATTGGACCTAGGCCCTGAATAATTAATTAACCAATTAAACTAGATAATAAATTTCTCTCCATTTATTTTATTCCATTCTAATAATAAATTAGACTTCCTGAATAAAATAAAACCCTCTCAACTGAGATCATTTTCTCAACCCAAAAATTAATTAGGACTTACGGGCTATTCCGAGGACCAAAAAGACACATCGCATTGGCTACTAAAATGACCAAAATACCCCTACTATATAAATAGATGTATTTTATATTTTAAATATTTTCTAATATCACTATAAGGAAATATTGACCCCAAGGACAATGCTGCATTAGCAAAGTCTTCGACCTACAGGTAAAATGACTAAAATACCCCTCTATACATCCCGTACATTTAGAGAGGAAGAAGTGTACTTACACATCTCTAAATGACATCTATCATCCTTAGGCTTCTAGTCCAATAATCCACGACTTCCTGAAGTGTTTCCACTTTCTAAGGGAGCTACCCTAAAGCAAACATCTTAGTCATGTTTCCCAGGGCCCTGGATATTTAGATCATTTAGACAACCACAAGGGGCGATATAGTGTAGAAACTATCTTGTACAAGTCTGTCTTAACTAACTAGTCGCACATACCCAACATGCAAGTATATTGGCTCTACGATAGAACTTCAACTATAGCATATCAAAGTATGTGCTTCCAGCTTCGCCAGACCACCAACTCATACTAAAGTCATAGAGTACTAGTCCACGCTGTAGCGGTAGTAGTCTAGGTTTCTTCCATATAGTACTTTTAAGTAACCACTACTACAGGTCCTGTTCTATGTATTCAAAATATGCTTATGTCATGAAGTGAGCGGACTACTCACTAGCTAAATGTAAGCCATTCCCTATTTGGAATTCATGACGTAATAACTTAAACATGAAGAGATTCCCATTCTCATCAATCGGTTAAGAACAACTGTTTATGTGTTTAAATAACCCATGATTCATACCTTACTGTGAAAGACCTCCATTCACATGGGTCACTTACTTAAACACAATGAGTCTTTTCCAAACGAAATTATGCACAAATAAAGAAAATAAATTTACAAACGATTTTCGATAAATAAATTCTTTTATTAAAATGTTCGATGTTAACACCTAAAAACTAGTCTAAGAGGGCATATATTCCAACACTTCCTGCCTTGTCCTTTGGTACACTATCTGTGAAACCCCACCTAAAGCTAATCCTAGAGTAAGGGGAATGGGATGCATATCATGTCATCATGTATAAAATATACCTTTTTGAATGATTTTATATGTCTTAAAATTGGAGTTTATAGGTTAAATGGCTTATTTATACTTGTTGGGTGGAAAGGATAAAAAAGTAATTTTGCTTGAGGTCAAAATAGGAAGATGGCTTGAGGTTTAGATGAGAAGAATATTTGGGGTGAGAAAATAAGAACAACAGTTAGTGTGATTAAATGGTTAGAGCTTTGTGATTTAATATCTAAGGTCTTGAGTTCAAATCCCATCACTTAAGTTTTATTCATAATTATCCTAACCATGTTTGAATTTTCATTTTTCTTACATTCCCTAAAGATAGGAATGCTGTCTTAAGGAAGATATAATTGTTATGTCTTGACCATGTGGTCTTGTCCTAAAAAGAATTCTAGAAGAATTCTTGTCCCCTTTAATTTTGTTAGCCTTGTCCTAACATTTTTGAAATTTAAACTATCCTTAATTCACTAATTCATTTTTAATCATAAAAATTATGTGATAAATCCCTAGCTTAGAATTCGAAAATCAGCTCTTGTGGGATTGATGAGGCCGAAAGTGAAGAGGAGAATTAGGTAGGGATTTTAAGGAAAAGAAAACACCATAGCTATTCCTTCAAACTCTATCTTTATTTTGTTCATGTTTTGGTAAAGAAAAATCTGGAAAATTTTCTAGATTTCCTTCAAGGTTGTTTTCGAAAGTTTTAGCCAGCTTTCCTACCCAATTTCTGCAAGAAAAATAGTCATTTTATATAAGGTTGAAGGCTGGAAATTTAGTGAATTTCGGATTGTGCAAACATCCCAAAACCAGAAATTCGTTTCAGCAAACTAGCCACATCAAACATGGAATTTGAAGCCACCATTAGAACATATGAACAGCTGGAACTTCCTTTGTTTTTCTTCAAGATGCAGGCTGGAAAACTACCATTAAAAGACCTTCAAACACCCTTAAAAACTAGATGCAAAATCGTGCCAAAGAGAACAAAAACTTCTGCACCAAAACCATTGCAATTCCAAGTGTTCTTGAAGCTTAAATTTCAGAAATTTTTCCAGATTATCTCTTCAAGGCTATGGCCGAAATTCTTCATCAAAACCCACTGAAATTCGAACCTTGTACAGCCATGGACTGAACATCTTGGCTTCCTCTCCAACCTTGAATATTAGGACTCCATGATCATACCTCAAAAAGCTCCTAAGATCACTCTATCCAAAATTTATTCAAACTTCAAACTAAATTTTAGATTTTGTTCCATTAAAAACACTCCTATAGCTAAGTGATAAAATCAGAAAATCCTTTGCTATTATAAGACCATTTTCAGCCAGCCTTAGGTCTGAACAACCCTTTATTCTTTGATTGAAACCTAGCTAATTCAGCCATACACCATTGAAGAATAAGAGACCTTCCATGAACAAACTCCATAACTAATCTTATACCTCAAACAACTCTACATTTTTCTCCATTTGAATTTTTAAAAAAATCTAATAACCTTCTCTCTCATTCTTGATAGCCAAAAACTCCTTATACACTAGGCCATTCGGCCTTCATAATTCCAGCCACACTCAAAATCCATTTTCTCTCAAACTCTCTCAAAAAACACCAAGAACATACACTTTATATCTTCAAGCCTAAACCAATCCTAAACACCTCCAATCACTCCCAAACACTCTAGATCATCCATATTCAAACTATATACTTCATTTCTGCACTTTATAACACCAAATCACATAAAGTTGGATTTTCAAATGGATCAAACCAACCTTTTTTGTTGAAGGTTCCAAGAACACCAAAAGATAAAATAAGAATAACCTCCTTATTCTTCCTCTTCTACTCAACTTCTAATATTCCTTTCTAGTCTCATTCGTCTCTCTCTCACACACACACTCTTTCTCTTGGCCAAAATGGTGATGGTCAACTATGGCTACTTTCGGACCACTAAAGGCCATCAAGCACTTGAGGATCTTCACTAACCAAGGAAAATCCTTCATAAAATGATCATCAATCAAGTATTTTTCCTTAATCTTCCTTTTTAATTTTCAGAATCAAGATTCCTAGATATTGATAGGATGATTGAATAAAGTAGGGGTTGAGTATATGTATGTGGATGAAGGGGATGAAGTTATGACATGAGAGTTGGAATAAATGTTATGCCTTATGGATTTTGTTTTAGAATCTATATGTTCATCATTATTAAAGAGATTTATTGATGTTTTGATGCATGTTAGATATTATGCCACCATTGGTAATTAGGCCTTTATGATATTATTTTTCAATAAATCCATAGATGATGTTATACCTAGTAGAAGATTATTCATCTTGTAGTATATGTTAATTCAAGACTATATTCATGGATAGATTAACATGTTATTTATTATATGAGAATATGTCCATAGATCTTCTCTAACAATAGAAATTATGGTAAGAACTATTTTTATTAACATTATTGTTATTAATTTAATTAGAATTATTATTCAATTTAATCTATAAATTCGAAAAACCATTAAGTAGGTTTGAAATAGAATATTATTTAAAATATTATTATTTTATTAGTTAAATAAATAAAATATTTTATTAAAAAATATATAAATAATAAAATGTTGGAATTAATTAATATCAAATGACCTTGTAGACCATATTAATTAGCCTTACTAAAACTTGTATCTAAATCCATAAATATTATTTATATTAAAATTTATTTATTATTAATTTTATTGGTTATTTATTATCTATTAATTATTAATTAAAAATTAAGTGTAATTTATTATTTATAATAATGCTATTTAAATATTACTAATTACCCATGTTATTTAGGATTTATTATTATTCATTCTTTAACACTAATTTTATTTATTAGCAGTATTACTCATTATTTATTACTTGAAACTATAACTTATTATTATTTATTTTATAACACCCATTTATTTTAAATTATCAAGCTAGTTTATTTTATAAAATATTTTATCAACTAGTATTAAAGCCTAAGACATTATGGTCATGGTTAATTGTGGTTGTGAGTAGTTGAACTAGGAGTTATTTATTTAAGGCAAATATGGCCTGGATATTGTCTTATACCTTGTGTTTACCCCATGCGGAGTTAGGTTGACCTTGGAAGACTTTTAAACTTGAGAAGAACAAAAGATCAGGTAAGTTCTTACATGAAACTATTTAAAGATCAAAGTTATTGTAGCAAGTCAAACGCGATATATACGAGTGTTTGTATTGTAAAGGCAATTATGGACAATTTTTCTTTTTGTTTCAGTCAAGCAAATCATTTAAAGTTAAACAAATAATTTCACACCAAACGCTAAATTTTTCCTAAAAACCTGACTTTGGCAAGAATTTTAGAAACCATAATTGCTATTTTCAAGTGAATCATTGTATGATCTTTTCCTCCCAAGTAGGACAAACAACGTTGAGTACTCAATAAGGGTAGACTACTAGGACTAGTCTTTAAAGTGTTAGAGTAAGTCTTTCAGTAGGTGGCTACCTCTGAGGGGTGAGTCCTTCCCAGATAAGATGCCACTATAGGTCATACCGGTCCGAGCTAGCAAGTTTAGTCAAGTGGACTGTGTATTTTTAGAGTGGACAACTGGTAAGTTTGGGTATGAAGATGGAGGAGTATCTCACTCGGTAGGCCGTACACCTACCTTGTGTCAGTATGCACAAAGTGCGGCATTCTGATTGTTATATTGTCATAGTACACAAAGTGTGGTGCCATGGCTACCTATTTTAAATGGTTGTTATTATTATGCACATATATGTTTTGGAAAGCAAAACACTACTCTTCATTTGTGAAATTTATTTGAAGCTTGCCAGCACTTTCTTTTATGAAACTTTTACAACTTGCATACATGAATTGTTTTACCTGAAACACTCAAAGTACACATGGGCTTATTGAGATTTTTATCTCACCACATTTTATACCATATTTTTCGGTCGATCCTGCTGTGAAAGTTATTAGCTAGAGAATTGCCTATGTTTTGAAGACTCATTGTTATTTTTCCTATGTATTTCTTTTGAGAGATAGTAGCAGACATTTATTTTTAAGCTTGTTCATGTATTGCTTAAGTTGTAATGAGTTTAATTTTGAATTATTTCTTTAATTTATTTTGTGTATCCTAATTATAAAGACCCCTTATCCTGTGGACGGGATGACATCCCCAGCCCTAATAGGGCATAGGTAGTGGGGTGTTACACCATCTTATGGGTCAGTACAATTGTTGCCCCAGGAGCAACCTATGCCGACGCTTGGGGGGCACCAAGAGAGTCTGGGGCTAAATGCACTCGACATAACTCCTGCAAAACCTTTCCTAGGGAGAATCCTACCATATCCAGTCGTGGGAGTCCAAGTGCCAATAGGGGCATTGGTATTCTACGACCAGAATGCAGCTCCTAATAGGAATGTTTGTTCCTCATATGGAGTTTCACATAGCTATGTTGCAGCTATCCCTGCCGTGTATCTTGTTACGGTGACAGCCTATCCAATACAGGGAGCAGGCTATTCTGAGATGGCTCCATTCCCAAGACAGGGTTCTCGATCGACTGTGGTAAGTTTTCCTATGTAGAGTCAGTAGCCAGTACCATCAACTGATGTCAACTCAATGACGGAGGTGTTGTGTCGACAAGCGAGGGATCGGCTAGTGTATCAGAAGCCTTATCCCGAAAGGGTGGATTTTATGGCAATGCTATTGCAAGGATTTAAGTTGTCTGAATTCCCCATATTCTTTAGAGAGGATAACAAGTCAACTATAGAATATATAGGAAGGTTCATGGCATAATTTGGAGAATTCAGAAATTGTGACTGGCATAAATTGCAAGTAATTTCTTTGTTCTTGATAGGGGCGATGTTTACTTGGTATGCAATTTTGACATCCAGTTCCGTGTACTCATGGGCAGATATAGAATGGATTTTTCATGAACATTTCTTTAAACCAACACTTGAGGTTTCCATAGTAGATCTCTTGGCAGTTAAGCAAAAATCATCCAAAGGTGTAGCAGAGTTCATTGACCGATTTCGGCAAATTAAAGCCAAAGGCACTACTCAATTGCCGAAAATGGAGTGTGCTAGAATAGCCATTAGTATAATACATCCACAACTCAAAGACGGTCTTATCCTCCAGGACTTTTCTGACCTATCCCGTTTACTGTCTTAGGTCGTCAGAACAGAGGAAATGATCAAGGAGAAAGAGAAAAGGCGGTCCATTAAGTTTTCTCAAGGGCAAACCATGATATTAGTGGTGGACAACATTACGGATATGAGGAGGAACAATTACGGGAAGTGATGGCAGTGGAATTAGTGAAATGTACATCTTACACTTGTCTTTTTTTGAAACCTAGCAAAGAGAAGGAGGAAGCTTCTTTGGCAGGGCTATCCACATACACATTTGATATATCAAGGGCTGAGCAAATCTTTAATCATATGGTCAAAGACAAACAGATTTGTCTACCTTTCGGTCACAAGGTTTTGGATCCAGAGGAGTTGAAGGGTAAGAAATACTATAAGTGGCATAACTCATTTTCTTATAATATCAATAGCTGTGTTGTTTTCAGGAACACAATACAGAAGGCTTTGCAAGAAGGAAGGGTGAGATTTACTGATAAACGCGAGAAAACTTTAGTCGATACAAACCCGTTCCCAGCGGCTAGTGCAAGTATGGTACAAACATGCAAGCAAGATGTGGAGCATGAAACAGAAGTTTCTTTCGTCAGGGAACAGTCTACAGCTTGGGAAGGGGAAAGAATGGCGTTCCAAAGACTAGACGATCGACCGTCAGTTTTCCCTCGGCTTACAGTTCTGACCTTCGCAGCTCATTTCCAAGAGAAAGATAAAAAGTTTACAGTATATATACCTTGTAAATAGCCGTTTTCTTGGGCCATTATTCCCATCTTATAAAAACTCAGAAACGACGGGAACAAAGGAGATGGCTCAGCAGAAACAAGCACATGAGAAATGGTTAGATAAGCAAATATGTACTTCCACAAGTTAGAACATGCTCAACATTCTCCCATCACAATTTTGAGTAAGGGCCGAGTAAGAAACGGTGGAGGAAGATTACTATGCAACAAAAAAAGCTGCCATGGAGCTCATCGAGTTTAAAATGACATCAGAAGGAATGTTTTTCCGAATCCCAACAGCAGAACACACCAATCACCTCAAGTAATTGTACATTAATGCACATATTAACGGAAGACCTTTCTCTCAGGTTTTCATTGATGGAGGGGCTGTGTTGAATGTACTACCACTAGCAACCTTACGGCATTTGGGTAAGGATAAATATGATTTATCTCCTACAGATATCCAAATGCTTAATTTCACCAGGGATGCAGCCAAGGTAGAAGGGGTCATCACTTTTGAGGTGGCTGTTGGATCTAAGGTTCGTCAGACTGTTTTCTTTGTAATTACGGCAAAGCCGGTTTATTCTATCTTACTAGGTAGGGATTAGATTCATGTAAACCATTGTGTTCTGTCAATGTTTCACCAAATGATGCTGATATGGGATGGAGAACAAGTAGAAAAGATACAAGCCGATCTCAATCCATTCTAAGCAGAAGTGTATATGAACAAGGCCATGTTGTACCGCTCTACTTTTGACCCGAGCCATTACTCTAAGCTCACCATGGCTCATAATCAGATTACAATAGAAGGGTTGGAAGGTCAATGTTTGAAAACAGAGAACCCTGACATTCGGCATGTACCTGGTTTCATCGCCTAACACCCGTTAACGGAAGTGAATATCGGGGAACTTGGGAAAAATAGAACTACAAATGTAAGCTTGTGCTTAACACTTGATCAGCGGAATGCCTTAACAGTCCTGATTCGTAGGTACAAAGATTGTTTCGCATGGGATTATCATGAAATGTCATGACTGGACAGAGGCATTGTAGAGCATTACTTACCGATTAAGGAAGGTTTCAAACCCTATAAGTAGCCTACTCGGCATTTTAATCCCACTCTCCTACCTAGGATTAAAGAAGAAATTGAGAGGTTGTTTCGATGTGGTTTCATCCGTACCTGTCAGTATACAGACTAGATGTCCGATATTGTGCCCGTTATCAAGAAAAACGACCAGCTACGGGTTTACGTTGATCTTAAAAATTTA
This sequence comes from Voacanga thouarsii, assembly GCA_026120185.1. Lineage (NCBI taxonomy): Eukaryota > Viridiplantae > Streptophyta > Magnoliopsida > Gentianales > Apocynaceae > Voacanga > Voacanga thouarsii. The sequence goes on along the minus strand of JANUWF010002326.1, from coordinate 5,263,287 downwards.
AATTTGGCTACACCAAATGATGAATACACCATGCTGATGGCCGATATATTGGTGGACTCAGCTGCGGGAAACCAATTTCTAAGCTTCATGGACGGATACTCTGGGTACAACTAGATATTCATAGTGGACTCAACTGCGGGTTCTATCAGTTTATTCGAATGGTTAGTTATACCCTTCAATTTGAAGAACGCTGGAGCTACTTTCTAGAGAGTCTTGAATCTCATTTTCTATAATCTCATCGACAAGACCATGGAAGTTTACATTGATGATTTAGTGGTTAATTCACCCACTTTTTCATCTAAAGGCCCTCGGCCTCAAGTTTTTCATCTAGAGCCCATCTTTTAGAATCTAGTTCCACTTGGAGTTCCTGCAATTGTTTCTCAAGCCCTTTAATTCTTTCAACTCTTTCAAAAATCTTAGCTCGAAAGATACTTAGGCGGGAAGAGGCTTCCTCGCGATGCGACTGCAAAAAAGCTTCCTGTTCTTATAACGTTCCCAAAGCTTTGAGTTGACGTGAAGTTTCGTCCCGTTTGTTTTGGGTATCGAGAAGAAGCGTTGGGTGAACCTCATATGCCCTAGGTAATTAGCCGATAGGCACTTCAACTCAAGGGGGATATTAGAATCGGCTGATTTCGCAAGCAACAGGAGGGTTCGACTGATTGTATTTTGGGAGGATCAATTAGTTGGCAAGATGGCCCCAATTAGGCTATGCAGAAGCTCTAGCACAGCGGCCTCAATTGTTATTTGCTGAGAGGGGGTAGGTTCCTTAGAAGGCTCCACCGAAGGGGGTTCGGAGGCCATTTCTGCAAGAGTCAAAATAGGTTTGTCAACCACCGCATGTTCTGAGGCGGGCATTTCAAGCGTTCGGGCAACAACCGATGAAGGCGAGATAACTGAAGTGCTTTCCTCGGCCGTTGTTATTTTTGCAGGCGACAATGGGGGTATGGCTGCTGATGACTCAGAAAAGGAGTCAGATATAACCAGCTGGCTGGTTTTCTATTTTTGTAAAGGAAGGAAGTATGAGGTTAGCTTTAAGTCAGGGATTGAAGAATATCGAAAAGGAAAGAAAATGTTTAACACGAATATAAACCTTGGCGATTATTGGGGTATGGGTGGCTTATTACCTTTTTGATTGCCTAAGTAGAGGGAGGATAGTTTTTTCTTCTTCTTCTTCCTCATCAGCAGGTGGAAGAGTAGGGGTTTTTCTCATTGGCGGCGTCCGAAATAATGGTGTGACAATAGGACTAGAAAATACCTTGCTCTGCTTACTCTTCCTGGGCACGAACGTTTCCACCACTGTTGATGCCGACCCAGCCAGGCAAAGCAGCCACATCTCTACAGGGACCGAGAAGGACACCTCACTTAGTAGCTACCACCACAGAGTGAAGTTGGGCCTAGATTCCTAGACGACCTAAAAGTGGCGATACTCAAAAGAACGAAGAATGGTTAGAGTCCTATCGGCTAAAGTATGCATATTCTCAGCCGATAAGACATGTATGACATTATAAGATGAAATATGACCAGGATTTGCAGGAATGTCCTGAATCAACCCAAATTGCCGAAAAAAGTAATGAGGGTTGTACTACTCACAGGAGGTCTTAGCGCTTTTGGCACCTGGTTTGGCCCTTAACAGGAGCTCCATGGGGCATAGCATCTTCTCCCAAATGGCTTGCTGAGAGACTTCTAATGCATCAGCAAGTGTCGTCAGCTAGAGAGGGCCAGTCTGCCGAGCAGAGTAGGGAAAGAAATGTAGCATGTGCTAGAGGCGATTTTGATGGAGATAAGACACGATGGTACCGACGAAAGATCTGTTCACAAGGATCCTTAGCAGCTGATAGCCCGTGGCTTGGTTAGAAGAATTCGCAAAACCCCCAGAAAAGTTGTTAACGTTGAATTGGGGATATATTGATAGAGCCATAGTTGCATGACCTAGAAGGGGCTGCCAAGGTTGGTCGTGTCATTTCCAGCCGATAGAACCAAAGTCATCTAGTTCATCAGCCGATAGACTAAGGCAAGCACCAAGGAGGCCAAGTCGCAACACATTTTTTTCCTCAACATAGCTAATACGTAGTATCGGTATTCATTACTTATCCCTGCCAAATGGGGGTAGAGGATATATTTGCAGAGCTATAGCCATAGAAAGGAGGCCTATTCTTGCTCTGAGGGAATGCTACCTAAGCTTTTTTGGGCAGCCATGAAATTGCCATAGAAGGTAGTAGATTTGTCCAGATGGGCTTCAACGGTAGGCAAATTCTCGTCATCGTGGAGGCTAGGTATTTCATCGCCATCGCATCAGAGACCCATAATGGTGCAGATGTCCAAAATAGTTGGAGAGAACATGCCGTGGGGGAAGATGAAGTCGTTGATAGTCGGAGACCAGAACGGCGAAATAGCAGCAAAAAGGTTACGGTCGAATGCCATGTCAAAATCGGACTTCATGATGGCATCGCGAATGCCTACTGATTCCAAAGGGTGCTGAAAGTAGTATGGCAACGATCGTGCCACTCTCTGTAATTCTTCAGGGGACATGGCCAATGGCAAAAGGAGAATGACAGACCAGCCGTAGAAAATTAGCCCCGATTCAATAGAAGGACAAAGCCCTCTGGATGGACGAACCGTAAATGATCGATGGTGACTTCCGTCGGCAATAGCCGAGGACCCAAGGTATACAGGTTAGCCTCATTTGAATCAGAGTTATGGGGGTCTGATTAATTAGAGCGGCCATGGAGACTAGAGATCTTTAATCAAAAGAAATGTAGGGAATGCTGTTGAATTTCATAGGAGAGATAGAAGTCTGATTGAGATAGAGTTTTTTCAGAAGAAAGATTTTGTATCAGTGAAAGAGGAGCAATGGGGACCACAACTATTTAAAGGAAAAGATTCAAAGACTGGCCATTCGCAAGCTTCGAAGCCGAGGAGTCAGAAACCTTCTACAACGATCAGGACATTCCGACTTTGTCAAGAAAAGAACGGCTATGAATTAAAAGAGGTATGATTCCTGTCACTTCACTTGTTCACGCCATCAAAACAACAGAACTCGAGAGGGCATGTGTTGACGTCATCTTTAGCCGATCCATTACAATGGTAACTTTAAGCCGAAGCTGATATAAATTTTGCTAAGTAGACGATGACGTCAAAAAAATCTTCAGCCTATGTACTTAGTCAACATTGGAACTAGGAGCCGATGAGTTGTCACCCCTATATCTCAGCATGATTGGTAAAGCACTACTATTCTTAACCGCCAAGATGAGCCATGGAGCGAGATTTTCTCCATGATCGGGTACAATAAACATAAAATGAGCAAGGAGTCCCAGAATGAGTAAAACCCAACAACAATCACATCAACAAAATTATCAATTTTCCCAATTTTCAATTCCTTTTTCTACATTTTCTTTACAACTTTCCTTACGGCTTTGTTTGTAGCTTTCTTTACAACTTTGTTTAGTTTTTGAAATTTTTTTCTTATTCCTTTAATTACTAGCTTTCTGTTTTCATGTTACTTTGATTTCAAATTCTAGTACGTTTGTATTCGTTCATTATTCAATCGAAATACACTGTTTTCAGTATTAATTAGCTTTCATATGCAATATTTATGCTTTCTTGAATTTTTTCTATAGTAAATTCAAGGAAAAAGGTCCGACTCGCATATTCATCTTTCCATCGGATTGTTTATGTTCATCAGAAGAGTAACCGATCACCAGTTCCATCGGCTCCCCTTTTTGTAAGGCAACAAAAAGTAAAGAACTTGTTTAAAATAGAGCATTGCATGAATTGTACCTCAACCTCTAAGACATCTAATGGCCTTTAGAAGTGTTTATATTTTTTGTTAGAGTACAAAAATAAAAAAATCATTCACATACAATCTCTGAGTGATAGATGAAGATCCTAATCTTGAAGATCTTATTCTAACATAATTTTAATCAATCAATTATAATCTTTGAGTGATTGATATGATCCTATTGTACTATACGTAGCTGAAATTATTAAGATCATAATCAGAACCCATCACAAGATTATAATTAGTGCAAATTAGAAAGATCGTAATAAGATCAATCAATAAGAATCTATTGTAGAGTTCCCGAGTGAATTATTAACTTGCCAAAGTTGTCCAGAACTTACTTCCTTTGGGTTTAACTAATTATTTTCTCCTTTAGATTTGATTTGTTTAAGATTTGCTAATTGCCGTCCTTATCTCTCCATTAATAGTATGCAAATCAGTTTGCTGAGTTGGCGAAGATTCATTATCGCTAATACCCTCTCTCAACTTATGGTGGGGCTTGAGACGTAACTTGGAGCACAGATGAATAAGGGTAGCCTTAGCCAGAGGCTTAGTGAAAAGATCAGCAAGTTGGTCTATAGAGGGAACATGTCTAGTAACTAGTTGACCAAGAGCAACACGTTCACAAATAAAATGGTAATCAAGCTCAATGTTTTTGCTACAAGCATGAAAACAAGATTAATAGTTATGTATAAGGCATTGAGATTGTAATAGAATAAGACCTGTAGTTGGCACTGAGGAATTTGAAGATCTCGTAAAAGGAAAGTAAGTCAAATTAGTTCAGCAATAGTGAGCCATGGAGAGATCTTTAGACTCAGTGCTTAATCGAGAGATAGTATTTTATTTCTTTGCACACCAAGAAATAATATTGTATCTAAGAAAAGTGCAGTACCTTGTAGTGGAATGCCGTGTAGCAAGACAGCCAGCCCAATCTACATCAGAAAAAGCAAACAAATCAAGTATAGAGTGAGATTTAAAATCCAACCCTAATATGATGGTTCCTTTAATATATCAAAGAATACGACAAACTATTTTTAGATCAGAGTGACAAGGTGTGTGCATGGATTGAGAAATAAAATTTACACTAAAGGCTAAATCAGAATGTGTAAGAGAAAGATATTGAAGAGCTCCAACAAGAGTGCGAAAAAAAGAAGGATCAGTAAGAGGACGGTCATCTATAATCAAGTCGCGAAACTTTATTTCTAAGGGAGTACTAATAGACTTGCAATTGATTATTTGTACTCTTTCCAAAAGAGAAAGAGTATAATAAGTCTAGGATATATGCAATCTAGTACAAATGGAAGTGATTTCCATGCCTAGAAAATGATGGATAGGGCCAAGATCTTTCATTGTAAATTCTTGGGCAAGAACTCCAAGAAATTAAGTTAGTAAAGATGAATGAGAATCAATAACTAACATAACATCAATATAAAGCAAAAGAATAATACCATGTGGTGAATGGTAAATAAATAAAAAAGGATCTGTCACGCTGCAAAAGAAACCAAATTGTAAAAAGAAGGAATTGAAATGACCAAACTATGCTCTACGAGCCTACTTAAGACCATAAAGAACACGATCAAGTTTACACACATGGTCGTGCTTAGTGGAATCAATCATATTAGAAGATTGATTTATGTAAATATCCTCAATGACATGACCATGAAGGAAGGCATTTTTAACATCTAATGGGTATATTTCCCACTAGTGAACTAAGGCAAGACTAATCATAAGGTGAATAGTACTAGATTTGATAACTAGAGAGAAAGTCTTAGAGTAGTATGATGATAGCTTTTGGCCACATGACGATCCTTAAGGCGATCCAATATTCCATTTGCTTTTAGCCTAGCCTTAAAAAACTATTAAGCACCAAGGACGTGCATATTAAAAGCTTTGGGTACTAAGTGCCAAGTTTGACTATGGCTTAGGGCGTTAAGTTCCTCCAACATAGCAACGTTCATTGGTGTTAAAGTGCATATTTAACCATTTTGGTTCATGAGAAATATCAGAGTGAGTAATGGTTAGAGCATATTTAGGATTAGGCTTAATTACCACTATTTGTAACCTTGTAACCATTGGATGGGAAGGTGGAATCGAATAAGAAGTGAGCATTAATTCTTCATGTGCCCTAGGTGAAGGCTTGATAGTGGTTGTGCCTAAGATAGATGATATCTTGGCAAATTCTATGTTTGTGTTGGATGTGGATGAGTCTAATGGTGGACCTACATTCAGGCCTGGCGCATTTGAGTTTAGTATAGACACTATTTCAACTGTCCCTAAACTAAGTTGGGAGGATGACAGTTCATGTTAGGCCAAGAAGTTAGGTAGGCCAAAAAGTTAGGAAAGGGTATTTGAGAAAACTATTCTTGCGATGGAAAAACATCAATGTGGTTAGATAGTGAAGGATCAGTCTAAAGATTAAACTTAGAAATAGACAAGTTGGAAAGTGAGAGATGATGTGCAGAGTGTGTTTGTTGTTTGAAAGGAAAGATATCCTCAACAAAGGCAATATCTCTAGAGATGATGAATTTTTGATATGATGGATAATAACATTTGTAGCCTTTGTATTTATCACTATATCTTGCAAAATTACAAGGAATAGTTTTAGGATCTTTTTTTTTTCTTTTTGGTATCCCAAATGCAAGGATAGCAACATGATCCAAAGACACGTAAGCAGAAATAATTAGGATATTTGTTGTGCATTTTGAAGTAAGGTGTTTCAAAATTAATAGTAGAACTAGACAAACGATTAATAAAAAATACTATTGCATGAAAAGCTTTAACCCAAAACTTTTAGCATGCTACTATGATAAAGCATAGTTACGCCAAGCTCTCTAATAATTTAATATCTCTATTCTGCAGTACCTGTTTGTTCCAATGTATGAAAATAGGAAATGCGGTGAACTATCCCTTCTTTTTGGACGTGAGACTTTAGAATGGAATTTACAAACTCATTGTTGCATGTATTTGAGGGTACAAAATATTATCAATAAATCCACAAATAATCAAGTTTTAAATTTAAAATGCCAAATATTCAAACCACACAATTGAATTAGCATACACATCGCGTTGTATAGGGTTTTAATGGTAGGTGTCGAAGATCCTCAAGAAAAAGATAAATATACTATTATTAACTATTCTTCTATTATTTAGCCTTGCAAATTAATGAAACACACTAACTACAATGGATGAATAACGAAAATTAACACAACCTCACAAAAGATTAGCCACAAGAAAATCAAATATAAGAAATAGGGTATAAGACATTCACTTATTAAAAATCTCCAAAATTAGCCAAGTACCAAATACAAATCCAAAATAATCAGATCTTAATTCTACTACTAGTAGAGGTTACAAATGCAAAACCCACACTCTCTCGAGTTATGGATTTCCTATTCTTTGGCCAATCAAATGGTATATCTACCTCCCTAACTAAACTCAAAAAGTATTAAATACAAAACCTCCAATTTTCGGAAGAATCCAAGACCCCTATCTCTAGGCGATATCAAATTCCCAATATCCACCAAGTTCTAATCGCCAACCTCTTTCTCGAGTTAATCAAAGAATAACATACGTTGAACATATTTGATTGAACCTAACTCCTAACCTCATCTCTCGAATTCATTAGAAGAGAGTAAACCAAACAATATATCCAACACAATAAATCCAAGAAATCATTTAATAGAGATTGAAATCTAACAAATTAAAAGTAGATTTAATACAAAAACTAATTATGGTTCATCCCATCAAGAACAACTAAAACAATAAACACAAATTGATAAGATAAAAATAAAGAAAAGAGATAAAGAATGCTCATGGATAAACTGTCTTCATCAGTTGAGAACCAGCTTGTTATTTCCAATAAATTGTATTTCTTCTCTTTCTGTTGAACCGGCGCTCATTGAGGGAGAGAACCGGCGTTTGTTATCTCTTTATTCACAAAAGCCGGCTCATAGATGTACTATAGCCAGTCCTTTCCTTTCTTTTTCTTCATGAAGCTAGTCCTTAGCTTCTTAAAGCCAATAACCAATTATTGTTTTGCTTGAAGCCAATCCTTGAAGTTTGTCCATGGCTTTAACATGTCATGGACCGGTTATGTTACCTTATGTAGTCAGTTATGCTTTGCTTTTTTGGTTTTTTTTTATCATTGTTCTTCCTCAAGCCTTCTTTATTCAATTCTACAAAAAATAATATATAAATATGAATAGTAGTCACTTAGGCATTATTTTACAACAAATAAATTACAATTTCATATAAAAATTATGTATACGATGTGGCACTCATTACTCCCCCACACTTGAATCTTTTTTTCTTCTCAAGTAAAACACTATAATTCGCAAACAAATAAATAGTTTACACACAATGTAAGTGACTTTAAACATAGCACATTAGGGAAATTAACAAGAACAAATTAGCATATATGAAATAAGATTAAAATGATTGAGGGATTATTTCTTCCTCCACCTTAAAATTCATCCCCACACTTATCTATCCAAGTTAATCCTATGTATACTTGTATATTAAGCAAGACGCAACCAAGAATATCAAAGGTGAATTAAACAATTTTATGCCAATTTAATATAATTCACCCTATCTCTTAAGTTAAGAATACAAACAATATGATTGATACAAGTTAGGATTATCTGACTCACTCAAATCTTGTAGCTTATAAAAAGAATAAACCTTACAGTTGCTACATTACATTATAACAATACATTATACTTTGACACATCATTACAATAATACATTTCAACTTTGAAAGAACAAAGTAGGAGCCTCTCATTTTTCGTTATTTTTCTATAAAGGAATGCATTTACAATGATTTTGACTTGAATATTCTTTTTGCATCCTTTGCATTTTTACTTTTTTTTTTTTACTTTTATTCCTCCTTTTTTTTTTTCATCACATGTTATTTTTCATCATAGAACATACATTTTGCATTCCTAGAGCCTTTTTCTAATTACTTCAGTAGGTGCATTGAGATGCCTACCCTTGCTCCTACTTGTCTTTACATTAGAGAAATAGGCAAATAGAAATACTTATAGTATAACATAACATAAAAAAAAAAAAGTATGAATAAATAAATAATTGAGGATGCCATGAAACTAGAAATAAGACAACAATTCACACTCTATATTTCATCACATTATCCTAATTCATTCCCAAAGAATTAAGCTTCACAACATTTTTAAATGCATAAATAAGGTTAACTTACTTCTCAAAACTTAGCTTCTGTAATACCTAATATATAAGTGTATATAAAATCAATTCTCCTGAAAAAATCTTAAGTACAATTTCTAAGCAAAAAGATAAATAATAACTCTATTAAACTAACACATATCAACACATACAATAAAAAGTTTTGAAAGTTAACTTAAAAATGAAAAAAAAAATAGCAAAAAAATTCACCAAAATTTTAGAAAATGCCAAAGAATAATTAATAAAAGTTTGAAAAGCATATTACTAAACACTTTTTCCATACTTAAATGGGCAATATCCTCATTGTCCAAAATACATGATACAAGCGTACTTACGTGAAGGAAAATAACAAAACAGGAGGAGTAAGGTAAGTAATACTCCATAAGTATGTGAGAGCACCGTGTCCAAAATACGACTGCTGTAAAAATTTAATGAAGAGAGAGGCTTCCATGTCCAAAAGAATATGAATAACTAGAAACAAAAATAAAGCACAAGTAAAAATTCTAACAGTAGTAAAATAACAACAACAACAATAACAACAACTATTTGTTATTGAAGCCTCTATCACTTTCTTAAGAACAAAAATTATATTTTTAATTCTTTTATTATACCACTAAGTACACTCAGGATTATCAAAGTGAATAAGATGGAAAAAATTTTAAAAAGATTATTCAAAAGAAACTTCAATATGGTGCTACAACAACAATCACCAATATACTACTACAAATTCCAAAAATCAAAATAAGGTCTCCAAACAATAAAAAAGCAACCTAATACCACAAGAATTACTATACAAATGGCTCATCAAACTTTAATGAAATCTCCAGTCAAACAATAACATTTCACAAAATATAAAACTAACTACAAAAGTGAACCAACTCCTCAAAACATTCACAACTATTACAATCAATTTCTCACCTTCACCAAGTATATTACAACAAAAAACACCAAAATTACCACCACAATGCCAAAAGAAATAGCACTAACTGTAATATCCCACCTTTTTTATCTTTGACTAGCTACTGTTTGTAATAGAATGAGAATTTGTATCAATAACCAGAATAAAAGTTGACCGGTATAATGAGACGAAAATTTTGGTATGATAATATTTGGTCGGGACCTGGATGTAATTATTGAATTTGTTCTACCCGTACCCTAAATCTTCAGAAGGCTACTATTATTAATAAAATAAGAATTTGAGGGTACACTGAGAAGAGAAATTCATCAGTGCGATGAAACACACGTTTAGGTGTGAATTATGCTATCCGGGTCACTGGGGGCATTTTCGTCATTTTGACCGCGCCTGCGACTTTGACCTCAAATTTGACCAAATAGAGAGGGAATTGAAGAATTTAAGTGTTACCAATGGATTCAGTGGAATTTTTGGAGTTGAATAATGAAATAAAATATTTTTCCGTTACGGACTCAATTTTGGTTATTTCTAAAGAAAATAGAAAATCGCAGTTAAAAATGGATGTATGGCATTGTGTGAATGGTGGATGAAAATAAGTGTTAAAAATACCATTGGAGGAGTAAAATATTTGTGAGATTATTAAATTGTAAAAGCTTATTGAATAAGCTTAAGAATTATCCATTTAAATTAAATCTACCAATAGGAATTTAGCTTTAAAGTGGATAGCCCACAATGTAATTAATGTTTGTTGACCTTGGACCCTAGAATGGCGGTGGAAGGGCTGTAAAACAGCCAGAAATTCGTCCAAGAGAAGATCAGAAGGAAGGAGAGGAAGAAAAGAAAGGAAAAGGAAAGAAAAGCTAGAAAAAAATAGAGAAAAATGGAAAAAGTGAGAGAAGAAGAGTTCTTGGAGAGAAAAAGGGAAACTTGAAGCATTTTTCAGCCAAATCAAGCTACAAACAAGGTAAACATTCAAGCTTCAAGAATTAAAGTTGTAGATTAAAGCATGAGGATTACTTTTATATAAATTTTGTTGGTAAATTCATGCTATTTACGATTTTTTCTCAAGAATTCAAGTTTGTTTACAAGGTTGTGTGTGTTGTGTGTGTCAGTTGGTGAGGAGGATTTTATTCTATGTTTTATATGGCGATTAAAGATGTTTTCATGGCAATTTTATTGGTGGATCATGGCTGCAAAAGAATCATGTGAAATAGGAAGGAAAGCTAAACTAATTGTTAAAGGAAAATGAATAGTTATTGTTGTTGTTTGAGAATGTTAAATTTGGTATTGGAAATATGGTTTAATGAGCTAAATATGTCTGAAAATCAGAGGTATGAAGGCTGTTTTAGTAACATTTGAGGAGGATTAAGTGATATATAAGTGTTTGGATTGAAGGAGAACAAAGGAAAGCATGAATAGTGAAATTGAGGTAAAACTATTGGGGCTATTTTTGCCCAGTACCGTGCCTTGGAAACCATAATTCTGGAATAAAGCTCATACAAAACTAAATTTAAGAGTCTTATGGTCATTTTGGTATGTCATGGAGCCAAATCGGAGTTGTAAATTGAAAGTTATGTGCAAAACAAAATGGTGTGTCAAACCAATGAAATTCCAGAAAGTAGTCCGAAAATGGATGGACTTAAGGGTGATTAATTGTGTGATTTTGGATGAAATAATTGGGAAAATATGAAGTAAATCCCTTGTTTATGAAAGGATAAAGGATGTGAAAAAAGAAAAATGAAAGAATCAAACAAACGATGAAAAAACGACGTGAACGAAAGTTGAACGTTTTCCTTAACCGTCGGTCCCGTCGGCTAAATGTCGGTTGAACGTCGGCTAACCGTCGGGCATGTCGGCTAGACGCTAGCTACCAGTCAGGCACGTTGACTGGACATTGGCTACCTGTCGGCTATTTTTCGGCCAAACACGAATTGATTCGAAAACGATGTTTGGTATAGATTTAGCAACAAACGGCCAACGAAACGTCGAAAATGGTAGAAATGGAGGTTAAATGGCTGCGAACGGAAAGAGTTGCTTAGGATACGAGGTGAGTCCCTTTGATTTCTAAAACCTTTTAAAAGCTAGTGTGCTTCACTTTTCCATGAGATGCTATGTTTTATATCGCTTTGGAAATCCCTAAATAAGTTTAAGGTTTATCTGAGCAAGAATTGTTTTATGCCATTTTAGGCTCGATTGAATATCATAATTCGCTTGGAAACCTTACTGGATGGTTAAAGTATGAATTTTGTGAATTTGGTTCTTTTTGGATTAAATATTTGGGATTTTCAGAAAATAGTAAACTTTATAATCGGATATTCATAAATTGACCGGAATGCCATTATTGGAACATTTTATAGAAATATGTTTGGAAACTTTGAATTTAATCTACTTTTCGGATTAGAATTCTAGATTTCTTGAAATGAATTCCTTTTGGAATCGGGTATTTGAAAAATGATCCAAAATATTCTTATTGGAATGTTTATGAAAACTTTTGGAATTGGGTATTTGGTAAATGATTGAAATATCCTTATTGGAACTCTTGTAAATACTTTTCAAATCGGGTAAGGGTAAAATAACCTAAATACCCTTGGAAAGTCTTTTGGAATCGGGCATGGGTAAAATGACCCAAATACCCTTGGAAAATAACTTATGTGATCGAGTACGGAGAAAATGACCTGGATACTCTTGGAAACATATTTTGATGTATGAACAGAACTCTTCATCTTGTTTCAACATAGTTTTTAGAAAATGATTTATCGTGATGAGATTGACTTTTGGAAAACGACATTTTGATCCCTAAAATTGTTTTATTGGTCTGATGTACTATGGAATGAATTGATTGGCTCTGCGGAGTCTATGTGAATGATGATCTGACTTGCAAGTCAGTGAGATCAACTTTTGAAAAATGATATGTTGCCCCAAAAATAGTTTTCTTGATATGGAAAAGGGTTTCTTGATGAGATTGACATTTGGTATCAGAGCAACTAACCAGCCCCCAGTATGGGAACTAAGTGCTACACCGTATGCTGTGGGAGCCACCTCTAGAATCCTATGCTGCCTGGTTCTGGTATGGGAACTAAGTGCTACACCGTATGTGGTGGGAGTTACCTCTAGAATCCTATACTGTCTGGTTCTGGTATGGAAACTAAGTACTACGCCGCGCGCGGTGGGAGCCATCTCTAGAATTCTATGCCGCCTGGTTGGTCCTATCTTGAATACTTGGTGTGCTCAAGTATGAGCCTTTTTCTTGAATTCCTAGTGTAAGCACTAACTTGAATTCTTGGCGTAAGCACTAACTTGAATTCCTAGCATATGCACTAACTTGAATTCCTGACGTAAGCACTACCTTGATTCTCAGTAGTATGTTGTGGTGTACTTACTTATCTGGCGATGCACGATTGAGTGCTGTAGGCTGTGGTCTAAGCATAATGATACGTGGCGCTAAAGGTGAAGCTTTAAGAGCTTTGCATACTGGCTAACCTTTAGTTGAAGGAATGTCTGTGATTTGAAAACTGGGGCAATATTTTGAAATCTGAAATAATTTTTTTCAAAAATGATTGAGTTCTGAATAAACTCTTTTTTTTAAGAGTTTTGGAATTATTTTCAGTGAACAAATAAAATGTTTTCCCTACAAGGGTTTTACGTACTTTGTTCCCTTACTAAAGCACTAGTACACACGGGACTCACTGAGTGATTTTCACTCACATGCATGTTATTTTCCTTGAAAAATTCAGGATCAAAGGAGCAGCGGAAGTGCGGTGGACTCCCAGAGGCTTATGCTACATTTTGGACCTGTTGTACCCATGAGTGTATGTATCAGAATCCAAATTCTTGTACTCTTCTATTTTGAAAAAATTTTCGTTGCCTTTTGAGTAAAGTTTGTTATAAAGACCCCTTGTTTGAGTAATCAGACGGGGCGACATCCCACAAAGTATAAGCTCACTACGCTATGAAAATATGGGGTGTTACACTAACAATAACAACAATCAACCAAATACTCAAAATACTTACACCACTAAAACTGGACCATGAACTAAATAGAGAATTCCACAACAATATCTCCTCGATTAATAGTCTTTTACAACAATACTTCCACCATTGAAATACTACCACAATCTAACTACTCAACACCAAATATAAAACTTTTCAACAATCACCATAAGAAAATAAAGGCTACAATACCTAACCTTCACCATTTACAAATCCACCAAGTATCAACAAATCACCACAAGAATGACATCAAAATACATATATAAAAAGTAAAGTAAGTTAATTGAATAGAATTCCTAATGAAAAGTCAAAAGAAAATATCCTTGAATAACCAACACTGGTGTATTGGGTTGAAACAACGCTGGTTAGGCATAGTATCTCTAAGCTCTACTATTTTTTAGCAATTGACTCGCAGTGGTTATGTTAGGTCAAACGGCACTGGTTAAGCTCTGTTCCTGTAAAAATAAAACAAATACAATAGTACACAATTGCCAAAGAGATTACACAAGAATGGTGCAAACAACAACACAAAAAAAGAAATAATACATAAAAAAAATAGTATAAAATCAAATACAAACAACAAAGATACAAAGAATTATTTCAACTAACTTAAACAAATAATACAATCAAGATAAAGAGCATGTACTAGTATTATGATTAATAAAAACACAAATCATCATACACTAATACATGGAAACATGTATTATGAACAAACTAAAGAATTAACAAATGTAATAAAAAAAAAAAAACACTTATCAGTGCAAATATATATACCAATACATATGAAGTAATTAAAAATAATTATGAGTGCATTACACAATACAATGAATACAAAAAATATAAATATGTAACAATACAAGTACATATGACCATGACTATATTAATGACTAAACGAGCACAACAAACAACACAATTTTACCAAATCAAATTAAGAAAAATATATACAAGAATGTACATGTCAAAGTTAGGGCTTTACAAATATATACAAAAATATTCACATAAAAATATTAGTGATATTTGTAAATATGTACAAGGCTAAATCAATAAAATCCAAACTTTTATTATATTATCTTTATTCCCTGGAAACAACACCAAAAACTTATTGTGTGTATTTGAATATTAGAAAATATTATCAACAAATCCACAAACAAGAAAGTTTTAAGTTTAAAATATCAAACACTCGAACCACACAATTGGGCAAGTATACCATTGCGTAGTATACAATTCTAATGGAAAGTATCGAAAGTCCTCAGGGAAGGAACAAATGTGCTATTACTAACTCTTCTTCTATTATTTAGCCTAACAAATTAATGGAATACACTAACTACAATAGAAGAATAAAGAGAATTAACACAACCTCACAAAAGATTGGCCATGAGAAAAGTAAGGATAAGAAATAAAGTATAAGACATGCACTTATCAAGAATCTCCCAAAATTAGTCAAGTACCAAATACAAACAAAAAATAATCAAATCTCAATTCTAATATCGATAGAGGCCACAAATGCAAAACCCACACTCTCTCGAGTTACGGATTCCTTTTTTTTTTTTTTTTTGGGAGGGGGGGGGGGGGCAATTAAAGGGTATATTTACCTCCCTAATTAAACCCAAGAAGCATGAAGTACAAAACCTCTAATTTCCAGAAAAACCCAATGCCCTTATCTTTAGGCGATATCAAATTCTTAATGATTACAAAGTTCCAATCCACAACATTTCTCTTAAGTTAGTTAAAGAATATCATATATTAAACACAATTGATTGGAACCTAACTCCTAATCCTATCTCTCAAATTCATTAGAAAAGAGTAAACTAAACAATGAATCCAATACAATAAATCCAAGTAATTATTCAATAGAGATTGAAATCCAACAAATTAACAATAGATTTAATACAAAAACTAATTAGGATTCATTTCTTCAAGAAAAATTAAAACAATAAAAACAAAGAAAAGAGATAAAGGATGCTTATAGACAAGTTGTCTTTCATCTTCAATCTTCTATCTTCCCTTGAATTAATACACCAATCCCTCCAATCTTCTCTCTCTTGTGTGTGGATTTTTTTCCTCTTGAGTTGCCGCCCATTTCAGTCCCAAAAGGTTGTATTTATAGTCCTCTCTTTACCCTAAAATTCGTGTAAGAAGCAAATCTGAAATTCTGGTCATGCAATAGAAACTGGTGCCTATTGGAGTTGAGAACCAATGCCTGTTATTTCCAGTAACTTGAATTTTTGCTCTCTGTGTTGAACTAGCACCTATTAAGGGAGAGAATCAGTGTTTGTTATCTCTTTATTCACAAAAGCTGGCCCATCGATGTACTATATTCGGTCCTTACCTTTCTTTTTCTTCATGAAGTCGGTCCTTAGCTTTGCGGTTATTGTTTTGCTTGAAGCCTGGACCAGTTATGTTACCTTGTGCAGCCAGTTTTGCTTTGCTTTTTTGGTTCTTTTTATTATTGTTCTTCCTCAAGCCTTCTTTATTCAATTCTACACAAAATAATATACAAATGTTGAAATTAGTAGTCATTTAGGCATTATTTTACAATAAATAAATTACAAATTTATATAAAAATTATTTTATGATGGGCACTCATCACTCCACTATTCTTGAATGTTTACTTCTCCTTAAGCAAAATACTAAAATTTACAAAAAAATAAATAGTTTACATGCAATGCAAGCGACTTTAAACATAGCATATTGGGGAAATTAACAAGAATAAGTTAACATATATGCAATAAAGTTAAAATGGTTGAGAGATTATTTCTTCTTCCACTTTAAAACTCATCCCTACACTTATATATCCAAGTTAATCCTATGTATACGCAAATATTAAGCTAGACACAACCAAGAACATCAAAGTTGAATTAAACAAGTTTATGCCAATTTAATATAATTCACTCTACCTCTCGAGTCAAGGTTACAAACAATATTGTTGATACAACAAGTCTCATGGCTTACAAAAAGAATAAACCTTGCAGTTGTTACATTATATTAGAGCAATACATTACACTTTGGTAAATCATTACAACAATACTCTTCAACTTTGAAATAGCAAAGTAGGAGAATCTCATTTTTTTTTATTATTTTTCTACAATGGAATGCATTTATAATGATTTTGACTTGAATACTCATTTTACATCCTTTGCATTTTTGCTGTGTTTCTATTTTTTTCTTTCATTCCCTCATTTTTTATCACATGTTATTTTTCGTCATAGGACATACACTTTGCATTCCTAGAGCCTATTTCTACTTACTTCAGTAGTTGCATTGAGCTACCTACCTCTTGCTCCTACTTGCCCTTACATTAGAGAAATAAGCAGATTGAAATACTTATAGTACAATATAACACCAAAAAAAAAAAAAAAAAAGGATGCCATGAAACAAGAGATAAGCTAATAATTCACACTCTATATTTCATCTCACTATTCTCATACATTCCCAAAGAATCAAGCTTCACAATATTTTCAAATGCATAAAAAAGGTTAACATACTTTTGTTGGTGTGCATGAATGTGCGAGTGATTTGTGCAATGTATATAAAATCGATCCAATGCTCAAGAAAGTTTTAAAATAAAATACCAATATAACTCACATATATATACATTTTGGACAAGTATATCCATCATATAGCATAGAGCACTGTTATTAAGTATCAAAGATCCCAAGGAAAGAATGCCAATTACCACTAATTTCTCTCAAGTTCCATTATCCAATTAATGAAAATAAAGAAGTAAAAACAACTAACTATCACAAGTCAAGTGGTCAAGAGTATCACAAAAACAAATATACCTAATTTCTAAGACTAATGCCAAAAGATCACTAAGTAAAATTAAAGTAGAGAAAAGGGGATTCGCCATGTAATTAAAGAGAATTCCCCATTTACATCCGAGCATCAACCATCATCCAACCAATCAATAGGTCACAACCCGCATGTCACCGTCGGCCTTCAAAACTTTAAAACCTAAAATCAGAATGATATCGTTAGACTTATAAACTGATGCACGGCGCCATAGGGTATGAAGTGCAAAGTGCCATGCACGTTTTTGTGCAATAAAGTTCATAATTGAAACGAAAATGTTTTTGTTCACTCGGATGCATGGCGACGTTGTGTATGAGTTGCACGCCCCCATGGTTTCTCAGAACGTTCAATTATTTCTTTATTATTTTAAATGGCACGACACCATAGATTATGAGGTCCATAATGCCGTACACTTCCATAAAATGTACAATTTAACATTTTTTATGTGAAATTAAAGCAAATAAAGCACTAAAAATAATATTTATAATCACTAAAGTCAAATGAAAATAACATATGTATAATCTAAAATATAAACATGAGCATAACTAAAGATGAAACAAAGCTATAGATAAAGAAGGAATGAATACTATACTAATCTAATATAAATATTATTCACGTGCAAGAGAAGAGTGAAGGGATCAATGTTTTCCACACCCTTCGTGGGGATTTCCTTTTGTGTTAGCTGGCATGGTTCCTAAAGGTCTTTCAGAGAGCATTTTTACCAATTGTCCACTATGGCTTTCAAGATTATAGATGAATGCCTCTTGATTTCTTATTGAAATTTCAACATTTTGGAAACAATTGTCCGTGGAATTGACCAATTTTGCAATAAGTTCTTCCAAAGATAGCTTTGGTTGTGCTTGAGGAAGTAGAGGAAGTGCATGATAAGGTAAGGGTGCTTATGGTCTTTGAGAAAAGTTAGCTTGTCCAACTTGAGGTCCCATTTGGCCTTGTCCTTAATCTCCCCAGGAAAAGTTCAGATGATTCCTTCAATTGCGGTTGTAGGTATTGCTATGTGGTAATTTGTCTTGTCTTTAATTACCACTACAAGAAGTGTCCAATTTAGCGAGGGACAATTCTTTCGCTAATCCATCGCTAATCATAATTAGCGACGGATTAGTGAGGGAAAAATCCCTCGCTAAATTCTTCCTCACAAAGGAAAATATTTGCGACGAATTAAAAATTTCATCGCAACTAGCAACGAATTTGCAAGGGAGTTTTTTAACAGTATATCGGCTTCAACCAAGAATTTTGCAACAGATCTGTGAGAGATTTTTAAAATCCATCGCAGATCACTCGTTAAATAGCCAGAGATTAGCGATGGATTTGTTTTTACATTTAATAAATGTAAAATGTCCGTAACTAGGGAAATTTTTCATCTCTAATACATCGTAAATTAGCGAGGAATTAGTTATGAAAATTTTCTTTTTAATTAATCGTTCTAAAGTTCCGTCTCTAATCCTTCGTAAATTAGTGTGGGATTAGCTACGAAATGATTCCTTCTAGATTTCTATCCGCCGCTAATCTCTTGCTATTAGCAAGGGATTAGCGAAGGATTTTTATTTTTAAAAAATTTCTATCTCTAATCCCTCACTAATGAATTATAATTTTAAAATATTTTAAAAATAATTTCCTATAGTGGGAGAAAATTCATCTACCAAAGTAATGCCAATAATCATTTAAATAAAAAAATCCCAACAAATAGTATAATTAATAAATATTATAATGACAAATATGAATAATACATAGAAATGTAGTCCAAATGTCTTAACTATGAAGCAAAAATCGGTGCGGATGCTGAGGTCGACGGAGGGGACAGGGGTGGATCGGAAGGACCTAGCCGATGATCAGCATGTGAATCCAGAGGACTGATGATGAAGTCCTCCTCATCCTCAACAATCTCAGCATTATCTTCCTAAACAGCTAGCATCGGTGGTAACGGAGGTAGATTTAAGTTCTGAGATATTAACGTCATGTACACAGTTAAGCTCTAGTTGTGACTCCGATATATCTATACCTGATGCTCAACCCTCTCCTGTCTCTTTCTCTCCGTGTGTAACTCTCTCTGTAGCTGGCTTACATCAACCGAAGTAGAAGAAATCAATGACTCAGATGTAGTAGGCTGCTGCAACCTCCATCTCACACTCGAAGACTCAGAGCCCAATCCACCATATACTCGCCCTTTTTTGCACGCTCTGTCATCCACCTCGATGAATAGTATCTTCTCATTGGGTACTCTACTTGGAGCGAATGTACTTGTAGAATCCTTCTGAGAACCCAATTGTGTATGTCACTCAATAATTGCAGTGACACTGTCCTATCGAATTGGGGGGGGGGGGGTAAGGAAATACATATAAAATATTTAAAATTAGCGATTAAAATATAAATAATATTAAACTTAAAAATGTATAAGATTATGTATTCTTACCAGTAGATGACATGATCGATCACTGATATATTAGCCCTTCCTTAGCCCGTCATGAAATATGTAAGTGAGTCTAAAGAGCTCGATGTAACTAAAGTCGAGACCTAATTGTCTCTGCTATCATTGTACCAAAAATGACTATTTTAATTTTTATGATAGACTAAGTGTAAGATAGCGACTATATCGAACAATAAAAAAAATTTATACTTACCATCCGCTCGTCGTGCTCAGTAAATGAAATGGATCCTCCTATGTGTGACACCTCACTAGTAGATTTATTCCGCTTAGCAGTAGAAGAGATACACTGCCACCTATAGGAGCCCCAATGCTCTGATAAACCAGTCCAATGGTTTGGGAAAATCCACTTGGGGCAACTACCCTTATGCTTTTTCCGAACCTTACATTTCTTCTCCCAATTAGCCCGAATCTATGTGGCATGTTTGGGGCTCCAACAGAAGAAAAACTGCAAAATCAAAGTAGTCGTTATAAGTAATTACAATTAAGAAAACATATTAAAAATAACATAAATTGTCTATCATTATAATAACAAGTTAAATTATAGGTAATATATCGAACTCACACTCCACAAATCGAACCACATGTTTCGAACATCAATCGGAACCTATGAGAAGGTAGAATAGGCTCCAGTGTAGTGTTGCCTAAAAATCTTAACTATCGCCCTCACATATCAAACCGAATGTGTGAACCATTCTGAGAAAATAGATATGTAATATAAGATAATGTTATAAATTTGAAAGGTAAAATAAGCGTATAATAAGCAATTATCTATTCAACTTACGAGTCACCAACTGGCTCAATTAAGAATCAGGTATCCTCAGTATGGGAAGCACCAACTGTGGATTCCGAAGAACTTGGGATCGGGCTAGGTACTTGCTGTGATCGGTCCACGTCTGGAGGTATCGGCTGGAGTAAGTATACGTTGAGCCATACTCAAGAAAGGTGTCTCATCTGCCCTCGACGTCTCACGAGTCACTGACTGATCACCGAGTAAGGCTTCGGAAGCCATATGTGACTAGAATTATTTAAAAATATAAATATGGTTAGATATAAAAAGAAGAAAAAATAATACAATTATAAGTATAAAGCAAAGTAAAACGCTTGTAATGTTTCTATACATTAGTTAAACTTGGGCCAAGTCTATGGACTTCCGTCATCATTGGATGAATAGTCTTCCACATCGTCGTCTGTAGAGGATCCTATCTCCCATTCTTCTTCCTCGTCGTCATTTTCATTGTCTGCTTGTGCTTCCTTCATCATTAATCTTGAATCCATAACATCGACTGTCTCCCCAATACCGGACTCATCAGCTATCCTTCCAGTGTTGTCATCCTCAACATATAGATTGATTGTCATCATGTGATCTACTTCCTCTTGAAATGATCCCTCGACAATGGGTGCAACAATGACATGTTGAGCTTTCGATTTACAAACAGATACCCAATTAGATTTTGGTCTTTTGCTCCCTAGATAGGATACGGAATATACTTGAGTTGCTTGTTGAGCTAACATAAATGGATCATATTTTAGGTAATTTCTCTTGTAGTTGATGTCAACAAGTTTGTAGTGAGAATGAATTTTAACACCCCGATTTAGTGTTGAATCAAACCAATCACACTTGAATAGTACAACTTTTAAACAAGGAGTTTCAGGGAATTGAAGTTTGATAATCTCCTTCAACACTGCATAATAATCGTTGTCACTATCTCTATCTCATTTAACATAAACTTCACTATTGATTGTTTTTTTTCCAAATGACCGATCATGTGTATAGAACTTAAAACTATTTATGAAATAACCATGGAAGTATTTCACTTGTCTCAAAGGTCCCCATACCAATCTTTTTAAATGTTTATCAATCACTTGATTTTGTGGATCATGAACCTAGCAAAAATAAAGTGTTAATACACTTTCACTATCAATGTAATTTATATATAAGACCCACTTTTTATTTGTTCAACTCACATAAGTTCTAAACCATCCAACAAACTCCAACTCTAATCTCCTATCAACTTCAGGGTCTGTTATACTCAACGCATGTCATTGCAAATCGTTTTTGAATTTCCTAAAATGACCAAAATAAACACATAAAGATACTTATTCTAAGTATTGACGTAAAAAATTGAGAAACGTGTAATAAGTATACTTACATAATGTATGGTTGAATCTCTTCACAGTTTAGATATATGTAATTTATGATTGCCTTAAATTCATCTGGAGTAAGATATCTATTCTGAATATTTCCTAAAACCTTTCCGAAACGATGCATATAGACAACCCAATGTCATGCAAGTTTGTATCGAGAACACCTTCATCATTTCGAGCCATAGTTGTATATCTAGTGTGCACATAGACTCAAAATAATAGGAGAAAAATGTAGATGCCTCTTCAACTAAATAAGCATTGCAAATTGATCCCTCCACTCTTGCCTTATTTTTAACTTTGGTCTTTAAACAATATAAGAACCTAATGCATTTTTTACAATTAAAACGAATTCACATATGTATGTATATATGCATATAATAATACACAATATTTTACCTCTCGAATGGATACATCCATCTATATTGAACAGGGTCACCAACCCTTACCTTGTACAACAAGTGAACCTCCATCATGTCAAAGAAGTCGGGTGGGAAGATCTTCTCCAATTTATAGATGAGTAATGCAATATTATATTCCAATTGTTTCATATAAGTTGTGGAAATTTTAAAAGAACATAAGTCGCGATAAAAGAGACTGACTTCATTTAAAAGGTTCTAAATTGACACCAGGAGTAATTCTTTAAATGCAGTTGGAAGCAACATTTCCATAAACACATGGCAATCATGACTATTCATACTCGATATTTTGAGCTCATTTGCTTAAATTCGAAGCATATCCATCTGGGAGTCGCAAATCTCTAACTCACTTAAGTAGAAGTTTCTTTTGTTCAGGTGTAATAGAGTATTTAGCCTTTGGCATTGAAGCCATCCCGTCACCCAATCCAGTCACATATAATTCAGGTCTATCATAATATACCTCTAGATTACATCACGCCTTTACATTATCTTATGTTTTTCCCTTTACATTCATGTCTGTGTTAAAGACATTATAGAATACATTTTTTTCATTGTGCATCACATCTATGTTATGATGAATTAAATGTGGTCTCCAATATGAAAAATCCTAAAAGATACTTATTTTGGCCCAATTATGGTAGATGCCTCTACCATCATCCCTACCAAGCTTCACAGCTATCTCGATTATTTTTGGTAAATAGCACACTCTATCCCACATAGCATCTCCAGAACGTGTTGTACAAGGTGTGTTGTCTCACAACCATTATTTTTTTTAAAGACCTGGTGTCTCTTCTGTATGGATGATCTAAAGCTAAGAACTACCGGTGGTAGTCAAACCAAGATTGTTTACGTCCATTTTGCAAGTGAAATGATTTTGTCTGCTCCATGCAATGTGGATAGGGGTGGCAATGTTGAACACAACACGCCAACACGACCCAAAAATGACATGATTATAGCGGGTTAGGGTTAGAGTTTCACGGGTTTAGGTAGAAACAGGTCGACTCGTTTAACATTAAACGTGTTTGGATCATAAACATGTTCAACCCGTTTTAACCCACGAACCCGTTTATTATTATTTTATTATTATTTTTTAGGCACAAACTCCTCTACAAGTGACAACTTAGCTCTTCTTTCCAGCGATTGATATTCTGAGACCAAGAAGAAAGAAAAAGGAAAAGAAATGTCAAGACACATGTAAACGCAACTACTTATCGAGTTGGCGGGTTTAGTAAGTATTCGAGTTGGCGGGTTGGTGGGTTTAGTAATTATCTATTTAATTTTCATGTCTAATAGTGTTGTGTCTACTCATTTATTTTTGTATCATGTTCGTGTTACAAAATTAGATATATTTATTAACATGTCGTGTTCGAGTTGACGTTCGTATGTAATTATCTTAGGTTAACATGACTCGCCAACTCGAACATGATACGATTGCCACCCCTAAATGTGAACATGCTAATCTGCCACTGTGCTCCAACCACTTAGCATCCCATATGCCGGGATGTTGTTAATTGTCCAAAGAAGTGCTACTCTCAAAAAAAAGTTATGTTTCTTTGAAATATCATATGTCGAGACTCCACTAAACCATATCATCCTTAATTCATCTACCAAAGGTTGTAGATAGACATCAATTTTATACTTTGGATTCCCAAGTCCCAAAACAATGACTATTAAAAACATAAATAGATCCCTCATGCACATTGAATGAGGCAAGTTATATGGGGTAACAATAATAGGCTAACAAGAGTACTGTTTTCCTGACATTCCAAATGGTGAAAATTCATCTGTGCATAACTCAAGACACACATTCTGAACTTTAGCTGCAAATTCAGGATGACAATAGTCGAAGTGTTTCCAAGCTTCACTATCGCATGGATGGCTCATAATGTCCTCTTCCGATCAACTCTCCGCATGCCATCTCATATGTTCCGTTGTTGTGGAGAATACAAATAGTCTCTGCAATCTAGGTGTTAATGTGAAGTAATACATCTTCTTGAAAGGGACGTATTTCTGTTATTTGTCCTTTGCAACTTTCTTCTTCGCCATATATCTGCCATGACCACAGAGTTTGCAATCCCTCCTATCACTATTGGCCTTCCAATAAAGCATGCATCCATTTAGGTAGACATCTATCTTCTGAACAGGTAGCCTAAACCAGATACTAACTTCTTTATTTGATAGAAGCTATCCAAAAGCTTATTACTACTTGGTAATACCTACTTCATCAATTGCATCGCCTGATTAAAGCATTTCTCCAATATGTTGTTTTCAAATTTAATATTCAAAAGCTAAGAAACAACTGATAACGTACTGTGATTCTTACTTCTATCCCATATAGGAGTTTCTGAAGCTTTCAGCATGTCA
Source organism: Voacanga thouarsii (assembly GCA_026120185.1). Taxonomy (NCBI): domain Eukaryota; kingdom Viridiplantae; phylum Streptophyta; class Magnoliopsida; order Gentianales; family Apocynaceae; genus Voacanga; species Voacanga thouarsii. The sequence continues at coordinate 5,238,250 of JANUWF010002326.1, read as the reverse complement.
TAAAATTTCTGAGCTTTTGGGTCAGGTGGTTCCTCAACATACTCGGATGATAAATGTTCAGTTGAAAAGTGATATCCCACTATATCAATAACCATATTTTGAAATCAATTATCAAAGTTTGACTCGACTAAAGTTATACTTGTAGCAAACTCGGATCGTGAAGGATTAATACGCTCACTATGGCTAATACATCTTCGATAATTAGCAACAAAGTTAAGTCTATACAGGTGCAGCTATATTTCATTAGGAGACAGGTACACTTTGTTTTTACATATTCCACATGAACACCTTATAATTGATGCTTGACCAGTTGACAAACAATAAGCAATAAATCACTTGACCCCTTGTTCAAATTCAGATGTAATTCCTTTAATACCTTGTACGTGTCTTCTATACATCAAACTACGATAATCCATATACATTTAATCCAAAAGAAACATTGTATGTGCTTGAGTTTTGAATCTTTTTCTGAGTAACAGTGTAGCTTATTAGCACTTGAATAACTTGAATGAAGACCCTTGGTAATTGTGGAGGTCAAGGACCCTAAGATACTTGTTATGAATTACGGAAGAAAGATTAAATAATGATACCATAGAAATACTATCAACTATCAAGTATCTATATTGAGTTTCCCATTGAAGTCCTAACTCTAAAAAAGGTTTAAAGTTATGTATTCTAATTTTTTTTAAAAAAATTAATAGAGTTTTCCCTATAAATTGAACATTTTTCAGGCACTAAGCTACCTCAATTCACCCAACATTTATTGTAAAAAACAAAAAAAAAAAAAACACAAAGAATCTCGTAACAATTAATCAACAACACTAACTTGAATAATGAGATTATAAATTATGTGTTTTTTTTATGAATTGAATCATATACTTGTTGGAATTTCATATGCACTTTGGATCTCCATCTACATGTTATCTATGTTGATTTGTAATTGGGGTATGTGACTAGAAGACGTGAACTTAACTGTGCAAGTTGTGGACATAGTTAACCTAGAGTTGTGCTTGAGTTTCGAATCCTATATTAGTGATATGCACCTTAGAAAATAGTATGTCTTCTGTATATTTTTAAAATGTTATATGATCAATCTATATTTTTGACTCACGGGGAATGATCACCCATCATTCACTTGAGTTTCTTGTATACAAGAATGGAAAAAACTCACACACACTACTAAAAATTTGGTCATTTGCAACGAGCATTTTTTGCGTGGGGCGTATTGGGTTGCAATTATGTACTTTTGGTGACTACAGTAACCGCCGACGTAAATGGTATTTAAGATCTCATTAGAGTCTTCTTCTTGTGACGACTAATTAGTATTTGAGTCCAACACATATTTGGACGTAAATAAGCAATTAGATGCAACGAAAATCAATTGATGTAAATATAGTAGCCTCAAATGGCCAAATTGCGGGTATCATTTGCAACGTGACTATTCCATTACATAAAAGTTGTTGCAAATAGCCATATTATCCATCTAATATGCCTAGAATTCTATTGTGTGCTTGTTAGTTTAATTTTTTTAGTTAGTTTTTTAATTTTCAATAATAACCCAAATCTTAATTTCATCACTTTACATAAACTTTTATTTTTTTAGGGGGGGTTGGGGGACTAAGTTTAATTTGAAGACCTTCTATATACAACTTTTTTATTTTTGACTTTTTGCTTTTAGGTGTATTATAATTCTTTAAATGCTACTGGAAACATTTGGAGGGAAAAAAAAAAGCCAAATTTAAATGTTGATATATAGTTATATGATAAATGCCCATTTTTTCAGAAAATATTTTTTTCTGCTTTTAATCGTTTTGTCTGTTATTGACCTCTGTTTGGTTGTTGGGTCTTCCAGAGCAAGAACACAGTCGGGCTACCTACGAAGAAAGGTTGGCTCACGGTCGAGTTTGTGAGTTCATTTTCGTGGCAACGGTGCAGTCGAATCTGAGGCATAGCTAACTGATTTCGGTAATCTCTAACTTCTGTGTTTTTTGTATCTTTCATTCACCTCATCGCAAGTAATTTCATATTGTGATTATAGAATTTTAGAAACACTTCCCCTAATTTTATATCACTGATATCTGTATTTTGGATTGAAAATATGAGGTAGTAATTTTTTAGTTATAAACCAAAATCTTGGAATTTTATGCATGTAGCTGAATTCAGCATTAACTGTAATTTCCTTTTGTCAAGTTTTGCTATTTGATACAATCACTCTTTGTATAAAATGATTTTCTTGGGTCTAGAAATTCATGAATTCCTACCAGTTAAGTAGACAACATTTGTGAAATTGTGCTATCAATAAGCATATTTTTTACAACAGTTTATTCTATTATCTTATATATTAAGTCAATGCTGGATTGATTTCATTTAGATGATAATTCTTGTTCTTATTTTCCATCAAGTCTATACCCCAAAAGTTATGATCTAAATTTAAAGGAAATGTAATGGCTGATTGTTGAAATTTTGAATTTAAGTATGGGACCAAGACAATTTAAGAGCTGCATATTATGTGAGCACACTTATCTGGCAATAATAATCTGGTCTAGGTGAAGCACTATATTACGATATGTTGTTATCGAGCTCAAGAAATGTCCAGTATGACAACGAAATTGGTAGTCCTTTTAGTTCGGTGTAGGAGAAGAAATGTACAATAAACTAATGAAGGATGTTGATGTGTGAGAGAAAACATAACTGCTGAACCTCCCAAGACCAAAATGTAATGACATAGGGCCTTGGAGAGTTTTCTTATCTTCTATTTGCCATATATGATGGATGAAGCAAATTTGAAACTTCCTTCCTTTATGTTGTTCAAAATGCAGCTATTCTAGCTTTGTGTGTACTCTATGCATAGAAATGTCATGGGGATTTTGTTACTGCTACTTATTATAGGTTTTTCAATGTAGAATCTGTAGCTGGAACTACCATATTGATTCTCTGTGTTACTTAACATTGGTTTGTCTCAACTGTGCTTAGCTACTTAGGAGAAAGATAATCCTTCCTATTGCAGTCTCGATTGTCCTTTGCAATTGTAGTTGTAACTTTTGAAAATGTCTTTAGTTTTTTCTTTTCTTTTGCTTAAATAAAAGTTTAATTTAAAAAAAAATTAAAACTATCCTCTAGGGGTAAATGAGATAAATTTGTAATTTAGTGCAATAAAATAGCATTTATCAAGCTCAACTGAAGCCGTATAATAGGAAATAGAGTCCTTACGAAAGAAAGAAAGAATGGGAAGGCATATAGGAAAAAGGTTGTTAAAATTGACTTATTCTTAGATGGAGTTAAAAGCAAAAGGATGGTTCTTTTCCTTATTGCATTAGTCTGTAGGTATGGTTACAGAGAAGATGCCATATAGGGTGCACAAACAACTATTGTCCTCTCTTTTTGTTTATTAGCAATAGATGTTAATTCAATATTCTAAGTTTAGAGAAAGAACCAGAGGCGTCGGCTGTCCGTTTATACTAAAATCCTAAGAGCTATAAAGTTTTGCCCATAGATTTTCACATTCGCTACAATGTGAAATAATGTGGATTGTTTGATTTACAATCTATACCTTGTCATAACTATGAAGAATATATTCACATCTAATGGTGAATCTAAGTACTCCTAAACTCTATATCACTTTTGAGAAATTAGTTATTTAATTAAATTATTAGAGTTCTTATTTCTAGCACAAATATAATTAGGTACTCTACTCCGAAACCGTGTAGTGAATATCCTCTTTCTTATAAATTTTCAAATTCTAGAACATTTATGGGCTTTATATGCTGTTATATACATTTTAGTATAGTAAGGAATTTCCACTCCATGGATGGATCCCTGAATATACTGGGTGTATGAAAATATTGAAAACTTTCTCTGAAGTTCATTATAATTATAACAATGTATATGGTTGTGTAATTACATTTATGTAGGTCTTAGTTTGTCTGGAATGGGAAATTTAAAATTTTCCTGTTTCAAAGGCATCTTTCAAATAAATTATTATATTTCTTGTTTCTGTTTGTGCTTCTTTTGATTTTCAAACTTTTTTTTAATATTATGTGGTTGTATATTTGATATATGGTACTTGTTTTTTCTCATATCTGATAACAGTCTAAGATGTGATTTCATTATATGTTAGTTTCCTTGAATGGCTTATTGAGAAACCTTCTTAACCCTTTTACACATGGCAGATTCTCAAAAAGAAAAAAAAAAAAACACAGACATAAAAGGGAAAAACATGGACAAGAGTTGGGTACTTTTGCCAAATAGAATGGAATTTGAATACATATCTAGTGTGAATAAGTTCTTAGAGTTTGCTTTCAGAAATAGGCCAGCTAATTCAAAGATATGTTGCCCGTGCAATAAGTGTGCAAATCGGTATTTCAAGACTCGGGATGATGTTTTTTCACATTGTATTCTTGATGGTTTTTGGTAAGGGTGTACTAATTGGATTTATCATGGTGAAACATATGTCCCTTTGAATGAAATTACAGAAAATGCAAAAAGAAATTACATGAATTGGAGGAATGGTATGACTGAAATGATTCGTGAAGCCATAGGAATCCATGATAATCAACCTTCTAATGAGAACCAACCTCAAACACTAATTGATGAGGGTTTAATTGGTGCAAATGAGAGCACTAAAACCTTTTTCAAATTAGTAACAGATGCTGAATATGAGTTGTACCCCAGGTGTGTGAAATTTACGAAACTCTCTTTCATTGTGCGTTTGTTGCTTCTTACGATGACAAATGGATGGACTGATACATCTTTCACAATGCTCCTCAAGTTATTGAAGGAGGCATTCCTAGAAGCAAAAATACCCCCTTCTTACTATGATGCACAAAAAGTTGTAGATGATTTAGGATTCAATTGTGAGACATTTAATGCATGCGCCAACAATTGTATGTTATTTAGAGATATGGATAAGAATCGCAATAAATGTGAGATATGTAAAGCTCCTCAATATAAGGCCGGGGGGGGGGGGGGTAGGGGGGAAGGAATAGCAGTGAAACAAATGAGATATTTTCCTCTAAAGCCAAGGCTGCAAAATCTATTTTTGTCTTCTAAGACTGCATCTCTAATGAAGTGGCATGCTAGGGGACGAGTTAGTGATGGTGTATTTAGGCATCCAACTGGCTCTCTTACTTGGAATGATTTTGATAAGAAATGGCCTATATTTTCAAGTGAATGGCATAATGTTAGGTTAGGTCTTGCTGCTGATGGATTTAACCCATTCAGAAATGCTGATGGATTTAACCTATTCAGAAAAATGAGCATAGCTCATAGTACATGACCCGTTATTTTTATTCCATACAATCTTCCTTTATGGCTTTGCATGTCTCAACAGTTCTTCATATTATCCATTTTAATTGATGGTCCTAAAGTTCCTAGTAACAAAATTGATGTTTACATGCAACCTTTAGTTGAGAAGTTAAACAAATTGTGGCATAATGGAATACATACATGTTAGCCCTAAGGGCTTTCTCTTATGTTTTGACTTATGACAAATATTGATGTGAACTAACTTATATAATCTATATGTGATAAGATATGTTTAACCTCTATTCTTCTAAGGCATTCAAGTATGATTGATAAGTAACTCTTGAGCAATGAAGTTCAAGTATGGAAGATAAAAAAAAAAAAAAAAAGATCAAAGTATATGAGGTTGCATACCAAGAAGTCTTTATAGAAGAACTTTAGACTAAGAAGTGTTATTAAGGTATTTTTATTAATTCCTATGTCTTTTTACTTTTTGATTCAATTGATTTTTATCTTGAAGCACACAAAGAAGATGATTTCAAAGTTTTGAAAATCTCAAAATTTTGGATTTAGTTTGGATGTTTTCGCATCCAAAAGATTCATCCAAAATCCTTAAACTGTGTTAAAATGTTTTTGCCTGAAAAAGTGCTATTTTGAACTTACTTTTTGGATGCATCGTCATTCGAAACCTGAGTCCAAAATATGGATATTTTTAACAGAAAAATTATAGCCGTTGACATTTCACTTTTTAGCTCTATAAATAGCCTCTAAGCAAGATTAAACATGAGATTTTTGAAATATTCTTCTAAAAAACAGTATTGCTCAAAGTTTTCAAAAATCTCCTTTTATAAAAAAGCTTCAAAGTGAATTCATATTGTGTCAAAGGTAAAAGTATCTGTGCTTTGTATCTTAGTGAACATCTGCTCAAATAAGTGAGCTATTTACTGTTCTATTGACGTTCAATCTCTATTATAGTACAAGGTAATGGTGTAAAACCCAATTGGAGTGAACCTTGTTGTGATTATTTGTTTGAGAGGTTTTTAGAAAACCAAGTGTGGTGATCCTCTCTTGTATATGGTATTGTTTGATTTCATTAAGTGGTGTAAATAAAATCAGGTTGAAAATCATTAAGTGTGTGCTTAAGGTTGTGGACGTAGATTTTGGAAGATCGAACCACTATACATACCGTGACTCATCTCTTTTCTTACTGAATTGCATTTCCATTTCTAGTCTGAATCTGAATATATATATATATATATATATATATATATATATATCTCAAAGAGTTCTTGGATAGCTTTTCTTTGTAACCATAAAGTCGATCCAAGAATCTTAATGATCATTGGTATTCTGCATATTAGACGATTCGGGAAAAATTTTTAGTTTGCCAAAAACCTTATTCACCTCCCCTCTAAGGTTTTTCATTTGGTATTAGAGCTTAGTTTATATACTCTTGGTTTAACAACCTTGTAGAAAAGATTTTCATGGCAAGCTCATCCTCTCTTCCATATGTTGAAGGGTCTTCAACGAATCATTCTCCTTTATTCAATGGAAACAACTATATTTTTTGAAAAAATAGAATGAAAATCTATGTGTGTTCTATAAACTTTGAGTTATGGAGTTTGATAGAAAATGGTCCTTTTATCCCCGTGAAAAATTGTTGATGGCATAAAATTACCTAAACAGAATGATGAGTTTAGTGTGAAAGACAATGCTAAGATGACTTTAAATTTTCAGGCTATGAACATTTTATATTATGCACTAGATGTGACTGAATAAAATCGTGTTAGTGGTTGTGATTCAACCCATGAAATTTGGAGATTACTTGAAGTCACCCATGAGGGACAAACCAAGTCAAAGAATCAAAATTGGGGCTTCTGGTTCATGACTATGAATTATTTACAATGAAGCTAAATAAAAGCATCACTGATATGTTCATGAGATTCACTAATATCTCAAATGGTCTCAAAGCCTACATGAAGGTTTATTCCCTTGGAGAATAAAATCAAAAAATTTTAGATGCCTTACCAAAAAGCTTGCAGCCTAAAACTCTTGCTGTAAAAGAATCCAAAGATTTAAAATCCTTACCAACTGAAGAACTGATTGGTTCTCTTCTAACTTATGAGATAAAACTTAAAAGATTTCATGAATCTGATGATCATGATAGAGGCAAAAAGGAAATAGCATTGAAAGTTGAAAATGAAGATGAAGAAACAAGCCTATCGGAAAGTAGTAAGGGCATGGAAATGGACAATGAAGATTTGGCTATGATAGCAAAAAAATGCAAGAGAATATTCAACAAATAAAACTACAAAAGAGGGAAGAAGTTTGTGAGAAAGAAAGGACAAACCCCAAGATTCAAACCTTAATGTTATGAATGTAAAAGCACTGATCACTTCATTGCCGACTGTCCTGTTGCAAAAAGTAAGGAAGGAAGAACGCTTAAAAAGAAGAAAGATTTGAAGGCAAAGAAAGGTAAAAGATTGAGGGGAACTTGGGACTTAAATGAAACTAAGTCTGATGATAGAGATAAAGATGAAAATGCCAACATGTGCTTCATAGCTTTGGAAAACAAGGTAAACTCTTCTACATCTAATTTCATGCCTATTTCGCTTATATTTATGACTGAAAAGCATGTTGATCCAAATGAGTTGTTAAGTGATATGTTTTATGAATTAAAAAAAATGTCCAAAAAAAAATATATATAAAGAAATGAAGTTGAAGATTAAATGTTTGATGGAAGAAAATGAAATATTGTTAGATGATAACAAAATGTCTCTTGAGTCACATATGTGTGCTATTATTGAGAAAGATGTGATCATGACTGCTCTGCAATATGCATCTCTAGAAAATAAACATTTGTGTGATAGAATTCAAACTCTTGAAAGTATGGTTAGCACTTTTAATGACATGAAAAATAGAGTTAATGATCTTACCAATTGTATTGAAAAAATCACAAATGGTAAAAATAATTTGGAAAAGTTACTCGGAACTCAACATCAAATTGAAAACCGAAATGGCTTAGAATATAGACATGAGGATAAGGACAAAATTTACAAGCCCAGATTTATTTATGCTGAAAATCAAAATGGCTTAGGATATGAACATGAGAATAAAAACAAAAACAACATGTCTCAATGTGTTAACACTGCTTTATCTTACAGAATACACAAAGCGTGCACATATTGTGAAAAATTGGGACATATAGTTTCAAGATGTCTTATTAAAAAAAAGTAGAATCTGGTGGAATAACATTCTGAAAAATCAAAAGAAATGTTACTAACCTTCATGGACCCAAGAAAGTGTAGGTACCAAAAATCATTCCTCCTTCTCATGTATAGGTACAGTCTTTGAGCTTCACCAAGTGGTTCTTGGACAGGGGTTATTCAAGACACATGACTGGAAATGTAGCCTTATTAGAAGATATACAGATCACAAATGAAGGAATTGTTACATTTGAAGACAAGAAGAAAGGAAAGATTCTCGACATTGGTAATATTAGTAAAGGTTCCTTAACAATTATAAAACAAGTTTTACTTATTGATGATTTGAAATATAACTTGCTTAGCATTAGCCAACTTTGTGACAATGGTTGCAAAGTCATCTTTGAAAAGGATTCTTGTTCTATAATTGACAGTGCAAATCTTGAAAGAATCTTTACTGCCAAACGTATAGGAAATGTATATGTGCTTTATTTAAATGACCTTATAACTAATGGTATTTGATGTCTATTCGTACATAACAATGATGGTTATCTTTGGCATAGAAGATTAGGTCATGTATATTTTGATTTGCTAAATAAATTATCTTCAAAGGAACTTGTCAGGGGACTACCAAAAATGAAGTTTGATAAATACAAAATTTTTTATGCATGTCTGATGCGTATTTATTTGAGTATAAAAATAAGCACATTTCCAATCAAGTTTAAATTAAAATATTAATCCCAAATTACATATATGAGCAAGCGTACTCATCATTAACAGAGTATAGGGTTCAAACAAGTGTCGATCTTCCAGGAACAAGTATGCATTAATCACTTTTCTTTCATTGTTTAACCAACTCAATAAAGTGAAAAAGAAATAAAAAGGAAAATAAAATAAAATAAAATAAAAGAATATATACATGTCAAGGATGGAGAAGTATGTAATTGAAACCATTATTTTGACAAACATGATCTTAAAGTATTCAATCATTATCCTAATTAATCATTCTCTTGGCATCATGAATGATTAAGATAGATTCACTTCTTTGGTCAATCCATGAAATCACTATCCTCTAGATAAATTAGCATCACTTGGTCTGTCTCAACTAATTCACCCAAAAGACGCATTAAACACAATCCTTGATTAAATTTTCTTTGTCTGGAAAATTTAAAACATAAAATTAATCAATGAATCCTTGGTCTGGCAAACATTAATTAACCTTTAATTACCCAATCCTCAACAATTAACCCCCTTGGTCTAGTAAGTTAACAACCAATAAATATGAAATTAATCAATTGTGACTACCATCAACCCCTTTGGTATAGTAAATTAATGGAAAGAAACAACCAATTAATATCGTAATATGTACAAGTAATTAAATACCAAGAAGAACAATCAAAAGATTAAAGTACTCTAAAAATCATGAATACTTAAAACAATGTCAAATTACAATAAAACAATTAATACATCATTGTTCAAGAAAAAGAAAACAAAGTAAAAGAAAAAACTCATAAACAAGCCTCCTTCTTCTTCTTTTGAAAACCTCCTTGCACAATCCTCCTTGAATTGAAGAATTTCTCATTTGATTTGAGTGATTTTCTGTTATACTCTATGAATTCTCCTATTTCTCTTTTGTTTTCCATCTATTTATAGGCTTAGGAAATGCCTAAACTCATTGGTGTAAGGTTCTTGGCCGAGTAGAAGTAGGAAGCTACTAAAATTCTGCAGATTACCAAAAATTGCGTGCAAAAATCAAGGTTCCACTTTATCTTCAAGGCACAGCCGTCGCCGGTTGTGTTCTGTTTCTTTAGTTGTTCACTGATTTTTCTTGAGTTCAGTGCAACATTTTCCAGAGTATAGGTGGCACCGCCTTGGCTACTAGAGCCGGCGCTGATTTGGTTCTGTTTCGATCCTGTTTCAATAATTTTTCATCGCCTCGAAGTGCATGCAAGCAACACATGGCCGGCATCGCTTCCTCTGGCCTGTCCGGCGCCGCCTATGTTCTATTTTGTGGCATTTTTTCTTTGTTTTACCCCTAAAATCTAAAATAATGTACAAAATACCTTTCCAAGGGTAAAATCTCAAATATGAAGGAATATAACTAGTTATTAAACAAAATGTATAACAAAATAGCCCCAAATAACTAGAAAAAATATAACTAATTTAGGCCCTATCAATGTCAGTTTAGGAAAGAAATCAAAACCTCTTTTAAACCAAAGAAAATGATTTCTACCTCTAAACCACTCGAATTAATTCCTATAGATTTGTTTGGACCAATAAGGACTGCTAGTCTTAGAGGTAAGAAATATGCATATGTACTTGTTGATAATTTTTCTAGATTTACTTGGGCTTTATTTCTTGGACAAAAGGATGAAGCCTTTTCTGAATTTTTGAAACTGATTAAACGCGTCCAAAACTCGATTGGATGCAAACTGATTTCTATTAAAAGTAATAATGGCAAAGAATTCTGCAACAGTGAATTTACTCACTTCTGTGATGAAAATGGAGTCTTTCACAATTTTTCAGCAGCAAAAAATCCCTCAACAAAATAGTGTTGTTAAAAGGAAAAATCGCACTTTACAAGAAATGGCTAGATCAATACTTTGTGAAAATGTCCTTCTAAAATATTTTTGGGCGGAAGCTGTCAATACAGCTTGCTATATAATAAACCGAGTTATGCTAAGACAATTTTTGAGAAAAACTCCTTTTGAACTTATGTTTGACAAAACTCCATCTATCTCTTATTTTAAGGTGTTTAGACGTAAATGTTTTGTCCTAAATACCCAAGATAATCTTAGAAAATTTGACAGCAAGTTCGGTGAGGCTATATTTCTTGGTTACTCTTCTAACAAAAAGGCATATAGAGTATACAACAAAAAAACTCTTTGTGTGGAAGAATCCGTGCATGTTGTGTTTGATGAATCGAACATTTATATTTCAAAAAGAGATGACGATGATGTAGGGAGTTCAAAAGAAGTCAAGTTAGATCAAGTCAAAGCTCCATCGTTAGATACTCATATAAAAGAAGAAGAGATTGAAGAGCTACAGGCTAAACAAAGAAAAGAACAAACTGAAGATTCTACAAATCAACAATTGCCAAAAAACTGGAAATACAAAACAGGTCATCCCAAAGAACAAATTATTGGGAATCCAAATTATGGAGTTAAAACTAGACGGTATTTCATTGACAACTTTGCTCTTCTTTCAAATGTTGAACCTAGCTATATTGATATTGCATTGCATGATAAATTTTGGATCATTGCTATGCAAGAAGAATTAAATCAATTCGAAAAAAATCAAGTTTGGAAACTTGTTTCTAGACCTCTTGATCGTCCTGTTATTGGTACAAAATGGGTATTCAGAAATAAACTTGATGAAAATGGGGTTGTGATTAGAAATAAAGCTAGACTAGTCGCCCAAGGATTCAATCAAGAAGAAAGTATTGATTATGATGAGACATTCACTCCTGTTGCTAAACTAGAATCCATACGAATGTTGCTTGCCTTTGCATCCTTCAAAAATTTCATGCTCTACCAAATGGATGTCAAGAGTGCATTCCTGAATGGTTTTATTGAGCATAAAGTATATGTTGAACAACCTCCTAGTTTTATTCATGAGCACTTTCCAAATCACGTTTTCAAACTTTCTAAAGCTCTTTATGGATTAAAGCAAGCTCTAAGAGCTTGGTATGAAAGACTTAGTGGCTTCTTCATTTCAAAAGGTTTTTCCAGAGGCTTGATTGATACCACTTTGTTCATCAAATCTGATGATTCTAGTGATTTACTAATTGTTCAAATCTATATTGATAATATCATTTTTGGTGCTACTAACGACTCTTTGTGCAAGATGTTTGCTAAGACCATGCAGCAAGAATTCGAAATGAGTATGGTGGGAGAACTAAACTTCTTCCTTGGATTGCAAATTAAGCAAACCAAGGATGGGATCTTCATAAATCAAGCTAAGTACGCCAAGGAGTTGCTCAAAAGGTTTGGAATGAATGAAGCAAAAGAAATCAGCATACCTATGAGTACTTCTATAAAACTTCATCAAGATGAAAATGATAAGAAAGTAGATAAACATAAGTATAGAGGTATGATTGGAAGTCTACTCTATCTTACTGCTAGCCGACCAGACATTATATTCTCGATATGTCTTTGTGCTCGCTTTCAATTTTATCCAAAGGAATCACATCCATGTGCAATAAAACGCATACTCCAATATCTAATTGGCACATATGATTATGGTATCCTCATACTAACACATTTGATTGTATAGGATACACTGATGCAGATTATGCAGGTTGAAAAGTTGAAAGAAAAAGTACTAGTGGCCATTGTCAATTTTTTAGACACTCTCTTGTGTCATGGCACAATAAAAAGCAAGCGTGTGTATCCTTATCCACCACAGAGGCTGAATACATTGTAGCCGGCAGTTGTTGTGCTCATATTTTGTGGATGAAGAATACATAGCTAGATTTTAGTCTAAACTTTAATTGTGTACGCATATTGTGTGATAATACAAGTGCTATCAATCTGACAAAAAATCTTGTTCAACATTCTAGGACAAAGCATATAAAGGTTAAACATCATTTCATCCGAGATCTTGTGCTCAAAGGTGATATGTGTGTTGAAAATATTTCAACGGATGAACAACTTGCAGATATTTTCACCAAACCTCTAGTTGAGGAAAGATTCAATAATCTGAGAAGATGGTTGGGTATTACAAAAATATGATAACTAACCATTTGGCATAAGTCTTCTTTATGTAGGATCTGTGAAGAAAAAGGTTTTGGAAACAGTGTTTGTATCCAAAACGCACCAACAGCTGATTTAGTCGTAGTATTTGAATCCAAATCCCTCATCTAAAATACATCTCAGGAAAACACTCTTTTGGATAATAATTTCGGATTGGGTCAAGTTCAAAAGCCGTCCTTTATACTTTTCCTTATTCTGATTTTTTAATTTAAAAAAAAAAAATTAGTTTGCGCATTTTTCTAAACTTCTATGAAAAATTTATCTTTTCAATACACTTTATATCACATTACTCAAGAACATTCAAAGCACTCTGATTTTTCTCTCAATGTAACCGTTTCTTCCAAAAACTATATGTGTTCTTCTTCTTCAAAATCCAACAGTTCGAAAAGAGAAAAGCCCTGATCTTACTGATGGCAAAGATAAAATCTTCTGTTCTAAAACCAAAGAAGGGGAACAAAAAATCCCCGAAGATGAAGAAAAGGAGTTCGGTTTCAAGCAAGGAAAAAGGAAAAGAAGTCTCTCCTCAACCGGACTTCTCAGCATCACACTACGATTCATCAGAGTCTTCTCTAGAACAAATGAGTTCTGAAAATCAAGTACTTCACTTCATTGATTCTAAATGTGAAACTGATTATAAAGACTAGGTGTCAAGGAACAGAACATTTATCTCTGGGTACCATGCTAATCCTTCGGCTTTTCTTAATCTTTCAAATGTTTTGGATATGTTTGAACACATAGGATGGGGAAGTTTACTGTCTGTTGATGAGAAATTATTCACTCCTTTTGTTTGGGAATTTTATGCAAATTTAAGAAAAGGTCGACTTGAAGAAACTAAGAGTGGATTCATGATTCATTGGTATATGTCAAAGGTGAATGGCAAAGACATTGAGTTTGATCATCATCTGTTAAATAGGATATGTGATATGAGGGATGCTGGAATTCAGTACTTTGAGTTAAATAAATTTCTTGAAGGGAATGATATTTTTGTTCTGAAAATTTTTGAAGAAATCTTCACTGGAGGCAAGAATTTTGGAAACTCTAGAAATAGAAGCACGAAGTGGCTTAATGGGGTTGGAAGAATTCTGTACCACATGGTGTCTACCATGGTGGTACCGAGCTACAAAATTGATGTTGCAATCAAGGAACACTTCAAGTAAAGCTCTGCCTTATGGAAATTTGTTGACCAGGGTGTTTAGTTATTTTTAGGTTAATTTAAATTATGTTCTTAGTGATCCATCAAAGATAAATGTTTACAGTTTCAATTCCTTTGAAAGAATGGGTTGTGTGAGAGTAAATGATGAATGGAAACTACTGAGAGACACTACGGGAAAGGAAAGAGAAAATCTGATGAAAATTAAAGAGGAAGGAAAATATGTTCCTAGTGCAGGAACAAAGAGAAAATTTGATGTGCAGGAACAAAATCCTCGGACAGAATTTTCTGCTGAAGGGAAAGAAAATGATGCAGGGTTATCTGAAAGTATATTGGATGCCATAAACTCTCTTATTTTGAAATTGGATTTTCTCAGCTCTGAACTTCATAGTCTTGGAAACAGAATATCTGCAAAAACTAATGCACCAGTATCTTCCCCAACACTATCTGCTTAATAAAAGGAAGAACCTATTCTGGAGGAAGAATCTGATCAGCCTGTTGCAAAAAAAGACCATGCTCCTGAACCAGTTCAGAAACCATCTCCAATTAAGGAAACAGTAGCAACTTCTGCTTCCCCTAAACTAAAATCATCTGGCAAGCGACAGAAGTACATTGTGGTAAAGAGGAAATCCAACAGAATTGTGGGGCAACACTCTAAAAAGGGTGCTAGTTTGAAAGTTGAAACCATTAACATCCCCTAAGCAGATCTGTTGGGCAGAATGATACTCTAATGCTATCTCTCAAACAATTTACTTTTTGCAACTTGAACAATTTATCTTTTTGTTTTTAGATTATGCCTTAGGATAATTGTTGATGCTTTAGGATAACTGTTTATTTTCTGCATATTCCTTCAACTATGCCTATTTCCTATCTATCTATCTATGTTCTGCATATTATTTTCTGCTCTCTTTTTGATATTCTTCTTTTTTATTAATGACAAAGGGGGAGAAATGATTGGGATATGGCTGTTATATGGGTAAAGAACATGGTTGATATAATGACTGGGATATGAATGACTAATATAGAGAAATGACTGGGATATAGCTGATATAATGACTGGGATATGAATGACTAATATAGATAAATGACTAGGATATGGCTGTTCTATAGGTAAAGAACATGGCTAATATAATGATTGGGATATGAATGACTGATATAGAGAAATGACTGGGATATAGCAAAATGAATTGCAACATGAAGCTATAACTGATATGAACTAATCTGAACTGCATAAATGATTTGTGATATGAACTGATATTAGAATGATATAATCTGATATGATACTATTCTGGAAATTGTTTGATTTACTGGATATAATTATTGACAAATGATTGAAAGTTTCTGCTTGGATTATTGGGTTAATTTCTAACTATAAGGCTGATTTGTTGAATTGTTTGATAAATCAGTTTATGGCCACTCAAAAAAATCCAAAGGTATCTTTGAGACTAAACATGGTTATGATTTTGTGATGATGTCAAAAATTCAGTCAAATGGATTGTTTAAACATTCCTTGAAAGATTGGAGAAACCATTATTTAAGTGTATTGTGTCAGGGTGAGTTTTGGACTCATGTTTTTATTGATCCAAACAATTCTTCGTCTAAGAAGTCATACTGAATTGAGAACATACCTTTTGGACATCCAAAACCCGTATCCAAAATATATTTCTGAAAAAGACTCATTTTATACATACTTGCAAAACTGTTTTGGACATACATTTTAGACGTATAAAATTTGATTTCAATAGGCAAATATTAAGGGAGAGCATCTTATCATATAACTTGCCTACTATATCTTCTTTATAAAATCATTGTATCATTATTTCTATTTGGAATAATCAAGAGATGGAAGGAAGAAGGATATGGAGGTAGGTTGGGCCATAGGCTCATTGAGCCATGTTTGTGAATATATGCTTTAATTTTCTTTATCTTAAACTTATAAGCAATCTTTGAGTCCTATAATAAGAGATTGCATTTCAATGAAAAACATTCTTATTTCTCTTTGTCTAACATGTTCTTATTACACATACTATTTTTTTATCAAGTTTGTCATCACTCAAAAAGGGGGAGATTGTTAGCCCTATGGGCTTTCTCCTATGTTATGACTTATGACAAACATTGATGTGAACTAATTTATGTAATCTATATGTGATAGGACATGTTTGATCTCTGTTCTTCTAAGGCATTCAAGTGTGATTGATAAGCAACTCTTGAGCAATGAAGTTCAAGTATGGAAGAAAAAAAAAAAGATCAAAGTATATAATGTTGCATACCAAGAAGTCTTTATAGAAGAACTTTAGACTAGGAAGTGTTATTAAGTTATTTTTATTAATTCCTATGTCTTTTTACTTTTGATTCAATTGATTTTTATCTTGAAGCACACAAAGAAGATGATTTCAAAGTTTCAAAAACCTCATAATTTTGGATTGAGTAGTTTGGATGTTTCCACATCTAAAAGATTCGTCCAAAATCTAGTAAACTATGTTAAAATGTTTTTGCCTGAAAAAGTGCCATTTTGAACTTACCTTTTGGATGCAACGTCGTCCAAAACCTAAGTCCAAAATACGGATATTTTTAACAGAAAAATTATAGTTGTTTTTATAGCCGTTGACATTTCACTTTTTAGCTCTATAAATAGCCTCTAAGCAAGATTAAATATAAGATTTTTGAAATATTCTTCTAAAAAATACTATTGCTCAAAGTTTTCAAAAATCTCCTTTTATCAAAAAGCTTCAAAGTGAATTCATATTGTGTCAAAGGTAAAAGTGTTTGTGCTTTGTATCTTAGTGAACATCTACTCAAATAAGTGAGCTCTTTACTGTTCTATTGATATTCAATCTCTATTATAGTACAAGGTTGTGGTGAACCTTGTTGTGATTATTTGTTTGAGAGGTTTTTGGAAAACCTAGTGTGGTGATCCTCTCTTGTATATGGTATTGTTTGATTTCATTAAGTGGTGTAAATGAAATCAGGTTGAAAATCCTTAAGTGTGTGCTTAAGGTAGTGGACATAGATCTTGGAAGATCGAACCACTATACATACCATGTCTCATCTCTTTTCTTACTGAATTGCATTTCCATTTCTAGTCTGAATCTATATATATATATATATATATCAAAGAGTTCTTGGATAGCTTTCTTTGTAACCATAAAGTCGATCCAAGAATCTTGATGATCATTGGTATTCTACATATCAGACGATTCAGGAAAAATTTTTATTTTGTCAAAAACCTTATTCCCTCCCCTCCCCCCCCTCCTAGGGTTTTTCAATACATGTGATGCATCAAGTAAGCATATGTTCCAATTGCGGGCTGTGTTACTTTGGACTATTAATAACTTCCCAGCATATGCAATGTTGTCAGGGTGGAGTACAAAAGGTGAAAAAGCTTGTCCTTGTTGTGGTAAGGATACTAAATCAATATGGTTGAAGCATGGAAGAAAGTTCTCTTATGCATTTCATCGGCGTTTCTTACCTACGAGTCATAGATTGCAGCGTGATAAGATTTCAATCAATGGAAGGATGGAGTTTGATAGTAAACCTCCTCGTTTATCTGGAACAGAAATAAAACAATAATTGGACTCTTATGGCATTCTAACTGAGTACAAGAAAAATGATCTTTTATTGAGAAAGGCAAGTTATGAAAGAGAAAACATGGGGAGAAAAGGGCATAATTGGAAGAAAAAGAGTATTCTCTTTGAGCTAGAATATTGGGAGCACAATTTATTACGGCATTGTCTCGATCCAATACATATTGAGAAGAATTTTGTTGACAATTTACTTCCAACTTTTATGGCTAATTTAAAGAAGTCGAAAGATAATTATGCTGCTCGTTGTGATCTTGTGGAGATGGGGATTAGAGTTCCATTACATCCATTACGAACTGGTTCAGCAAGAGCTTCTCTGCCTCCTACTTCATTCACCATGAGTAGACATGATCAACAAATATTCTGTAAGGTGTTGAAAAATTTGAAAGTCCCAGATAGGTATTCATCTAACATATCAAGAAGTGTTAATATTGTTGAAAGGTCTATTTCGAGCCTTAAAAGTCATGATAATCACATTCTAATGTAGCAATTGTTGCCCATAGCGCCACGTCGAACCTTGCCAAAAAATGTTGTTCAGGCAATAATTGAATTGTCAAATTTCTTCAGGCAATTATGTTGGAAAGTGAATACAAAATTATAGTTGGAGTACATTCAAGATCGTATTGTTGTTACCCTTTGTCAACTTGAACTCATCTTTCCTCCATCTTTCTTTGACATAATGGAACATTTACCAATCCATTTGACTGAGGAGGCACTTATTGCAGGTTCTGTACAATTCCAATGGATGTATCCAATAGAAATGTAGCTTTCCATTTTATTCATCTAAATATTAGGACTATACTGTTAGATTAATTGTAACAATGATTTATTTATTGTTTTTAAATATCTTTTTTTTTTTTTTTGTCTGTGGTGGTGTTATTTTGCTGGAGGACTATAACTCTTATCTTCTGCTAATTGAACTGCTGCATCACTTGAAACCTCTTACTGGACAGACTTATGTGAGTAGTGTTTTTATGACATATTTCAGTTGTATTGTGGCTTAGATGACAATATGGTACTGATTGATGTTATGTTTTTTTTTTTTTTATCCGTGCTGGTGTTATTTTGCTGGAGGATTGTAACTGACATCATGCTAATTGAACTGCTGCATCAGTTGTAACCTCCTAGTGGACAGAAATATGTGAGTATTATTTTTATGAGATATTTCACTTGTATTGTGGCTTGGGTGACAATATGGTACTGATTGATGTTCACATGGGGAATTTTTCTAAACAAGGACATAAAGACAAAAGATCAAAAAAGGAAGGGGGGAAAAAGTGGTGGTGGATTTGGGAATTTTTAAATACATCACTTGTTTTTGTATTTAAAACTTTAGAAAATCTGTTGTTATCTGTGTGAAATTTTTCATTTTCCTCTCCATTTGAGTGATATTTCTCTTGTCATGTAGAACTATGCATTTTCCAAGATTTCAAAGAACTTCAATGCATTAAAATATGGAAAGCTTTCCCGTCATGAGCATAATAGAGTACTATCACAATGGTGTTAAAAGAGTAGGAATAGCTTGATGTGAACTTGTGTAGATTGCCATTAGGATGATAATTTGTTTAAATTTTTGTTACAAGTGGGTCTATTTTTGTTTGAAATATCATAAATCTCAGCCTAGCATGTGTTCTTTTCTTTGTACACCTTTCTTGGTGTGTTGGGGGTGGCGGTGGAGAATGTTGAGATTTTGTCCAAGTTCAGATGAGGAGCTTATTTATAGTGTATTTCTTTCCATATTTCCTATCAGATATGGACACGTAAAACTTGCATAGGCAATCAGTGAGGGGGGAGGGGGAAACATGGCAGAAATGGCGGTTCCAATAGTGCGTCTGGAATGAGAGCTGGAAGAGTTGGTAGTTACGACTTGGCAAGAGATTAGATACCATTTGTTGGAAATCAAGATGATGATGTTGTTATTATTTGACTTGATTCTTTGATCAAGGAATCTTTGAATCGTTTAACTTGGATTTTTTAAACATCAACTCCATAGGACATGTCAGACTTTGTAATTTCTGCATAGTGCAACATCTAATAGATCTTGTTGGGATTTGACAATGTAAAGAACACTTGCATATTAAGTGTAACAATTAACTGACTGAAATTCTGCATATTAAAAGTCCTTAAGTGTATTATCATTAGAAACAGTGCACTTGGGATTTGAAATAGCTTATGAAGTGTATTAAGTGCTGATCTAACGCAAAAATAATGTGAGAAGGAGCCTCCAAAGGTGCATAAAAGGTTAGTCCCCCCCCCCCGCTCCCTTTTTCTTTCTCAAGAAAATGTTTCATTGTCATTTCCCCCATGACTATTAAAATACTTTTTGAAGAAAAACAAGAATTTCTAGTGGTAGTATAAATCTTTAACTGGATGTATTGATTCTTGTATTATTCTTAGTACAGGTTCAACCTCAAGAACCAAACTTATAGAGAGGAAGGCAAGGTTGATACAGAGGTTAAATGTTTTGAATGCAGCTATTGGAAATGACGATGAGGACGAATATGAGGATAACGAGTGAAGGACACAAGTGGAATGTTGAGTGGATTTTCAGCTCTATCCATGCTTGTTTTCTTTTTCTAGATAGTTTCAATTTTGCAATTGTTTAAGGGAACTTATCAACCTCTGTAGGTGTATTGGGAATACCTCTATTTGCTGTGCCTTGGTGTTTTTGCTTTAGACCTATGTATATTGCAGATATCTTTCCCCTAATTTTTTAACCAAAGGAAAATCAGTATATGTATTTTTGAGGCAAAAGTTTTTTACAAGTTACATCATTAGCTTTGTACTTAGTCTACTAACATCATCAGGATTATCTCTTAAACTACATTAAATTATCAACCACACTTCTTAAAAATCATCAAGCTCAACGAACAGCAGGAAGAAAACAGTTAATTTTGAACCCATCCAATATTAATTATTAAAAGAAAACCATTCAATATTAGAAAATTATGTAATTTCCCACTCCACTTATGTACCCCCCCCTCCCTTTTTATGGAAAACTCCACTTATATATATTAGGGGAGAAAAATTTTCACTTAAAGCAAACAATTTTACTACTTGTAACTAAGTGTAAAAAAACAAAGCTTTAGTTAAAGTTAAAAACATCTATACACACATATATAATACATTATCATTACCCACAATATAAATAGAATGTAAATATTTTTATCTTACAATGTCTGAAATTAAATGTCAACATTTTTTGAACAAATATATTGTTTTTCGTAGTACACCTCTAAAGTATAATTGTCATGTGTAGTAATAAAAATACCTTATTAAATTCCTAATTACCCATGCTCTTCTTAAATCCATACTTCTATCTATTAATATCTATTAATTAGACAAAAGAGACATTCTCATCTTTTATTATATATTAAAAGTTTTATTTTCCCTCTATTGTCTTTCATACCTTATTAAACTGTTGACATCATATATTAACCATAACAAATGGTTTCATTTGATTAAAAATCAGGTCATTTTTTTATTCTTAAAACTACATTTTTAATTAAGAAATTAAAATATTGATAAACCAGATAACTTTCAAATATTAATAAGAAAAATAGTTACTATTTTAAGTTGGAAACAATTAAAAAATATTTAAAAGTTAAAAAATTAAAAGAGGGGGATGATACTTTTGTCTACTTACTAGATATTAATAGATTAGGGTGTGGTTTTAGCTAGGAAGAGTGTAAATAAGTAGGAATTTAAAATAAGTAATTGTTTGAAGTAATTATGAAGTTATGGATAGTAATGATTATACAAGACTATTATAATTTAGAAGTGTTGTGTTTGGCACTATTTTTTGGACCGGACCAGTTCACAGTCCAGTCCTCCCCTTTAAACCAAAATTTTTAAAAACTATCTTTTTTCTGTTCAAATCGATTTGGACCAGCTAGTCCAACCGGTGAACCGTTGTACCGGTCAGTCCAACCGAATTGAACCGTTTCCCTCTCTCTCTCTCTCTCTCTCTCTCTCTCTCTTACTTAACAAGATAATATATTCATAGAAAAGAAATAACTACACAAATAGACTAAATAGTGTATTGTAATAGAGAAAATATCACATTTTCTTCTAATTTCGTTATTTATGCATTTATGTACTCGAATTATACTATATTATTGATCAATTTTATTCATAAAAATAATTATATTTTTAATTTTAAATTATAATATTATCGACTCAATTATGGTTCAATTACGTCCTATTACAGTTGGACCATTGAATTGTGAACCAGTAAATGTTTCGATTCGATGTCCGGTCTAGTTCTAAGAACATTGGTTGTGAAACTCCGGTCAAAACCAACCTTAGAGTAAGGGGGTTGGGATGCATATCATATTTTATTTCATGGTTAAATATATTTTCATATGATTTTTATGTGTTTTGGATTCGGGTTTTATTGTCTTGAAGTCTTGTTGGTGAGTATTGTGTGAGAGGGGCAAGATGGTAATTTTTGCCCGAGGTGAAAATAGGGAGATAGCCTGTGGATTGAATAGAAAATAATTTTCTAGTGAAAATATCAACAAGAGTTGTTGTGGTGTAATGGTTAGAGCTTTGGAATTAATTCTTGAGGTCTTGGGTTCAAATTCTATCATAGAAGCTTTAGCTAGATTAAATTTTATTTTTGCTTAGTGGAGGAAATTTCAGTCTTAGGAGCTTAGAGTAAGGTAGGGATGATGTCCTAAGAGAGACATTCTAGGAGTATTCTCATTCCACTCTTTTGCCCTACTCGAATTTCCTAAAGGGAATTCTTGTTCCCTTGATCTTTGGTTTTCCTTAGGTTTCAACTTCTTAGTTTGATCAAGATGTTCTATCCATTTTCTTTCCAGAAATTTCAGTAAAATTCTGTGATCTTTTGGGATCAAAATGCCCTAGTAAAAGGCTTCTCATGGTCTGAAAAATGTGGAAGAATGGTGGGAAATTCCAAGGGGAAAAATCCCTCTAGTAAGCTTGCTGAAATTTCACTCTAGACTAGTTCATTTTCCTTCATGGCATGAGCTGAAATTTTCCAGCTTGTTGTACCTTCAAAATGTCAAAATTTTTAGCTAACATTCCCTCCCAAATACTGCCAAAAAAATGATCTTTAGGATCGGTTTGAAATCTGAAAATTCTTGACCAATTTCGGACTGCTCAAAGCTGGAGCAAAATAGGAAAAAATTCCTGTACGAAAAACAGTTTTGAGAGTCCAAAACCAAGCTGTTTTCTTCCAGATCTTGTTCAGTACCTTAGCCATGTTTTTCCTTCATGAAGAAGGCTGGAAACCAACCTTGAATACCCCTGAAATTCCCTTCAAAACTCGCTGCAAATTGGCTGGAAGTGGCGGCCGAAAATCTGCCTAGAAAAATTCCTGTTCAGCGAAATGCTGGGCAGTCCAAATTTCCAGCTTTGTTTCCTATTTTTCTTTTGGCCGAAACACCAACCTTAATCTGTCAAAACCTTCCTTAAACCTCCATTAACAGAGCTCCATTGTTTCCCTCAAGCTTCTGCACGAAATTCAGCAATGGCTGTCCGAAAATCTCTCTAACAAATCCCTGCAATTTAGCTTGATTGGTTTCCAAAATTCCACCCATCCTTGTTTAGCAACCTTCCATAATATCTTACTCAAATGACCAGACATCTTCTTCATCATTGTGCACCTTAGTTTTGGCCACCATAAGCCACCTTGAATCAGCTTTAATTCCTCAGAAAAGCTGCTCAACCAGTCGGCCATAGGAGACCTTCAAAGCTCTCCAAATTATCAAGATATCCTAGAATATTTAGTTTCCAAATTCACTTCCTAAAAATATTCTCCAAGGATTGTGACAACTAACCCTTCCTTTTCTCTTCCAAATCAGAGAAACAACTCCCTAAACCCTACAGAAATTCGGCCAGCCCTATCCCTCACAAAAATTCGGCAGCTGCACAAGAACCACCTCTCGAAATCTCTCAATCTCCAAGAACACACACACACTATACCAAGAACACCTACCTCTTCCCTACACTTAATACCCCTCCAAACCATCTCAAATCCTCTAAAAAACTTTCAGATTTGACCTACTCACTGCTGTGAGTTCATCAACACCATTATTAACATCAAACTCCTCAAATCATCTTGCTACTTCGGATCAAAAGCAGAAATTTCTGTGAAGGACAAGAACATCTTCAAGGTAAATTTACTCTATCAACTTCATCTTCTCCAAACATGATCTCTAGTGAGAACCTATGTGAATAAACATACTAATGATCTCTTCTTCTTCTTCTTCTTCTTCTTCTTCTTCTTCTTCTTCTTCTTCTTCTTCTTCTTCTTCTTCTCTCTCTCTCTCTCTCTCTCTTTCTCTCTCTCACGGCCGAAACTCCTCTCCCTTGGCCGGATGACTTCTTCTCCATAATCATGCTTCGCCATCTCCTTTGGACAAAGTTAGACACCTAGGAGTTGAGATCTACTCTAAACTCCTTCAAGGAGTTCATTAACCAAGTAAGTACCATTAATCCTTCTTTTAAACTTTAGAAGCATGTCTCTAGGGTGATAATGATAATAGGTGGATGGTGATAGGATTTGAGTATATATATATATATATATATATATATATATATATATATATTGTTGAGATTGAAGTATGAATATATGTATGATTGTGAAGGAGATGGGATTTATACATGGAAGGATTGTCTTGGATGATTATATGATGATTTGAGGTTGATGCATGTCATAAGTAGTATATGTGATGAAGTATGCTAGAAATTATGTCACCTTTGGTGAATAGGGTTTATATTCATGATGGATTAATATTGAAGCCATGATCATATTTATGCTAGTAGGGGTTAGATCATGTGTTGATAAATTGAGATCTATGCTTGTATGCATGATTTGGATGATTTGATGAATTAAAGGATTGTGTATGTATTGATTGTGGTTAGCCATAGGAATTTGATCATGATCTAGTTGTCCCCAAACAAAATTTTACTTCATGAATAAAATATTCAATAAAATAATTTCTCTTAGTATTTTCGAAAAAAAAAACCCCTAGGAAGGGTAGATTTGGATTGTCATATATATAAAGGATATTTTAGTCAAACAAATAATGATTTTGCTAGAAAAATAATTAATATATATATGTATGTATATATTACTTAATATAATGAGATCAATTAAAGCCTTTATGAAAATAATTACAATTAATAGAATATATATTACTAAAAATTTAACTATTATCTTCTAATCAAAACTCTTTAAGAATTTATTTAATATTGTTCATGTGAGACTCATTAAATTTATTTTCAACTAATTTTAGCTACCAATTATTTTCTAACAACTAAATTATTAATAAATCAATATTTTATTTAATACTACCTAGAACTCTTGATCAAATGAACTCTAAATTTTCCCTAACAAGATTTAAGCTTTCAACTTATTAAATTTATTTCCCAAACCATTAATTATTTTAAATAATTGTGCTAGGCTCAAATCTTAAACCTATTTACTTATTGTTTAACCTTAAAGCTTGGGACACTAGGATCATGGTAGTAGTAAGTTGAGTCGATTTAAAATTAAGGAAGTAGTTTGTGGCTTGAAATTGATTGTGATTTGTATTTGTCTATGTGGGGTTAGGTCTGCCGTTGGAAACCTTGTTATTGTGAGCAAGAATCAGGTAAGCTCCTGCATAAAACATATTTGATGCAAAATGTTTATTATGGCAAGCCAAGTGTAGAGTGCATGGACACTCATTTATGTAAAGGCAATTGAGGGTTAAATCCTTTCTTATTTCAAACATTTGAATTATTTAAAAGCCAATGAGCAGATTTACTCAAACTCTTTCTAAAACTGATTTTGTTAAAGACTTTGGAAAACCCATAAATTGCCATTTTCATGTGGAACAGTGTTTTGTTCATTTTATCCCAAGTGAAAAACGTCGTTGAGTACTCAATAAGGGTGGACAACTAGAACTAGTCTTTGAAGGGTTATGGTAAGTCTCTCAGTAGGTGGCCACCTCTGAGGGGTGAGTCATTCCCAGATAAGATGTCAGACCAGTGAGTCGTGCTGGTCCGAGCTAGCAGTTTGTTTTCAGTCAAGTGATTGTGGTTTGTCGGAATGGACACTCGGTTGTTGTTTGGGTATAGAGAAGGAGGAGTATTTTGCCCAGTAGGCCGATCACCTACTTTTGTCAGTCTGCACAAAGTGTCGGCATTCTGAACGGTTATGGGACCCAACGTGTGGTAACCCATATCCCTTACTTTCGAGTGGTTGATTTTATTACTTATGTATGGCTAGAAAAGCCAAAACACCACTCTTGTTTTTGACTAATGTTATTGCTTACCAGTATTTCTCTTATAAAGGTTTCACACTTTGCATCCACGACCTGTTTTCACTAAACACCTTAAGCACACACGGACTTACTGAGATTTCTGTCTCACCACCATTTTATCATGATTTCAGGTCCATCCTGCTGTGGGCATGAGTAGCTATATATTGTCTGCTTTGGAAGAATTTTCTGAGGATTTATTTTGTGTAATGTTGGGAGAGCTGAGAGCGGATGAATTTTTATTATGGATTTGTTTTGAGTATTCTTAGATTTCTTATTATTTCTTTTGGGTTGTAATAAATTTTAAGTTAAAGTATCATTTTATTTCCGCTATTATATTTGTGTGTCCTAGTTATAAAGACCCCTTGTCCTTTGGACCGGGTGACATCCCTGGCCCTGGCGGGCCTAGGTAGCGAGGTGTTACATTGGTGTTTGGTTCTTAAAGTGTGGATTCAGTCCCTTTCTAAAAAAATTTCATTTCACTTTTTAAAATTTGATTAATTTTTCTATTTAATTCTTAGTTTAAAATTTTTAAATTGAGCATACTTATATATATATATATATATATATATAGAGAGAGAGAGAGAGAGAGAGAAAGAGAGAGAAAAAATGATTATTCAATCATATTTGGAATAAAAAAAATTGTGTAATAATGTTTTAGAAATTTCCTTGGATACTATTCCTTCCATCTGGAATTGAAATTGCACTTTTAACTTAATCTAAAGTTAAGGAAGCCTTTGACTAAAAAAAATAAATAAATATTAACGCTTTTTGTATTATAATTGTTCTTAATTAGTGATAGTCGATTGGTTCATGAGTTAATGGGATGTTAATCTTTTAAATTAAGAAGGTTAATGGAACTTTAGTTAAAAATATATTTGTTGAAAAAATGTTGGCATTTAATTTCAGACATTGTAAGATAAAAATATTTACATTCAATTTATATTGTAAGTAATGAAAAATGGAATATAGATGTGTATATAGATGTTTTTAACTTTAACTGAAGTTTTATTTTTTTTACACTTAGTTTCAATTAGTAAAATTGTTTCTTTAAGTGAAATATTATTTTAGTAGTATAATTGGAGTTTCCCATAAAGGGGGGGGGACTAGGAAATTACAGAATTTTTGTAATATTCAATGGTCTTTTTTAATAATTAATATTAAAGAATTGAAAATTAAAAAAAAAAAATTGAGTCCTTCCTTCCTGCTGTCCATTAGGCATGAATAGTTTCTCGGGAAACAATTTTTTTTTGGCTTCCCGCTGCTTCACAGCTCCCTTACTCCCATGATTCCTCCTCTATATCCTCCCTACACATTTGAGTATATTTTCACTTTAGCTTTAACTAGGGTTTTGATTTGGTGGTAAGTTTCTATTTCTTGCTTCACTAAAGGGATTCTAGAGCATAGTCGGTTTGGATTTGCTGTAAAGGTAAATTTTTCTCAAACATTGGAATTCATGCCTTCAATTAGATTTTGATCATGCTTGTGTGCTCTCAACCGTTAGGTAATCTCCATGTTTGCCTCTTTCGCAGATACCAACATGGCTAGTAAGAGGAAGTAAGAGGAATCACCATGGTTGATTATCTAAATAAAGGTAGTGCTGCACCTGGAAGCATCAACGTACTAGAGCCACCTACTTTGTTAAAGAATCATCCACCAACATGAGCACCTCTACCATTGCAAACACGAACTAGATCTCATACTCGAGCTATGAACCACAATCAACCCCTAATGCCTAATCCACCTGATCAACTTCAACAACCCACCTAGCCAAATGCTTATGGAAATTCTAATGCTTTCTAGTCTAATCAAGATTCACATTCAAACTTTAAAAGTGGCCCGCACAACTCTAATACAGGTGTACCAATTGTTCTAAATGCATTTAATTTCTTAAAAGCACTTTTCTTTCAATTAGAGATAACATTGTATGAGAAGACTTACAAGTTCTTTGTTTCCTTTATATTTGAACTCCCCTGGTGTAGTATTTCCAAATGGTAGACAGGCTACTGAACACCAACAATTGAACTCCCGAAGTGCAGTATTCCCTAATGGTACACAGGCCGCTGAACGGCAACGATTGAACTCCCCTGGTGCAGTATTTCCTAATGCTACACAAGCTACTCAACAACAACAATTAAACTCCCCTAGTGCAGTATTTCCTAATACTACACAGGCTACTAAACGGAAACAATTGAACTCTCCTAGTGCAGTATTTCCTAATACTACACAGGCTACTCAATAGCAATAATTGAACTCTCCTGGTGGTTAACCAAACTTGAATGCAAGTATGGAAATATTTAAAACATTTAAAATTCTAACTTCTTTACAAAAAAAAAAAAAAAAAACTCTTTTTCCTTTAGTTATCCTTTACTAATTAAGTTCTCCTGTTTAGGTCAAAGCATGAATTCAACAAATATAAACAATGGAAAAAGTAGTCGAGGACATGCTCGTTTACCTAGTGAATGGGGTACTGGAGTGAAGCTATGTATCCATGTGAATGCATTTGCTGCCATTGTTAGTGCAGATAAGAATAAGGCAATTACAACATTTGGGAGGAAATGAGCTTTGGGAGGAAGTGAAGGTAAGTAGCATCTATTAGCTTTGAACATCTAGGAATGTATTGCTGTTGTTTTATCTAAGTTGTTTCTTTGATGAAATATGCAATCAATAAGTGAAATTCATAAGGACTAATACAATAACCTCTTTTGATTGTTCCATCTTCATTGTCTAGGATAAATCCACACTTGAAGAGGGAGTGAAACAAATTGTCCTGAAAAAGATGGGCAAGGTGTGGAAAGACTTTAGGAGTAAATTAAAGGTCAACTATTATGAGTCAAATAAAGATAATGAAGAGATCTTTTTACATTGCCTAGATGAACGTGTCGATCCTGAACAATGGAAAACACTTGTTGCTCACTGGAAGTATCCAGAAGTAGAGGTATTATTTGAACTCTATTATTTTATGCCATCAACTTTATTCTTTTTCTTTCAAATTGTTCACATTTGTTTGTTCAACTAATTTATATTATCCTTGTTTCATGTGCTGAAATATTTTATATTTACAAAGTCATTGTCATATAATGAAGGAAATAGCATAGCGAAACAAGAAAAACAAAGCAAATTCGAAGTTTTCACAAAGAACTGGTCAGACTAAATTTGGTACAATTATTGAGAAGGTAAGCAACTTCAAAATTTAAATACTCTCCTAATATATATATATATATATATATATATATATATATATATATTTACGTATGACTTTTGTGTAGATGAATTCTACTGCAAATGAACCATCTAGACTAGATCTATTCCTTAGGACCCGTATTCCAAGAAATGACATTGCACTTGATAATGACACAAGAACTTTGATTGTAAGTATTAATTGTATAACATTAGCTTTGTAACAGTTTTACTTCTACTAGAGGTTGATTTAAATCTTTTATCATCTTTTAGGAACTTTTTGAAGCTAGATTATCTCAAGTGCCTGAGACTAAACGCACAGAGGAATTCAAAGAAAAGTTATTTGAAAGCATTATGGGAATTGATTCCAATGGTCATATACGTTGTGCAGTTAAAAGAAGCAAACCTCAAAACCAACTAGCTTCTACCCCATCATCTTTTAACTTAGAAAAATTCCACAAGATGTTCTTGACAAACTTGTTGAAAGGTTAAAAGAACAAATTCGAGCTGAGGTAAGAGAAAAGGCAAGAGCTGAGGTTACAGCAGCAATGAACAGTTTCTTAAATGGCAATGGTGGAGGCCAGGGGGATCAATCTTCACGAGAAACACCAAGTATTAATATGAATATAAGTATTTAACATATGTGCATTACTATAAGCCACTTGAGAAGATTGCATATTGTACATGACTAGGTTGAGACAGCTATGGTTTCTCTGTGACTTCAAAGGGGGGAATCTTTTACTAGTATTTATTGATGTTTGATTAGTCATTTCCAGCTGATGTTTCATATTTGATAAGGATGTTCAGATATTCTTTAGTTTATTTTACATGTAAAATTTCAAACTTTTACACCTAGTCATTTAAGAACCCATTCAAAATTTCCTTTTCCTAATCTTGTTAGGTTAATAAATGCTCTGCAATGTGCTCTACAATGTGCTCTGCAATGTGCTATCCTTACTGATTGAATATCAATGTACTTTTAGTTTCCATTATAAATCTGCTTTCTCTACTATGAGTTGTCACTGCATACAGTTTCCTTTATAGAAATTAAGAGACATTTCAATAGTAGAGATGTAATTTCTTTTCTGAAATACTACTGCAGTGAGTTTAGGTGAATAGAGGGAGCTAATATATGGCAAGAGTAATTGGCTGAACACATCTAAAACTTCAAATGCATCAACTTCAGTTGAAAAATACTACTTCACTTGTTTTTCTACTAACCTTTTTCTCTTTCCCCAAAACATGGTGGATGGATTACTTTGGCATTTTTGATAATTTTATCAGTATGGCCTAGTACCTATTGAATAGTTAGAGCTTGCTGAGAGTGGCACAGCTGTTGCTTCAAAATAATTAAAAACAAAGATGATACTTGATAGAGCCTAAATTAATCATATTTTTTTTAGTTATTTGAGGCTATTTTGTGATACATTCTGTTCAATAACTAGTCACATTTTTTCATATTTGAGATTTTACCCTTAGAAAAGTATTTTGTTCATTATTTAAGATTTTAGAGGTAAAACAAGGAAAAAATCGCAAAATAAAACATAGGCGGCGCTGGCCAAGGCAAAGGAACCGGCGCCGGCCGCACACTGTTGGTACACACTCTGAAGTAACAAAAAATTGTTAAAACAGGACCAGAATAGAACCAAACAAGCACTGGCACTAGTAGCCAAGGCGGCACCAGCTGTATTTTGGGAAATGTTGCGTGGAAATCAAGAAAAAAAATTGGCGAATAACTGAAGAAATAGAATACAAGTGGCGCTGGCTCTAGCAGCCAATGCGGCACCGGCTATGCCCTGAGGATAAGGTGGTGCCTTGATTTTTCTACGCGATTTTTGGTAATCTGCAGAATTTTAGTATCTTCCTACTTCTACTCGGCCAAGAACCTTGCACCAACGAGTTTAGGCACTTCCTAAGCCTATAAATAGATGGAAAACACAAGAGAAGAAAGGGAATTCATAGATCATCCTAGAAAATCACTCAAATCAAGGAGGAATTCCACCAAATCAAGGAGGGTTGTAAAAGAAGGTCTTCAAAAGAAGAAGAATGAGGCATTTCTATGAGTGCTTTCTTTTACTTTGTTTTTTTTTTTCTTGAACAATGA
Organism: Voacanga thouarsii; assembly: GCA_026120185.1. Lineage (NCBI taxonomy): Eukaryota > Viridiplantae > Streptophyta > Magnoliopsida > Gentianales > Apocynaceae > Voacanga > Voacanga thouarsii. Next base: position 5,206,761 of record JANUWF010002326.1, on the reverse strand, counting down.
TGTTTTAATTGTTTTATTGTAATTTGACATTGTTTTAGGTATTCATGATTTTTAGAGTACTTGATCTTTTAATTAATTGATTGTTCTTCTTGGCATTTAATTACTTTATTATGAGATTAATTGGTTGGTTCTTTCCATTAACTCACTGAGACCAAAGGAGTTGATGGTGGTTGCAATTTATTAATTTCATATTTGTTGTCTGTTAACTCGCCGAGACCAAGGGGGTTAATTGATGAGGACTAGGTAATTAAAGGTTAATTGATGTTTGCCGAGACCAAGGATTCATTGGATAAGTTCATGTTTTAAATTTACCGAGACCAAGAAAATTTAATCAAGGATTATGTTTAATGCATCTTTTAGGGGAATTAGTTGAGACGAAACTAAGTGATTCTGATTTATCTAAAAGATAGTGATTTCATATATTGAAAAATAAGTGAATCTATCTTCATCCTTCATGATGCTAAGAGAATAGTTAATTATGATAATGATTAAGTCCTTTAAGATCATGTTTGTCAAAATAATGGTTTGAGTTACATAATTCTCCATCCTTGACATGTATATATATTAATTTATTTTATTTTTCTTTTTATTTGTTTTTCACTTTATTGAGTCGATTAAACAATGAAATAAAAATGATTAATGCATACTTGTTCCTAGAGGATCAACACTCGTTTGAATCCTATGCTATGCTTAATGATGAGTACGCTTGCTCATATGTGTAATTTGGGGTTAACGTTTTCATTTAAACTTAATTGTGAATGTGCTTATTTTTATATGATTTTTATACCCAAATAAATACGCATCAATACTCATCGTCTTATGCATATCTGTATCTATGAAGCTTTATGTTAAATGGAAGGAAAACCATAAAAGAAAGGAATACATAAACTCTAGATGCTATAGCTTTGTTGTGATTCTTTTTTTTGGGGGGGGGGGGGGGATAGCACACAAAGCAATGCTCATTGTAAAAGAGAATGAAACCCACATTAAGTTTCAACAATGTGAATACAATGAATATGATAATAACTCACATTGTTGTGATTCCTTTGATTTCTTCTCCCAAATGTAGGTATATATTTTTCTATTTTCAACATGAATCTAGACCAAAGAGTTGGCCAATTTTAATATGATAATAACTCATTTCAATATGAGTGTGAACTAGCTGCATTTTTGGAATCCATGTGCCTGCTTATATATGAGACTAAAATAAGTACATCAATCACATATTCGTGTTCCTTTAGCCTGTCTTTTTTTCCCTGGTTAATGTTAGACAGCTTCTGAACTTAATAAGGTACCAAATATCATAAAGATAAAGTATAGAATGCCACATCTTATTAGGGGTCAACTCGTGTTCATGTGCATCATTTCTAGTTAACTTGATCATGAAACAATAAAAGCCTTCTGCTGTTCCTATACATCATTTCTGATCAGCATCTATAACTTGGGTTCCACATAATGCTTTAAGGTTGTTAAAATAATGGCGCTGATTGGCTTTTGCACTACATCGTCTTCAGAATAATTGGACTTTGCATAATGGACTGCGTTAAGGATAAAGTTTCCAGTATGAATTTTGTTAAGCTGTGAAGGAAAATAAGTAGAATCTATCACTGCAAAACATAACAGAGATGCTTTTGAACTTGGAAGTGTAAAGAACAAAATTAGCACCATAAAGCCTTGTTATCCCAGTTTGTCACCTTACTACACCAAGAACTAAAATAATAATGAACTGAAAATGGCATATGATTCTTTTCAAGCTGATTCTGTGTGTATGGTTCTTTTCAAGCTGATTCTATGTGTATGGTCTATTTCAGCTGATGTTTGATGTTTGATGAGTACCTTAAGATATTCTTTAGTTTAATTTACATGTAAAATTTCAAACTTTTGCTCCTACTCATTTATGAACCTCATCAAACATCAGTGTGCTTTCAGTTTCCAGTTTTTGAACCGTTTCCCTCTTCTTTTTTTTTATTATTAAATATCAATGTGCTTTCAGTTCCATTATGAATCTGCATGAGTTGTCACTGCATACAGTTTTCTTGATATAAAGTAAGAGACATTTCAGTAGTAGAGGTGCAATATCTTTTCTGAAATACTACTGCAGTGAGTTTAGCTGAATAGAGAGAGCTAATATATGATGAAGAATAGAGGATGTGTTCAATTTCTTTGGGTGTTTTGTGAAGAAGAGAGGATGTGTTCAGCTTTTGCTAATAGCTCAAGTCTTTTTACTTGGAAAACGTCTCTTGTTTTCTGATTGGTTAATTGCAATATGATAAGCTTAGGTTTCGCTGTGGAAGATAGGAGACTTCATATCATACTATTCTTCTAGACCAATCTTTGAAGATGTTATATTTTTTATGTGTACTCAATATTGCTAGGGAAGAAGAAAAGATAATCTTGTGGTAGTATATTTTTTGTGTTCTCCCTTTCTATTTTTCTTTGTTGGAAGTCTGGAATGAAAGGATCATATGGATGCCTATGATGTGGAGAGGACCTTTTGATATTTATCAATTTCCTTTACTCTTTGTGTGCACACTTACTTATTTTCTAACTTGTAAATGAGTTTCATTTATGCGAGAATAAATAATTTCATAAGTTGACATTTAAAGATAATTTTATTGATTTTTTACCTTATGTTTCCAAGTTTCTGCTATTATCCATATTCCATGGTAATACTATGTGAATGGTGGTTAATTATTGTTGACTTTTGGGATAAAACATCAGTTTATCTGTTTTTGGATTTGTCCACTGATGTTTGTCTTTAACACACCAAAGGTAGGCTTTTCCTCCGGCTTATTGTTGAGATCACAAATTCAGGTATGCTAGTTTGATGTAGAACATGAACCATTATAAACAGCTACATCAATATGGCAAGAGAAATTGACTGCTTGACTTGTTTTTCTACTAACCTTATTCCCTTTCCCCAAAAAATGCTTGATAGATTACTTGGGAACTTTTGATAATTTGAGCAGTAGGGCACTGATTGGTTTTAAGTTGAGGATGGATTTTGTCTAGTTCAAATAATAAATTCTGCTGGAATTTTTTCTACTATTCTTGTATCTTATTTCTCTTTAGGGACAATAACTTGGGTTCCACATAATGTTTAAAAGTTGTTGAAATAATGTTGCTCTTTGTCTATGCTATTGCTTTGAAGTTTGATGGCATTAAGTCTATTTAAGCCTTGGCTTCTTTTGTTTCTTAGACATACTATTTTTTGGTGAACATAATGAGTAGTTGGCTACTTTGAGAATTCTGTCTAGCTAAGTTTGATAACAACTAGTTGTATTTGAAAATAATTGGCAGTTAAGAAAAGAACAAGTTCACTTCAACTGTAATAGTTCATTCCATTCATCCTCAGAAATGCAGTATGGAACAAAAATAATAGCCCAACTTAGTCTTGCAGATTTTATAGGAAATTCTTTGTATTGTGATTAGGGCTGTAAATGGGTCTAATCGGGTTCGGGACACCTTGTCCCGGACCCCATTAAAGAAAGGCAGTATCGGACCCGGCCTGAATACCCAACGGGTATAGATTGATAAGACCCATACCCGCGAACGCGGGTATCGGGTCCGATTCGGGTATACCCGGCCCGAAACATGTGTAAAAATATTTTTCAAACATGTGTAAAAATAATATTCATATATTAAAAATTCCAAACAATTTGGTTCACATTTAAGCTAAAAAATGTGAAATAGCCATAATATCAATAACAACTACAATTCTAAATTCTCAAAATTTTAAATTTACAACAATAAAAAAAACTTCTAAATTCATAAATAACAATCTCATTCAACATATAAAAATTAGAAATTTAATATTAAATATTGAATAACTTTTTACAACAACAGTGCCAAATATAAAAGTTTATAACTATTACATAACATGAAATATCCTCAATTTATCTAATAAGTTATCTTCAACTTTTCCATCCTTCGTCAACAATCTATCTGTAATTAAATAAAGAAGAAAAACAACAAAAATATTAATTATCACATAACAAGTTTAAACATAATATCACATCCAAAAGTAAATTACAGTGCACAAAACAGAAAACAACAAAGCTAGAAATTATGAATCAAATATTTTACCAATTGGGAATAATTTTAATAGTCTATATCCTAAACATTGAACTCTAATTTTCTTAAATTATGAATCAAATACTCAATCTCTAATTTTAAATACCAGTAGATTGTTGTAAAATAAGACTAATTTGAATATATATTTTTTTCACCCTCAGCACATTAAGTTATTTTCCTTGCACAGGTAGGCTTATCAGGAATGCTAATGGTGAAAGGAACTCCCTACGAAAATGTCTTTCATATCAGAAAATGTGTAGAGAAATTGATTCAATCTAGTTAATAGCTTATCTATCCTTTTCTCTCCCAAGCAGACTGTTCCCCCTCCCCCTAAAGATTACCCTCTGTGGCTGCGGATACCCCACGAAAACCACTGTAAAACTACCAAGACAAGAAAACGGTAACACAGAGGTACTAACCTCAGATCAGAGACTCCTTAGATCGGTGGTGGCTGTCGCGACAGTGGCAAGAGGTTGAAGGTCGAAGAAGAAGGGTGTGTGTTGCCATGGGCGTGGGCCGCATTGGGAGTGATTGTGTCTATGTCGGTGGTGGCTGCAACGGCAGTTCAGTGCCAGAGAATCGAAGAGGACGAACAAGCCAACAAGCTGGCAACTTAGACTGTTTCAGAATCTGCTATATACCGGTCAACCGCTGGTTTGATAAGCACTAAGGTTGAACATGAGTGAAACAGAGATTGTGAAGAAGGAAGCATGGGAGAACCGCTAGTTTGTGTGTGTTGTGTGCGGCGGTTGCTGCTTAGTGGGTTAGCTATTCCAAATAAACCCAAAACATAATATTTTATATATAATATAATATATATTTTTTATATTTTATATAATATAATATATTAAACGGGTAATCGGTATGGGTAATATAGTTCCATACCCAGATCCGATTATTTATAGTAAACGGGTAAATGGGTCTGGGTTCGAGTCAGGTAAGAAAATAAGTGTAACAAACCCGTTATAAAACGGGTCCGGTATGGGTTCGGGTCCGGGTATACCTAACACATTGACAGCCCTAATTGTGATATCCATTACTGAATCCGTCCATATAAGCATTTCTTTATGGCAAATATTGATTGAAATCAGGAAATGGCATGATTGAATTTGTGAATCATGAGTGCGTCTACTGATCTCATTCTGTCTAATATATCATGATTGTGTCTATTTTTTCGGCTAAACTTTATATAAGTTTTTTTTTTAAAATTCGTACTTTGCTCGCCTTCATTTGAATAACACATTTTTTTTGTTGCATATTTGATATAGATTCACGAGACATCTAATGCACACCATGGGCAGTTCTCACCAAGAGATGGACAATTACAATCCCCAAGTCATAAGTCATAGTTTAGTTATTAAAAAGAATGTTTATTTTATATACACAATAGACTTTCATATTTTACAGTTTTTTTATCATAGCATGGCTCTAAGAATACTTGAAAGGTTTCATATTGGCTATTTTAATTTTTTTTGCATAGCTATAAAAATAATTGATGTTTTTAACTTTTTTTAGTTTGGCGTTTTTTTTTTTTTTTTGGTGTTGTTTGATTTTACTTTTTTCGATAGTAATGAATTGTTTGAAATTAAAATCCATTTATAAATTAATTTTTCTGGTGGTATTTTATTATTTTTGACGAAATAAAAAAGACTTAAAAAGAGGGAAAAATTAAAAAAAATCATATTTTGTAAATATTTTATTTACATCAAAAATTAAATAAAAATAAAAATTCATATTTTGTGTGTGTAAAAAATAAAAAGGACTTTAATTATTAATTTATTTTCGTTGGAAAAAATTAATTGTCAACAAGAATCATAGACACAAATAAATTATCTCTTTAATATTTGTGATTGATAATTATTACTTACAACAAAAAATCTTTGGCATCCCTAATTGCATAAAAAAATAAAGGTGTCGTAATAGTTGGTCGGTCTCGTCAGAAAATAACGCTGCAAACATATTTAAATACGTTTTCATGTTTGCAACAACATTAGTATATGCAAAAATTTTATTGCATCCGTAATTGTGTCGGTAAACAAATGTGTCATAATACTTGGTCATTCTCATTAGAAAATTAACAATGCAAAACCAATTAATTGTGTTGCAAATCGTATTTGCCACCGATGAATCATGTTTGCAACCAAACGCTTAGATGCAAAAAAAATTTTGCATTATTAATTGAATCTTTAAACAAATTTTTTTGTAAAACTAGTCATTTATATTACTTTTTGTGTCAAAAAAATAACGCTGCAAAAACGTTTAATCGCGTGGCAAATAGAATTTGCCACTAGCAAATCTGGACGCAAACTATTTGCGATGCCTAACATTGCAATGCCCTAAGTTCCGTCACATAGCAGACACAAAAACCATTTGCAATGCCCTTAGTTCCGTCGCATAGCGGACACAAAAACCATTTTGCGTCCGGTGGGTACTCTTTTTTGTTGATAGGCACCCGACGCAAAAGAGCTCTCTTTTTGTAGTGACATATAAAAGAGGAAAAGAAAAAAATAATAACCATTTAGGGCATATCTATCCTACACAATTTAGGAGAAGCTACAAGATATATAGTTTGTCCATGAGATATGCCCTTATCAATTTAGAATGACAGATGCATGATAGGTGCATAGTAAATGAAAGTTATGAAACATGTTACATGATGAACTTGCCCTTGTATAAAAATATAGAATGTCGTCCATTCTAGATAAGAGTTAATTCATGAATCTATAATTTCTTTCCATATAGTTTCTAGATAATAGCCATCCCTTCAACCCAGCTTTCTTTAAAACATTAAAACAAGGCATGGTTATAAAAGTGGTAAAATAGCATTTTACAAAGGCAGCTTTAGTTCCTTTTATTTATGTGAATTCTTTTGTACTCAAAACCCCAGAAAACCAACTCTCAACATTTTCTACCACTTTAGCATGTAATTAGGTGTACCTACTTCAGTTCAGTACCCATAAAACACAACAATTCAATTGCTGCAAACTATGAAACAAAACCATTTCAGCATTTCTTCTAGTCCATATATCCAGCTTTGTTTTCCAAGTTTACATCAACCTTGCATAAGCTGCCTTAGCCTTTTTCTCTGCTTTTTCTTCACTTCAAAACACACCAAATGAAAGCTAAGAACAATTAAAATATACCATGAGCAGCTGATTAACATAGCAACACCAAACAGCTTGAAAACAGAAATTCTTCTCATGAACTTAATCTCTTATTTTGCAAATTTCTCCAACAAAATTTATATCAAATGAACCCTTGTGATGTCTTGAACTCTTTTGTCTCAAATAGAGCTATAGTTATATCCTAAGAGAACTCAAAACAACAAGTGCATATTCTCTTGAATAGAGCTAACTCAACCAATCCAACATTTTATCCCAAACTTCACTAAGCAAAAGCATTTCAAAATCTTCCATATAATGAATTTAATTTCACCACACAAAAATTATTTTCTTTGTCAACGTAAAAACCTTGAATTTAAATTCAAATGCACCCTAAAAAACATGGCAATTCCAACCTAGTTCAATATCTCCAAAACAAAAACTTCAATATTCATCACATTAACATAACACAACATAATCCCATATCCCAAAACATAAAACAAATTCTACAAGGTAGTGAGCACATCTCACAATTCAACTTCAAGTCCAAAATTCCCAAAACCAAAAGAGCCGTTTAAATAATAGTTCACATAGCACTTTGCAAAGAAATCAAGTAGCAACCTCAACAAATTGAGAATCATTAAAATCCCCAATAATTTTGGTTCATAGAAGTTATAACATATGGGCAAAAGAGAAAGCAATGTCACCACAATTTTTTTTTTCTCTTTTGGCCGCGAGACACTATCGCTTGGCAGATTCTTCCTCACATAATTTTCACTCAATTGAGTGAACTCAATGGCAATTGGGCAGTTTCAAAATGTCAACCATTATGTTTTTCTCTCGAAACATATGATAGATATGTATTCAAAATTCAACAAAAATATCCGAAGAATTTTTGACAATCCATTAAGCAACCAAATTTTTTGAATCTAAAATAACTAAAATCCCAACTTACCTTTAGACTAGAGCTGCAACGCCGAGATATCAGGTAGTGTCGTTAGCGGCAGCCGCGGCCGTCCGCAGGCAAAAGGCCAGCGGCAACAGAGATAACTGATTTTGTGGGAAGCTTGTGGGAAGGGACAAGGAAAAGAAATTAATAAGGGAAGAAGGGTAAGAGTTTCCATCGAAGAAATGCCACCGGTGGTGAGGAAAATATTGTCGGAACAAAGGGGAAAATATCACAAAAGTGAAGAGAGGAAGAAGAAAGCCCCGGGACTGAGTGTTATTGGTGTGATTTAGCTAGCAATTAGCGATGGAACCATACAGCGGGGGATTAGTGACGATCAGTTTAATTTTTGACGAGAGATATATTTTTACTGAATCCATCGCTAATCTATTGCTAGAAGTTTCCATCACTAATCCCTCGCTAATTGCATGGGAATTGAAAAGGATTAGAGACGTAAATTTTGATTTTCAGATCCCTCCTAAAATTTTGATTTAAGTTACAAATTTTATTTCTCTCACTGATCACTCGCTGTATAAATTCCCTCATTAATCCCTCTCTAAATTGAGAAGGATTAGCGACGGATTTCATCATTTATAGTAATAAAGTAGCAGCTTCCTCATTTTTATCGATATTTCTCTATGAAACATTCATTTCTAATTCCTCTCAAAAGAAACAAGTGATTTAAAAAATATTACAAATATTTCGCCAATGAAAATTCTAAAAATATTCATTAATTTTTTTAGGTATACTTAGTGTAGATTTGGTGGTACTCACTAATTTGTAAGGTTTAATTAGTTCCAGAATAGCTTTCACATCTTTAAATCACAAAACTGTATTTATTAACCAAATATAATATAATACAACACTGAAGAACATAAAACAAAAAGATTAGCATAGCTCTCGATCATTCCAAGCTACACTTCATATTTGCATTACATTGATCATATGATGTGTATCTCACACACACACACACACACACACACACACACACACACACACACACACACACACACACACACACATATAATGAATAATAGCTATTTTATGCTACATATAACAATTTTGTAGAGAAGTATGTTACATGTCATGTAAGTATAAATTTATACTTCATGAATTGTCCAAGATAAATACACATGTACACGAAGTTGATAAATCGGTTACAAATCAACAAAAAATAGAGAATTTAACATTTATAAGGATATTATATAATAATTTTAATATTAATAAAGTATCATAGGGAAAAAATATTGAAAATATCTAGAAATGAGAAAAGCTCTCACAAATCCATTGCAAATTAGATAGGAATTTGCGACGAACAATTATTTTACGAGGGATTAGCGAGGACATTCAAAGATTCCCTCACAAATACATTTCAAATCCGTCGCAAATCAGAAAGCGATTTGCAAGGGCCTTTTATGCTATATAGAGATTGCATCCCTCGTTAATCCCTCGCAAATTTGCGAGCAATTAGCTACGAATTTTTATTTTAATACATTTAAATTTGAGAATCTCGTCGCTAATCCCCATCTAATTTGCAAGGGATTTTTAAATATTCCATAGCAAATACCTCACTAATTTGCGTGTGATTAGCATGCAAAAATATCCTATTTGTCGCAAATCCTTAGCTAAATTTTACAAGCAATACCAAATTTTATTGGGCAAAAACTAAGAAATTCCATCGCAAATATGTAGCACATTTGCAATGGATTACATACGGATTTTCTATTACCTCGCTAATTGGAAAGGGCTCTATGCTATCTCTGATCCATCGCTAATTAGCGAGGGATTAGAGATGGAAAGTCAATAGTTGTGCCATTTTCCTTTTTCCCTTTCTAACCCGTTGTAGAATTAGCAAAGGAAAATTTCGTCGCAAATTTCCCTCGGTGATTCGGGCATTTTTTGTAGTGTACCCACATAGCCTACTTATTCACATTGCTTGTTCCCATCTCCCATTCCTTGACACTCATAGTTTAGATGCCCTCCACCACAAAAGTCACAACTCGTCACTTATTTTTGAGGTCTCATAGTCATCTTGTCCACTTTCCTAGTGAGGGCTTCTAACTTGGCTTCCAAAGATGCCATTCTATCCATATTACACGTTCTTTAAATTTTGGCCCTTGATCTTTGCATCTCCCAAGAATTGTTGTTCAAAGAGATGTATTCCATTAAATCAAAAAGGTCTTCTGGGGTTTTAAATGAAGCAGTTCTTCCTAAAGATGCATCCACCATTTATTTTAAAGAGAAATTCAATGCATTGTAAAAGTTAATATTTGTAGCCCAAGATGAAATCCATGTTGAGGACATTTTTAATCAATTCCTTAAATCTTTCCCAAGTATCATGAATTGTTTCACCATCTAATTGAGGGAATGAAAAGATATCATTTCTTAACTTAGCCACTCTAGTAGGGGGAAAATACTTAGGAATTTTTCAGCTAATTACTCCTAAGTGGTAATAGAACTGGTAGGTAATGATTTCAACCATGATTTCGCATGATCCTTCAAGGAGAATGGAAATAACCTCAACGTAATTGCATTCTCTAATACTCCATTTAGCTCAAGTGTATCACAAATTTTCAAAAAAGAGGCTACATGGATATTAGAGTCCTCATCCAACAAACCATCAAATTGAATCATTTGCTGAATCATCTGAATAAAATTAGGCATGATTTCAAAATTGTATGTATCTACTCTAAATCTCACAATACTTGAATTTAATCCAGAAAGAGTAGGTCTAGTATAATCACCTATTGTCCTTCTCCCAATTCCATTTCCATTTCTATTTCCACCTTGGTTAACTTCTATTTTTAAACCAATTCTCTTGAAGTACTTGGCTACTCAAAGGCTTTGAGGCTTTTTCCTAAAGGTTCTTTGTATTTCACTATCAAAATCAACCAATACCTTTCATAAATCTCTTCTATGCATACATGCAAAAAAATTCCTATAAAGTAAAAAAAAAAAAAAACTCAACTTCTAGTCAAATAAAAATATCACATGTATGGATAATAAGATATGACCAATGATAAATTGTAACAAAACAAAAGTTAATGCCTGAATTCTCCATAAGAAATCAAAAAAATAAAATGAGAATCTATATAAAATCAAAGTATCTTTACAAAACATAAACTATCAAATTACTAACAAAAATAAATATAAAGACTATAAACAAACTGAAAAAACAATTGAATCAATGAAACTCAAGTGATTTTGTGATATTGACAAGCGATCCTTGACAATGGTGCCAAAAACTTACTAGTGTGCATGAGTACGTGAGTGATTTGTGCTATGTATATAAGATATATCAAATACTCAACCGCGTTTTAAAATAAAATACTAATTTAACTCACATACACACATATATTGGGCAAGTATATCCATAATGTAGTATAGAGTACAATTGGTAAGTATTGAGGATCTAAAGGAAAGGACGTCAACTACCACTACTTTCTCCTCAGTTCCATTGTCCAATTAATTAAAATAAAAAAGTATAAGCAACTAACTATCACAAGTCAAGTGGTCAAGAGTATCACAAAGACAAATATACCTAATTTTCAAGATAAAACCAAGAGATCACCAAGGTAAAATTAAAATAGAGAACAGGGGATTGGCCATGCAATTAAACAGAAATCCCTATTTACATCCAAGCATCAATTATCATCCAACCAATCAATATCTAATTCAAGCATTGGCAAGATTTCTCAAATAATTGAAATTCACTCTTTCTCAAGTAATGAATCTCCTACCCTTGAGTCCAACTCGTAGATATCTCCATTCATATAAATCAAATCCAAGGATGCATAAAATTAAGGAAATCAACAAGCCAAAAAGCAATAGAATCCCGATCTCTAGGTGACCCCGTAACCTCATCTATCACTATATTCTAAATCTCCCAAATCCAACAAATCTATTAGATCGCAATAGAAAGGAATCTATTTTATACATTCTTTCTCAAGTTCAATATAAGAGCATTACCTAAATATTCAATCCAATCAATAAAATACAAGAGATAGATTACTCAAAATAGATAATAAATAATAATAATAATAATAATAATAATAATAATAATAATAATAATAATAATAATAATAATAATAATAATAATAATAATAATAATAATAGATCAAATAAGAATTAAATACAAGAGTAATATAGGGTATAATCATTTAATTACAACTCAAATCAAATAAATTTAGCAACCACACAGTCAAACTACAAAGAAGTAAAATGAAGAACTCATAGACAAGGATCTTTCTTCTTCTTTACAATCTTCCTTTGGGTGCCTTTTTTCCTCATTAAATCACCTTGGATCTTCTCTTCTTGACCTTCTCTTGTGATTCCAAAGGGGTTTCTCATAGTTTTTCCTTATTTTCTCTTGCCTTTCTCTTTGATTCTTTAAAGAAAAAGAGTATTTTTAGGTTAGGTGGTCGAAACCCTCGAAATTTGCAAAATAGGGTATCATCTGTGATGTTGAATGGTACCATAGAAAGTGGCTTGTATGTCTTCGTGCATGCTCTGATACTTTAGGCCTCAGTCAAAATGACGTTGTAGCTCTTGAATTCTTCATGTGTTGGAAATGTGCACAGTACTATAACTTACGCGATGCACGGCACTATCGAGCTTCAAGATCCCTACTATCTCAGACTTCTAGACATGCATGGTGCCGTGCTAGGTGGGATGTATGGCACTGAAAGCCAGCTTCTCAACTCTTAACCTTCTAATTCTGCACGCAACCGTGTAGAACAAGAGTGACGCACGGTGCCATACATCTTCCATGTTGTTCTTTTCTAATCTTTTCCCCTTGAATTCTATTCTTATTTTAATTTTATTCATCTATATCAAATAAGAAGAAAACGGAGAAGATAAATAGCCATTTATAATGAATTTGAATAATTCAAATCTCAAATGTTATGTGAATTATGCATGCAATGATCAAACATCAACTTCTCAAACTTAGCTTCTGTAATTCCCAATATATAAGTATATATAAAATCAACTCTTCTAGAAAAGTCTTAAGTAGAATTTCTAAGCAAAAAAATAAATAATAATTTCACCAAACTAACACATATCAATATATATACCAAAAAGTCTAGAAAGTTAATCCAAAAATACGAAAAAGTTTTTAGCACAACTAGAAAAAAAATTTAGCACAAAAATTCAGCAAAATTTTAGCCCAAAATATTAGAAAATGCTAAAGATTAATTAATAAAAGTTTGAAAAGAATATTACTCAACCCTTCCCTTATACTTAAATGGGGTAATATCCTCATTGTCCAATATACACATTATACAAACGTATTTATGTGAAGGAAAATAATAAAATCAGGGGAGAAAGGTAAGTAATACTCCCTAGGTATGTGAGAGATCATTGTCCAAAATATGGCCACTGCAAAAATTTGATGAAGAGAGAGGCTTCCATGTCCAAAAGAATATGAATAACTAGAAATTAAAATAAAACACAAGTAAAAATTTTAATAATAGTAAAATGATAATAAAATAACAATAGATATTCATTGATTGAAGCCTCTACCACTCTCTTAAGAACAAAAATTATATTTTTAACTCTCTTATTATACCACTAAGTACACTCACTATCATCAAGGTGAATAAGATGGATAAAAGCCTCGAAAGATTATTCGAAAGAAACATCAAAATAGTGCTACAACAACAATCACTACTCCACTACTACAAATTCCAAAAATCAAAATAAGGTCTTTAAACAATCAAAAAGTAACAACAATACCACAAGAATTACTATACAAAAGGCTCCACAAACTTCAAGAAAATCTCCAATCAAACAACAACATTTCACAAAACATAAAACTAACTACACAATTGAACTAACTTCTCAAAACATTCACCACCACTATAATCAATTTCTAACCTTTACTAAGTATATAACAACAAAAAACACCAAAATTACCACCACAGTGACAAAAGAAATGCCACCAACAACTACAACAACAATCAACCAAATACTCAAAATATTTATTCCATAAAAACTACACCATCAACTAAATAAAGAATTTCACAGCAAAATCTCTTCAATTAATAGCCTTTTACAACAGTACTTCCGCCCTTGAAATACTACCATAATCTAACTACTCAATACCAAATACAAAATTTTTCAACAATCACCATAACAACAAAATTGCTACAATATCTAACCTCCACCATTTACAAATCCACCAAGTATCAACAAATCACCACGAGAATGATATCAATATATATATAGTAAAGTAAGTTAACAGAATAAAATGCCTAATGAAAAATCAAAAGAAAATATCCTTGAATAACAGGCACCGATGAATTGGGTTGAAACGACACTGGTTAGGCGGAGTATCTCTATGCTTTGTTATTCTGCAATAGACCAGCACCAGTTATGTTAGGTCAAATGGCACCAATTAAGCTCTATTCATATAAAAATAAAACAAATACAACAGTACACAATTGCCAAAGAGATTACCACAAGAATGGTACAACACAAAGAAAGAAATAATACATAAAGAAAATAGTATAAAATCAAATACAAACAACAAGGATACAAAGAATTATTTCAACTAACTTAAGCAAATAATACAATCAAGATAAATAGCATGTACTAGTATTATGATTAATAAAAACACAAATCATCATACACTAATACGTGGAAACATGTATTATGAACAACTAAAGAATTAACAAATATAATCAAAATTAAAAAAAAAACACTTTTCATTGAAAGATACACACACACACACACACACACACACACACACACACACATATTAATACCAATACATATAAAGTACTTAAAAATAGTTATGAGTGTATTGTACTTTACAATGAATAAAAAAAATATAAATATGTAATAATACAAGTACATATGACCATGACTATATTAATAACTAAATGAGCACACAAACAGCACAATTTTACCAAATAGAATTAAGAAAAATAGATACAAGTATGTACATATAAAGTTAGGGCTTTACAAATATTCACATAAAAATATTAGTGATATTTATAAATATGTACAAGGTTAAATCAATAAAATCTAATATTTCATTATATTTTCCTTATTCTCCGGCAACATCACCAAAAACTTGTTGTGTGTATTTGAGTATAGAAAATGTTATCAACAAATCCACAAACAATCAAGTTTTAAATTTAAAATTCCAAACTCTCAAACCACACAATTGGATAAGTATACCAATCGCGTAGTATAGGGTTCTAATGGCAAGTATCTAAAGTCCTCGAGAAAGGGATAAATGTATCATTACCAAATCTTCTTCTATTATTTAACTTAACAAATTAATGGAATACACTAATTACAATGGAAGAATAAAGAGACAACCTCCAAAAAGATTGGTCATGAGAAAATCAATGATAAGAAATAGAGTATAAAACATGCACTTGTCAAGAATCTCCCAATATACAAACCTAAAATAATCAAATCTCAATTATAATACCAATAGAGGTTACAAATGTAAACCTCACACTCTCTCGAGTTATAAATTCTTTATTCTTTGGCCAATCAAATGGTATTTTTACCTCTCTAATTGAACCCAAGAAGCATTAAATACAAAACCTCCAATTTCCAGAAGAATCTAATACCCCTCCCCTATCTCTAGGCGATATCAAATTCTCAATGATTAACAAGTTTTAATCCCCAACATTTCTCTCGAGTTAGTTAAAGGATAACATACATTGAACACATTTGATTGGAACCCAACTCCTTACCTCATTTCTTGAATTTTTTTAGAGTATAGTAAATCAAACAATGAATCCAACACAATATCATTCAATAGAGATTAAAATCCATTAAATCAATAGTAGATTTAATACAAAAACTGCTTAGGGTTCATCCCTTCAAGAACAATTAAAATAATAAATACAAATTGATAAGAGAAAAACAAATAAAAGAGATAAATGATACTCATAGGCAAGTTACCTTCATCTTCAATCTTCTATCTTCGCTTGAATTAATACTTCAATCTCTCAATCTCCCCTCTTTTGTGTATAGATGTTTTTCCTTTCGAGTGGCTTTCTGTCCTAAAAGATTGTATTTAGAGCCCACTCTTTACCCTAAAATTTGTGTAAGAAACAAATCTGGAATCCTAATGTTGGAGTTGAGAACTAGCACTTGTTATTTTTAGTAAGTTAAATTTCTGCTCTTTGTATTGAACTGGCGCCTGTTATCTCTTTATTCACAAAAGCTGGCCCATTATGTGCTATAGCCAATCCTTGCCTTTCTTTTTCTTCATGAAGCTAGTCCTTAGCTTTGTTATTGTTTTACTTGAAGCCAGTCCATAGCTTTAACAAGCCCAAGACCGGTTGTATAACCTTGTGCAGCCAATTATGCTTTATTTTTTTTAGTTTTTTTAATCCTCGTTCCTCCTCAAGCCTTCTTTATTCAATCCTACACAACATAATATACAAATATGAAAATTATAGTATATAGGCATTATTTTACAAATAAATAAATTACAATTTCAAATAGAAATTATGTATATGATGGGCACTAATCACTCACCACCTCTGTCGAAATAAAAGACCTTAATTTTTTAGTTGAATTGTCTAAGCACATAGCATTTAAAAGCTAAAAAAGTAGCCAAAAAAAAAAAAAATCAGATTTGAGGTGCAGAGGAGCTAGCCAGTGATATTTGAAATAATCATCAACAAAACAAGCATAGTATTAAAATTTTCCAAGAAAGAGAATTAGGGTTAGTCTCCAAAGATCATAATGAATCTTATCAAATAGTTTGAAACTAACCGATTCTAATGAACTAAAAAGGAATTTGCTTAATTTACCTAATTGACAACTCTCATAAAACATATTTCTTTTATTAGACCCAAAATTTAAAAGAAGTCCCTTAGATTGGAGCTATTTAACAAAGGAGTCTTGTGGGTGTCTAAATCGTTCGTGCTAAATTTCTAGTAATGCAGAAGAGAAATGCTTTGAAAATTAGTTTGATAAGGCGATAAGAGTACTATAGATCACTTTTCCTTTCCTTAACATAAAAATATTTATTAGTAAATTTACAATTCAAATAAAATTGATCTATGAGTTAGCTTAGTGAAAGTAAATTGCAGGCCAAGTCTGGTACTAATAAAACATCACAAATAAGAATCTATGTTGGACCATGTTTTATTAGTGTGTCACTAATTACTTTTATTGTAAGTGCATTACTGATAATTGTTCATTATATGCATATTTTACATATTATTTGCATTTCAATTTTTTTAAAATTCATTCTAAATTGTTACTTAGTTCTCCATTTTCTCCTTGTTTAATGTAGGTTAAAACATCTCAAGACTAGACAAGGATTTAAGGAGAAAAAGACCGAAAAAGAGCTAAACTGAAGCTACACAATGTCGTCGAGATCGTATTACGTCTCACCGTGCAGCATCTAAGATTCAGAAATCAATATTCTAGGAGTCTACGGCACTGTACACATCACCTTCCACGTCACCATGAACCATCAAGGTTCAGAAATATAAAAACTTCGAGAAACCAACAGTGTCGTGCACCTCACCATCGACACGGCCGTACATAATTACAGCAAAAAGTGAATTCAAGTGCTACGACATCATTAATCCAAAGCTAGTATAAGTACATCAAAGCATGCACAACGATGTTCAAAACACCCTCCGTGATGTCGTGCAATATTGCAGATAACTATTTGTTCTGCAAAATTTTAAGGGTTTTGGGGAACAACCTATAAAGACCCTTTATTTGGTTATTCTAAAAGAGACAAAAGAAAGGCCACATAAGATACACAAGAAAAAACCCTTTGGAAACTCCAAAAAGGCCAACAAGAGAAGATTAAAGAGGATTAGGAGCATCCCAAAAAAAGTTCAAAGTAGAAGAAAAAGGACTTGTTATGGGTTTCTTTCTTATCTACTTTGTAACTTGGATATGGAGATTATTATTCTATCTAAATCTATTTATAATTAAAGGGTTGTACTCTAATTTTGTTGTGTATTGAAGTATTACTTAATTTTATTGAGTTTTGTTTGAATATTCTATCACTTCATCTTACTTGATTAAGTTGATTATTTAGATTTTTCACTTATGATTCATTTTTAGAAAATGGATTATGAGATGGGTATCCATTTAGACTGATTCAATAGATTTTCCTCGGTGAACTTCAGAAAGGATTTAAAGAAAAAGAACTTCGTGATAGAAGGGGTTATTGGGTCACCTAGAGATAGAGGCTTTGCATCATTTTGGCTCTAATTGTGGATTTTTTATTGTAATGCTTCTTGGGTTTGATTTGTATGGTAGAGATACCTATGAGTTTGGCCCAAGGATAGAGAACTCATTACTTGAGAAAGAGTGAGTTTTGTAATTATGGATATCCACTTGCTAATACTTATATTTAATTCAATTGATTGAGTGATGTTTAATACTTGATATTTTTAGGGGAATTCACTTTAATTGCATGACTAATCCCCTTTTCTCTTTTTTATTCTACTCTTGTGATCTTCTTGAACCTACCTTATTATTGGGTTGATGTATTCTTTTCTGTGTTCCTTGTTAGTTAGTTAGAATTAATAGTTATTTATTATTTCATTTTCTAGTTGAGTTAATTGAACAATGAAACAAAAGTGGTAGTAAAGGTAATTGACACAGTTCTTAGGGATTCTTTGATACTTACCAATACCACACTTTGCTACACAATAGGTATACTTACTTATTTATGTGTGTTTTTTGATTAAATTGGTATTTTAAATTAAAACTTGGGTGAGCTTTGGATTTATTCCATACTAGTGTAACAAAGGTACATAATGTATAAAACACAACATTGCAAACAAAAACACACGTAACAAGTTTTTGGCATCGTTGCCAGGGATCAGTTGTCAATATTTTGAACCATTTAAGTTTTGTAGATTCAATTGTTATTTTAGTTTGTTGGTATCCTTTACTTTTCTTAAGAAATTGATAGCTTTGTTCTTTGTCTTTGGTTTTATAGATTTTTGTTTTCTTTATTGTTGATTGTATAGTTTGTGAATATTTATTATACTAATTTTTGTTTTATTTTTGATATAATTAGTTAGTTCATAACTATTAACAGCTTTTTGGAGATATTTGAGTTTTATTGAGGATTTTGATGTGGTTTTATTTTGATTAGTTCATTATCTTATTGATAGGGGCTAAATCAGTTATGTGTTTCCAAGTTATTTGAGATTCATTTGTAATACATTTTGTTCAATAACTAGTTATATTCCTTCATATTTGAGATTTTACCCTTGAAAATATATTTTTTTTCTTTATTTCTGATTTTTAGGGAAAAAAAAGAATAAAAGTATCGCAAAACAGAGGAGAGGCGGCGCCGGCTAGGACCCTAGAACCGACACCGGCCATGCACTGTTGAAACGAACTTCGAAGCAACGGGAAAAATTGGTGGAACAGAGCAGAACAGAACCAAGGCAACGCCAGCTGTGAAGCTAGAACCGGTGCGGGCTGCATTTTGGAACATATTATGCAAAATTCGGAAAAAAAATCGACGAATGAGTGGAGGAACAGAACACAACCGGCGCCGGCTCCAAGAGTCAAGGCAGCGCCGGCTGTGCCCTGAAGCTAAGGTGGTGCTTGATTTTTTCTACGCGATTTTTGGTAGTATGAGGAGTTTTAGTATCTTCCAACTTCTACTCAGCCAAGAACTTTGTACCTACGAATTTAGGCACTTTCTAAACTATAAATAGATGAAAAACACAAGGGAAAATGGGAGAATTCATTGATCATCATACAAAATTACTCAATCAAAGAAGAAATTCTTCAATTCAAAAAAGGTTGTACAAGAAGGTCTTCAAAGGAAGAAGAAGGAGGTTTGTCTATGAGTACTTTCTTTTACTTTGTTTTCTTTCTCTTGAACAATGATATGTTAATATTTTATTGTAATATGACATTGTTTTAGATATTCATGATATTTAAAGGTATTTGATCTTTTGATTAAATAATTGTTCTTCTTGGTATTCAATTACTTGGGCGTATTACGAGATTAATTGGTTGTTTCTTTTCATTAACTTACTAGACCAAAGAGGTTGATGGTAGTTGCAATTGATTAATTTCATATTTATTGGCTGTTAACTTACTAGACCAAAGAGGTTAATTGCTGAGGATTGAGTAATTGAAGGTTAATTGATGTTTGCCACACCAAGGATTCATTGATTAATTTCATGTTTTAAATTTGCCAGACTAAGGAAATTTAATCAAGAATTGTGTTTAATGCATCTTTTGGACGAATTAGTTGAGACAGACCAAAAGATGCTAATTTATTTGGAAGGTAGTAATTAGTTGAGACAGACCAAGTGATGCTAATTTACCTTTATCCTTCATGGTGCCAAGAGAATGATTAGTTGTGGCAATGGTTAGGTCCTTTGAGATCATGTTTGTTTAAACAATGGTTTGAGTTACATATTTCTCCATCCTTGACATGTGTATATTGTTATTCTTTTCATTTCTTTTGTTTTGTTGTATTTGTTTTTCACTTTATCGAGTCGGTTAAACAATGAAAAAAATGTGAATAATGTCTACTTGTTCCTTGATGATCGACACTCGTTTGAACCCTATGCTCGGTTAATGATGAGTACGCTTACTCATATGTGTAATTTGGGTTTAACGTTTTAATTTAACTTAATCGGGAATGTGCTTAGTTTTTGTATGATTTTTATACCCTAATCAAACACATCAAGTTTTTGGCGCCGTTGCTGGGGAACAATAGCATGAAAGCTTGGATTTTGTTGATTTCACCATGTAAATATGTAAATAGGTAAATATGTAAATATGTATATATGTTCCTTGTATAAAGAAGTGCCATATTTTTTTGTTTGTATAATTGTATTTTACTTTCACTATATGTTGTAAATATGTAAATAAGTAGATACATGTTAATAATAACTAACTTGTTTTTGTATATTTGTATAAATTGTATATTTAGTTATTTAATTTTACTAACCCAATGTTTATGTGGAATATGTGTAATAATGATATTTTTAATTTGTTGATTTTTACATCTATAATTTTGAGTCAATACTAACTCTTTTTATTTTCAGGTTTGAACTTAAGCTAACACGATATTAGAGACGAACTATTTTATTAGTTATTTCTTTATTTACAATTTTTACTTTTAGTTTAATTTAGGAATTCTTATTTTAATTGTATCATGGTCATGCATTCAATTAGGATAGTTTTAGTTGTCAAAAAAAAAAAAAAAGAGCATTAGTGTATTGGTAAAATTACAAGCTCACAGTAATGTTTTTAGTGAGACGTCATTAAAGGCATGAGTGAAATCTTTTGTTGCCAATATAAATTTATCTGTTCAGTGGCATAAAAAAGCTTCCCAACGATTGTGCGATCAAAGGAAACAATTAGTTAAGATTGTTGAGGAGACTCATGAGTTCATGCTAGCCCATACATTTGAACCAAAGAATCTCCAATGAGAGGAGAGATGCTACGAGGGGCAATTATCCACTGTGGGCAGAGAGGTATTCAATTCTTCGCTATGTGCTAATAATCCATATCTTTCTTTGTCACATGATTTCTTAGGTTCCTCTCTTTTCTTGGAGAATATGGGTCCAACTAATGATGTGTTGACTTTAGCATACTTCAAGGAGTTGGATCTTTCAGCACTATATCATAAGAAATCCTTAAAGGATGATGGTAATTTTTACCCTTCACCCCATTCAATGGGAGGTAGCTTAGTTTTTGTAGATGTGTCGAAAAGTAAGGATTTCTTGATCCTATCCTTAAGAACTCAATTGCTAAGTTTTAAGGGGAATTTTAATTGTAAAACTTCTTTTGAAGGGTTAACTGGTGATTTCAAAGTTGATGCATCCGTTTTCTTGAACCCTCCATTTTTCAAAACCCTCCATTTTTTCTACATTCATTATGCCTATCTTCTATTTTGAGCTTTAATTTCTTTTCAAAAGGTTTGATGAGGATGGGTGTAAAAGCGTTTTGTTTTATTTTTATTATTTTAGTCTTTTTTCTTTAGTTTGTTTTCTTTTATTTAGGTATGTTTTTATTTTATTATTATTTTGTGTGTGCTTTTATTTGTGTTTTGTTTTATAGGCATAAAATCCTCTTGGACAAGCCCTTCTCTTTACCTCAAGCTCAGCTATCTATTGGAGCATTATTGTACTTGGGTAGTATTACTTAAATTTTCTAACCCCTTATTATTTTTAGTTCCTTTGGAGATGCTTTCTTGTGTTTATCTTTTGCCAATGAGGACATTGTCCAATCTAAGTGTGGGGGAGTGGTTTGGTGATATATTTTGTCCAAGTTTTTATCAATTATCTTGGTATTTTCTTAGCATTGAGCTACCTTGAAATAGTTTAAATTTGAGAAATAATTTTATTTTGAGCACAAAGTATGGAAGTATTTTCTTTCTTCCCTTTTCCCCATTATTTTTGGTCCCATGGCATTGTTTCTTTCTTGTTATATTTATTTAGCCATTGAGGACAATGTCCAGTTTAAGTGTGGGAGAGTGATTCAATTGAAAATTCTTCTATGCATCATTCTTTTATACTTTCCTTCTTCTTGTGAGCAATAAAATTTTTTCTAATTTTCTTTGAGATTTCAAGCTGTATTTTTAATACATGTCTTTATAATAGATTATAGAGCATATGTTCTAGATCATTTATGGCTTATGCATGACTTTTTGCACTCACTTGGACTAAGTAGTTCTTGATAAAGTGCTTTACATTGTTCTTAAACCTGTGTTTCTACTAAAATTCATGAAGCATTCTAGAACTTACTTGAATACCTCTCGAGGAGAAATAAGAAAGACAATCATGATTTAATTTAGGGATGACGGTAATAGACCTTCTTTGGATAGTTTGAGCTTTTCAAGACTACCTATTGTTATATTATCTCTAGTGCCTATTTTGAGCCGAAATTGTTGATTTCTTTCATTAAAACCCATCAAAATATTTTGTCCATTGCTTGGTGCTGAGAGTTTGAATGATTTTCCAAATCTTTATACTCTTGATGGATGAATGTATATGTAAGAGAATGTTGAGGAAGAATGTTGGGATAAAGATCATGACTTGTTACTTTCAGTCATTGATCAATAACAAGTTGAGCTGGAAAGGAAAAGAAAAAGAAAGAAAGAGAAAGAAGAAAAAACTTATTAAATGGAATGAAGAAAGAAAATATCACAAAAGGAATGGTAATTGAGCTGAAAAAAAAAAGTTAAAGTTCATATAAAGTACTTGACACCATTGCTGGAAAATTTGAGTAATCTTGTGAAAGAAATAGAGAAGAGTTGATGAGAAAGAAAAAGAGAAAAAATGCAGGATTTGCTTGAATGGAATTGTAATTGCTGAATAAAGTTATATTTTGATTGATTTTTGGAATAGGAGAGTAAGAAGAGTTGGAAATTATTGATTTATTTTGTTTATCTTTTTCTTGCTAACTCTCAGTTTTTCTTTGACAATTGATTCTCCTATATCCTTTGTTTGATAAGCTACATTACAAACCTTTAGCCTTACATCCCAAGCTTAAAAGTCCTACTTGATCTAAGTAGAATCATGATATGTCTCGGATTAGTGGAAAGAGTGTATGAAAAGTAAGCATATGGAATACATATTCTTTTTGAGCTAAATTCTTTCTAATGGTTTGAGAATATTGTGAAGTATTGTGATGGTTCTATTGAGTCATTATCACTTACACAAGTCTTGCATTGGTTGTGAAAGATGTAGTAGTCATGTGTTTTATATTCTTGAATAAAGAAAACATTAGAAATATTGTTTTGAAATTTATTGAGTGATTTGAGGAAACCTTGTGTTTCCCTACTTGTTCTTGATACTTTGCTTGAGGACAAGCAAAAAGCTAAGTGTGGGGGAATATGATAGGGGCTAAATTAATTATATTTTTCCTAGTTATTTGAGGTTCATTTGTAATATATTTTGTTCAATAACTAGTCATATTCCTTCATATTTGAGATTTTACCCTTGGAAAGGTATTTTGTTCTTTATTTCAGATTTTTAGGGTAAAACGAAATAAAAACGTCACAAAACAGAGGAGAGGCGGCGCCAGCTAGGACCCTAGAATCGGCGACGGCCATGCACTGTTGAAACGAACTTCGAAGCGATGGGAAAAATTGGTGGAACAGAGTAGAACAGAACCAAGGCAGCGCCGGCTGCATTTTGGAACTCATTGTGCAAAATTCGGAGAAAAATCAGCGAACGAGTGGAGGAACAAAACACAACCGACGCCGACTCCAAGAGTCAAGGCGGTGCCGGCTGTGCCCTGAAGCTAAGGCGGTGCTTGATTTTTTCTACGCGGTTTTTGGTAATCTGAGGAGTTTTAGTATCTTCCAACTTCTACTCGGCCAAGAACTTTGTACTTATGAGTTTAGGCACTTCCTAAGCCTATAAATAGATGAAAAACACAAGGAAAAAGGGAAGAATTCATTTATCATCATAGAATATTACTCAATCTAAGGATGAATTCTTCAATTCAAGGAGGGTTGTACAAGAAGGTCTTCAAAGGAAGAAGAAGGAGGCTTGTCTATGAGTACTTTGTTTTCTTTTTCTTGAACAATGATAGGTTAATTGTTTTATTGTAATTTGACATTGTTTTAAATATTCATGATATTTAGAGGTATTTAATCTTTTGATTAAATGATTGTTCTTCTTGGTATTCAATTACTTGGGCGTATTATGAGATTAATTGATTGTTTTTTTCATTAACTTGCTAGACCAAAGAGGTTGATGGTAGTTGCAATTGATTAATTTCATATTTATTGGCTGCTAACTTGCCAGACCAAAGAGATTAATTGCTGAGGATTGAGTAATTGAAAGTTAATTGATGTTTGCCAGACCAAGGATTCATTGATTAATTTCATGTTTTAAATTTGAAAGACCAAGAAAATTTAATCAAGGATTATGTTTAATGCATCTTTTGGATGAATTAGTTGAGACAGACCAAGTGATGCTAATTTACCTTTATCCTTCATGGTGCCAAGAGAATGATTAGTTGTGACAATGGTTAAGTCCTTTGAGATCATGTTTGTCTAAACAATGGTTTGAGTTACATACTTCTCCATCCTTGACGTGTGTATATTGTTATTCTTTTCGTTTCTTTTGTTTTTCACTTTATCGAGTCGGTTAAATAATGAAAGAAAGGTGAATAATGTCTACTTGTTCCTTGAGGATCGACACTCGTTTGAACCCTATGCTCGGTTAATGATGAGTACGCTTACTCATATGTGTAATTTGGGTTTAACTTTTTAATTTAACTTGATCGGGAATGTGCTTAGTTTTTTTATGATTTTTATACCCAAGTTCGAACACATCACCTATATTATTAATATCATTGTTTATTTTGTTTAAGATTGCTAGTGGTTGAGTTAGTCTCGATTTTATTTTGTAGGAGAATTTTCTTATGTATATGCATAAGAGAGATTTTGGAAAAGTATTGGCCAAATTTGATAGTGAGATAAAACGAACATTTCAGAGACTACATAAACAAAAACTAAGAGCCTTTAAAGTTATTAAAAAATCAAATATTTCAAGATCATTGTGTGAAAAGATGTAGGTTAACCAATGTGTATATGGTAATCGTAATTGGAATGGTAATGAGAGAAGAACAATTGGAAATTATGCTAGACTTACTTTTTCAGGTACCAATTAGAGTATAGTGATGCCTAGAATTAATGCCAACTACTTTGAAATCAAGCCTAACTTTATTTAGATAATTCAACAAATATTATAATTTGATGGACTACAAGATAAGGACCCTAATGCCCATTTGATTACTTTTTTAGAGATTTGTGATTCCCTCAAGCTTAATGGAGTGCCAGAGGATGCCATAAGACTTAGATTATTTCCATTCTCTTTGAGAGACCGTGCAAAGTCATGGTTAAAACCCTTACTTGCTGGGTCTATCACTACTTGGGAGTAACTAGTTGAGAAGTTTCTTACTAAATATTTTTCCCTAACTAGGAAGCCAAATTAAGGAATGATATCTTTTATTTTCATAATTGGATGGGTAAACTAGTTATGATTCATGGGAATGGTACAAGGAAATGATTAGAAAATGCTAATACTATGGACTTAATCTTGGACTGCAAATGTCGACTTTTTATAATGAGTTGAGTTTCTCATCAAAACAATTGGTGGATGCTTCTTCAAGAGGCAAAACTTCTTCTAAGACTCCAAAGGAACTTTTTGACTCAAAACAATTGGTGGATGCTTCTTTAGGAGGCACAACTTCTTCTAAGACTCCAAAGGAACTTTTTGACTTGATGGAACATATTACTTTAAACAACAATTCATGAGGGCAAAGACCAAAAACTACGATCCAAGGGTTGCATAACATAGATGCCATGGCTTCATTAGAAGCAAAACTAGAGGAATTTACCAAAAAAGTGTAAAAGATGAATATAGGTCCTCACAAACAAGTGATGAGTTGTAATTTTTGTGGAGGAAAGCATCCAAACTATGAATGTCAAGGAACGGGGTTTGAAAATGAATAGCTTGAGCAAGTAGACTATTTAGATAATAGAAGGTAAGATAATGTACCATTTGGCAATACCTACAACCCAAGTTGGAGGAACTACTCAAATGTTTCTTGGAAAAATCAAGAACAAAACAAAATAAAACCTCAAGGTGAACAAGCTAATTTTTCCCTAAGACCACAAGCACCTATGCCATATCGTGCACCTCCTCCTCCACTTCTCAAGTCTCACCGAAGCTGTCTTTGGAAGATCTTATTACTAAATTGGTTACCTCTATTGATACAAAGTGTGAAGGCATCAATGAGAAACCAAGAGGCATCTATCCATAATCTTGAAAGTCAAATTAGACAACTAGCGAAAATGCTTGTTGAGAGACTATGGAAACCATACTTGGGAATACTGAAGGCAATCCACGTGATAAACATGGAAAACCTTGTTCTCCTTCTCTACTATTCTTTGCACTTGAATAAATGTTTGGTTGTAGTTGTTTTAGTTTTGTTCTTTTTTTTTTTTAGTGAGTTTTAGTGTTCTGAGTATTAGTTAGACATATATCTTGTTTAGTTTGTTATGTTTTGTGGTATTTTCTTTGTTATGTCATTTTTTGTGGAGTTTCATGATTATTAAAAAAATGAAATTTTGCTTTTTCTATGAGTGCATGGCGTGGTGGCTGTCATAGTCCATGGCACCATGGCCTTCAATACTGAAAAAAATTAAAAATTACGGGATTCCACGATGTCGTGCAAGTCGTGTGCAATGTCATCGTGCATATATCTAAACGAAAATGTGGTCATTTAGCTATATATATATATATATATATATATATATATATATATGTAGTACCTAAACATTTTGCACAGCACCGTGGAGGTCAAGCTTCACCCCATCGTGCATCTGTTCATAATTGCAACAATATCATTTTGGTGTCAGGATTCAACATACTGTACATTGATGGCGACATGTAGGTCATGTTGCAAGGTGTTGTGTAGCTTCGAATCTCACAAAACAAAATAGATTTGCTCTTATCTTTTTCTCCAAAAACCTTTAAACCCTTCGACAGTGAGCACTATTTCCTCTCAATCCCTCAGTGTTGTACATTCTATTGACTTACCAATTGTTTAATCCGATCTGTATACTTTGATTTCTTGCAAAATTCGAAGCATTATAATATTCAAAATACCCGACTCCACTTTCTTCTATTCTAATCGACCGAATAACCTTCCATTTCAATAGCCAATGTTCTTTTCTTTTCTTTGATTATGAACAATCAAAACTAAAGGCAAGCAATGTTTCAACATCTTTGAACAACAATAGTGAATCAACTTTTAATTATTTCAAGAATCAATGGATTTGGGAATTTTTTGAAAGGCATTAGGTGACTTCTAAACCTTTGAATATCTGTGATTTTTGTGCCATTTTAATTTATTAGTGTTCGAGGTTGCAAAATATCCTTGAGCTAGTGAATTTTATTTGTAGATTAGTTATTTAATTCTTTGTTATTATTGGAATATATGCAAAAAATGTACTATTTATTTCTGTATTTTGGAAATTAATAAAAGGTTCATTCATTAATGGTTGTTTTTTTACATATATTTACACATTAAAGGTCTAAGTGTGTTAGCAAGTAATCTACATGATTAGATCGTGCTTTCACAGTAAAGTGTAGATTATGGGCTACTAACACATAAGTGAAAAATTGTTCTTCATCAATTGAAGAAGTTGAGCACTTTATCAAGGTTTAGATCATTACACTATGGTTTTTAAATGGGGAATGGTTTACATTTAACCAGTGAGTAGTCCACTCACACCAATAGTATAAGCATATTCGGAATACATACAACTAAACCACGCGATAATAATATTTATCAAAGTACTAAAATAAATAAAGATTGATTTATCGCAGCTACTGCATGGATGAGTACCCAAGTACTTGAGTATAAGTTAATGGTCTGGTGAAGCTGGACTTATACAATATGATGTATGTTAGGCGAGGTCTTATCGCAAGGCCAATAACCTTGTACGTTGGGTGTATGGCTCTAATTAATTAAGACGGACTTATACGATAGAGTTTCTATGCTTCATTATGTGAAGAAATCATCCTCTTGTGATTATCCAGGATAATCTAATAATCCAGAGCCCTGGGAAACATGACTAAGTATGCCCACTTTTGTATAGCTCCCTGTGATAAGTGGATACTACTGGAAGTCGTGGATTATCAGACTAGTTATCAAATGATAGTAAATGTCATTGAGAAAGGTGTTAGTGCTATTTTCCTATCTCAATAACGGGTGTTATGTAGAGAGGTATTTTTATCATTACACCTGTAGGTCGAAGACACTGCACTTACAATATTATTCTCAGGGTCAATATTTTCATATGGTGATAAATGAATTATTTAAAATGATTAAAATACAGCTATTTGTTAGCAGGAGTATTTTGATCATTTTAGTAGCCAAGAATAATATGTCTTTTAGTCCCCAGAGTAGCTCAAATAATCTTAGTAAATTTATTTACTATATGAGCTTATTAGGTGAATTTATTATTGGAAGAATTATTCTAGGAATCCAATTGTTTATTTATTTGTGCTAGAATAATTAGTTGGGCCAATTTAATTAATTAGTTTATTAATTAATTATCTTGGGTAATTTTATATTTGAGCCAAGTAGTTTAATTAATTAATAAAAGAGCTAATTTAATTAATTATTTTATTAATTAATTATCTTAGGTAATTTTATATTGGGTCCAAGTAGTTTAATTAAATAATGCAAGGCCTAATTTAATTAATTAGTTTATTAATTAATTATCTTGAATAATTTTATTTTGGGCCCAAGTAGTTTAATTAATTAATAAAAGAGAAAATTTAATTAATTAGTTTATTAATTAATTATCTTGAGTAATTTTAATATTGGACACAAATGGATTAATTAATTAATAAAGGGGCTATTTAATTAGTTATTGGACTAATTAAGAAAGTATGGTCCATCAGGGTTTTGATGGAAATAGCAATGTAAAAGGAAAAGGAGTAAAAAGGAAATAAATAAATTAAGGTGGCTGATTTTATTTCTAAAAATAAAAAGAAAACTAATAATAATAAAATTAAAAAAGGGCATCTCGTGTGGATTTGGAGGTTGACCGAATTTTTCTTGGAATTAAAAAAAAAGCCGCCATTTTTCATGGGTTTTAATTTTCCTTCGTTTTCTCTTAACGTTTAGCTCTTCTATTTTTATTCCAATTTTGTTCACCCTAATTCTAGTTTCACCAGTAGAGGTCTATAGTGGTTAGAGAATACTCTAAAAGGTCAAGAGCTTGCAAACATGGTACGTATTTGATGCGAAAGAGCTGAAGGTTAGCTGGTGTCCCTGCGAAAGAAGTAGACGTTCCTATTCAACAAGCGCCGTCGAACTCGAATTCAACTCCGGTTATTAAAGTTAATCATCATAGAAGTAATTATTCCTACACTTTGGCTCAAAAAAAATTTTAATTTGTTATCTTCCACTGCATATTTATTTTTCCCGCAATCCTTCAAGTGGTATAAGAGCCATGGTTAAATCTAGGAGCATACTTAGTGTTAATAACCAAAAAAGGTGATTCATTTACTAATAAAAATATAATCTTTGCAATTATATAGATCCCTCATGATTTTTGATATGGGTAGATTTTGTGTACGCCTTGCGCGTGGAGGCATAGGCATATGTAATTTATTTTTTAATCGCTTTCGTAGAAATCGTGTCGCCTCATTTTGAAAGGTATAGGCGTTTGAAATTGTATTTCAATTTATTTACAATTTTTATAAACTAATTAATTAATTGGTGCCTAAACGAAAAACCCTTTAAGAAGATTGTACAGAAAAAAAAAATTTGGAAGGCTTCAAAAAAAAAAAATAGCCGCGTGTGAGATTAGTCTCTTAGGAGCTGTACACCAGCGTGCGTGGCTGAATTCCTGGAGTTTTAACCAAGGCCAAAAAGGCCTTGATCCTTGGGAGGATGGTGCTAAGCCTCCCAAAGCTTTTATGGAGGAAAATGACAAAAATGCAAGACTCGGTTCGATTCAGTTCGGTTCAACAGTTCGGTTTGCGAGTCATTTGGTCTTCTTTTTTTATTCTTTTTCATTTTTCTTAGATTTTCTTTTCTTTGGAGCCCATATCACACGTGGTTATTTTTCTTGCAATGGTTTATTTATTGTGACAAATAATTTTGCATGAAAATGGTTAGTAAAGGGGAACCACCGAGGATTAAACAAAATCATTTTAATTTTATTATTATTATGATGTTTAATCCATTATTTGGTCACAAATGAATTGAAGGTTAAAAATAGTATGTAAAAAATTTATTTTTTGGATCATGTCTATTATATTTAATTTTGTGATCAAATGCACAAAGGTTTTTTGAGAAATTAATTTTTTCTCTAGATAAAACAATTAAGGAAAACATTTTAAATTGAAACTATGTAATTTAAAAATAAATTCATGGTTTATTCTTCTAAAGGGTTTTACCCTTAACATGGAGAATAATTTTGAATTTAAGTATTTTAAATTTAGTTCTTAGAAAATGGCTTTAACTTAAATAGTGAAATTAAAATTTCATAATTTATTTTCTTAAAAGGTTTTATCCTTGACATAGAAAATAATAAATAAATTTTTTAAAT
Source organism: Voacanga thouarsii (assembly GCA_026120185.1). NCBI lineage: Eukaryota > Viridiplantae > Streptophyta > Magnoliopsida > Gentianales > Apocynaceae > Voacanga > Voacanga thouarsii. The sequence continues at coordinate 5,175,554 of JANUWF010002326.1, read as the reverse complement.
TTTTCCTAAAGTTAATAAAAACCAATTAATTTTAAAGAAACGTTTTTCCTAAAAACCTATTTTTTCTCAAAAGATTAAGTGGGAGAGAGATTCCAATGGCCCTGAAACACCCCACTACTTAGGCCCATCAGGGCTGGGGATGTCTCCCCGTCTATAGGACAAGGGGTCTTTATAACTAGGTCACATAAAATAAAATAAATTAAATACTTTAAAATTAAACTTATTACAACCCAATAATACATGAACAAATCCAAAATAAATTATTTGCTACAATCTTTCAAAAACACCACATAAGGAAAACAACAAAGAGCCTTCAAAATAACAGGTAACAATCTAGCTAATAACCTTCACAGTAGGATTGACCTAAAAACATGGCATAAAAGGTGGTGAGATAAAAATCTTAGTAAGCCCGTGTATGCTTTGAGTGTTTCAGGTAAAACAGTTCATGTATATAAGTTGTAAAAGTTTTATAAGAGAAAGTGCTGGCAAACATTAAATAAATGTTAAAAATAAAGAGTGGTGTTTTACTTTCCAAACCATACATGTGCACAATAAATACAACCACCTAAAGAAGTAGCTATGGGTTACAACACGTTGGGCCCCATAACAATATAATGGTCAGAATGTCACACATTGAGCATGCTGACAAAAGGTAAGTGTATGGCCTACCGGGTGAGATATTCCTCTATCTCTACACCTAAACTTACCGGTTGTCCACTCTGAAAACACACAATCCATATGACCAAAATTTGTAGCTCTGACTGGTATAATCTACCGAACTGGCATCCTATCCGGGAAGGACTCACCCCAAAGAGGTGGCCACCTATTAAGAGACTTACCCTAACCCTTCAAAAACTAATCCTAGTGGTCTACCCTTATTGAGTACTCAACATTATTTGTCCCACTTGGGAGAAAATTGATCATACAACGATTTACTTAGAAATAGCAATTACGGGTTTCTAAAATTCTTGTCAAAGTTGGGTTTTAGAAAGAGTTTAGCATTTTGAGTAAAACTACTTGTTTAATTTCCAAATGATTTGCTTGGTTGAAATAAAAAAGAAAAATAGTCCTTAATTGCCTTTACAAACGAATGATCATACACATTGAATTTGGCTTGTCACAATAATTTTTTGTCTTCAAATAACTCCATGCAGGAGCTTACCTGATCCTTTGCTTGCTTGAGTTCAAAAATCCACCAAGGTCAACCTAACACCGCTTGGGGTAAACACAAGGCATAAAGTTATACTCAAGCTATACTTGCCTTGCATAAATAATTCCTAGTTCAACGAGTTACAACCATGACCTTAATGTTCTAAGCTTTAAGGCTAGATGATAAAGGGTTTTATAAAATAAATCTAGCTTGATAAGTTAAAATAATTAGGGGTTCTAAAATAATTACTAATAAGTTATAGTTTTAAATAATAAATTTTGAGTATTATTACTAATAAATAAACTAGTGTTTAATTATTGAATAATACTAAGTCCTAATTAATATTAGTAAATGGTAATTTTTAAATAGTATTATTATAAATAAATAATAAATTACACTTAATTTTCAATTAATAAGTAATAGATAATAAGTAATTAGTAATTAATAATAAATTAATTATATTAAATCTTTATTAATAAATAACAAATAAATTTTAATATAAATAATATTTATGAATATAGGTAAAAGTTTTAACTATAGTCTACAAGGTCATTAATATTTTATTTATTATTATTATTTATATAAAAGATTTTATTTATTATTATACATATATATTATTTTTAATAAAAGATATTATTTATTTGACTAATAAAATATTAATATTTCATTTAATATTCCATTTCCAACTCTTCCTAGGAATTTCGAAACCTTTAGGGAAAAAAAATATAATAGTAATTCTAATTAAGGTAATAAAATTTGTTAATAAAAATAACCTAGGATTAACAAGAAAATAATCATGATTTTCTTATTGCTAGAAAAGATTTATGAACACATTCTCCAACATCAAACAATAAACTAATCCATTCATGAATATATGCTTAAATCAACACATACTATCACATGGCTAATTTCCTACTAGGCATATTCATCAATCATGTCTTCAATGGAAATAAGAACATAAAAATCCTATTCACCATAGGTGTCATAACATCTAACATGCTTTAAACATCAATAACTTTCCTAAGACATGATGAACATACATTGATTCACAAGAAAATTCATATAGCTTAGTCATATACAACAATTCTCATGTCCTAACCCCAACACATGCATACACTCAATCCCCCATTCATATTCTATCTCCCTATCAACACCTAGGAGACATGATTTCAGAAATAAAAAGAAGGATTTAAGAGAAAAATACTTGATTGTCGATTACTTCAATGAAGGCTAAAAAAGGTCCACACGCGATTGAGAGTCTTGAGTAGTCCAAAGAAAAACAGCCATGGTTAATGGTTGATTAACCATTTCAGCCAAGAGAGAGAGAGAGAGAGAGAGCATTAGTACGGTCCATTGTAGATTGAATGAAAGAGGGTGAACAAAAAAGTTATTCTTGATTTACCTTGATGATGTTCTTAAGACCTTCAAGAAAAACTAATTTTTGATCCGATAGAAAATTCTTGTTTGTGTGATTTGTGTTATAAAGACTAGAAATGAACACTAGGGATTATGTAGGAGTAATCTGGAGTATTTGAGAGTGGTTGAAGGTGTATAGGGTAGGTTTTGGCTTGACAGAATATAATGTGTGTTCTTGGTGTTCTTAGTATTCTTGGTGAAAATTGAGAGAATTTGAGAGAAGAGATGCTCGAAATCTAGAATGGTGTTGGACGAATGGTTTAGGGGAATTAGGAGTTTCGATTTTCAGCTAAAAGGGAAGAGAATAATCGGATTTTGTTTGAAATTCAAATGGAGGAAATTGTGGAGTTGTTTGAGGTAGAAGATAAGCTAATGGTGTTTGATTAATGGAGGTTTATTTGCTCTTCAATGGTGTCGGTTGGACTGCTCAGTTTTATGGCAAGGAAATGAAGGCTGTTCAGGCTATAAGGCTGACTAAAATTCAGTGTTTAAAGGCAGAAGAATTTCTGGTTTAGTAGCTTAATACAAGAGTGTTTTCATGGAGCGAAATTCTGGAATTTTTTTGGAAGTTCAAATGTGTTTTGGATAGAGTTATCTTAGGAGATTTTTGAGGTATGATTATGGAATCCAAGTGCTTAAGGTAAGTGTGGAGGTTAATGGTGTTCAGTCCATGGCTGAACAAGGTCCATTTTGTAGAGGTTTGAAGGTGGTTTTTCGGTCTAGGCCTAAGGAGACAAAGCTGGGAATTTTCTGGTTTCAAGTTGTTCAAAGCTTCAAATGGTTGATGATTTTTTTGTGTAGAATTTCTGCATTTCTTCAGCCCGATTTGCAGATGATTTTGAGGGGTGTTTAAGGGTCTTTTAAGGTTGGTTTTCAGCATTCTTTCTGGAGAAAAATAAAGGAAGTTTTGCTGAATTGATGACAAGAAAAACAACTTCAATCTCAGCTTGGTATGCAGCAAAATTGCACAGGAATTTTTCTGGTTTTGTGCATTGTTATGCAGTCCGAATTTGCACTGAAATTCCAGTCTTCAAGCTACACGGAATATCCATTTTTCTGGTAGCAAATGAGCAAGAACATTAGCTGAATTTTTCAAAAACTGAGCTGTTCAAAAATCTGGAAAATTTCTGGGTTTTCTTCATTGAAATCATGAACACTATGAAGATAAGTTTGAAAGTTTTACCATGGTGATTTATTTCTCTTGGATTCTTCTCCCTAATTTTGGCCAATCCTCTAACCTTCCAAGATTGATTTTCGAAATTCAAGGCTAAGGTATTATCTCAAAAGTTTTGGAATTAAAAGAAGAGATTTAATGGATTTTGAATAATTTAAATTGTGAAAATGTTAGGACAAAGCTAGAGGTAATAACAAGGACAATAATTCCTCTAGAATTCTTTTTAGGACATGATTATATGATTATGACATTCTCTTCATGTCTCCCCTAGGACAACATTCCTATCTTTAAGGAATGTAAGACAAACAAAAATTCAAACATAACTAAGATAATCATGAATAAAACTTAAGTGATGGGATTTGAACTCATAACCTTAGAGATTAAATCACATAGCTCTAACCACTTAACCACTTAACCACACTAACTCTTGTTCTTATTTTCTCACCCAAATATTCTTCTTATCTAAACCTCAAGCCATCTTCCTATTTTAACCCAAGCAAAATTACCTTTTTACCCTTCCAACCTAATAAGCCTAACTAAACCTTTTAACCTATAAACCATAATTCTAAAACATATAAAATTATTCAAAAATATATATTTTTATACAGAATAATATGATATGTATCCGACCCCATTACTCTAAGGTTAGCTTAAGGTGGGGTTTCACAAGCCCCACGGCTTCCATCACGAGTTCTTGTTAGAGATTGTGGTTATCTTCACGTCATTCTGAGCATGACTCCCTATACGATGAATTTTCACAAGAATCTAGAACTAACAGAAGACTTATAATTAAATCTTAAGATAAGTGTTAATGTCGGCCAGCCTATCGTTGGAAGCATTAATGCTAGATTATCCTTAGGTGGTGAGAGTAGTGGTCATCCTATCGATGGATCTATTTCTAGATCATTACTTATTAGGGAAGTTTAATTTGTGATAGTTATACACTTAACTTAAAAAATTGTTAACCTTCCTACAAAATTCTGTCAATTTTTCTAAGAGCCAAATTATTCATATTTTTTTTATAATGATTTTAATAGGTTAACCATATCATGGAAATAATATGATGTTTCAAATATGCATTTTTATATATGTTTTTTTCAAAACAAATATTTTTCTGAATGAAGTTTTTTTCCAATTAACAGAAATGTCTTGTTTCAGTCATTTGTCCATTATTCTCAAGAAGAATAAGTTAACTGAACCAAACTACATAGACTGGAAAAGGAATATAAACATAGTACTCACTGTGGAGGAATACAAGTATGTTCTGACTGACCCCTATCTTGAAATTGAGAAATATTCCATGGAACAAGAACGTGAGATGGAGAAAGCATGGAAGAAAGCTGATAAAATGACTCAATGCTATATGTTGGCTTCCATGTCCAATGTTCTCTAGTCTAAACACGAGAATATACCTACTGCGTATGGCATCAATATTTCCTTGCACACTATATTTGTTGACAAGAGTCAGCCTGCAAGGAAAGAAGCTGTTAGAGCAATCATAAACACTAGAATGGCTGCAAGGGCATTGGTTCACGAGCATATATTCAAGATGAATGCCTATTTTGAAGAGGCCGAGGTTCTAGGGGCAATAATCAATCCCGAGAGCTAGATTGATATAGTTCTTGAGACTTTGCCAAAATCATACTCTTAGTTTAAGTTAAATTATAACATGAAAAAGTTGAATATGTCTTTGCTAGAGTTGATGAAGGAACTTCAAGATGTAGAAAAAATTATGAAGCCTAAATCGAAGATTTTGGTTACTCGTTCTGGTTCATTTTCTAGAACTGGGCCTAAGCCTAAGAAGTTCAAAAAAAAGAAGACCCAGAATAATGCAAGGGCCCAACCCAAGGCATACAAACCCAATCCATCTAAACTCAGCGACAAGCCCAAGAGCGAGTATTTCAAATGTGGTAAGAAAGGGCACTTCAAAAAAGATTATCCAGACTTCTTGGCCAAGTTCTCCTCAGGTATTGCTCTTTACTTATAGTCTATTTTTATAGTTGTATCATCATCTACTTTGATTGTTGATTCTGAAGCCACTAACCATATATATAACTCATTGCAAGGGTTTAGCAAGATAAGGCTACTTAATAGAGGAGAGCGTGGACTTAGAGTGGGCAACGGAGCACAAGTGTGGGCTGAAGCAGTGGGAGACTTAGAGCTATTATGTGATTGTAATAGGGTTTTAATTTTAAAAGATATTTTATTTGTTTCGAGTTTTAAACAAAATTTGGTTTCATTTTCTAAATTAATTAATCAATGATATTTTGTTTCTTTCCATTCTGGTATTTCAATCAATAGAAATGGAAATATTATTTGTTTTGGAAACATGTATAGGAATCTTTTCTATATTAATCCTATTAATTGTCAAATAAATAAAACTCAAACAGAATGTAATAATAAGAAAAGAAAGGCCACATCAAACAACTATTATTTATGGCACTTGAGATTAAGACATATAAATCCTAATAAGATTCAGAGGTTAATCCAAAATAGGTGTTTGGACTCATTGGAATTGGAGGAATGGCCTTAATGTGAATCTTGTCTTAAGGATAAAATAACCATAAGGTCATTTACTCAAAAGGCGGAAAAGGCCAAGGAAATACTAGAGTTAGTTCATACTGATGTTTGTGGTCCTATGTCTTCAGCAGCTAGAAGAGGTTATAATTACTTTATCACATTCATAGATGATTACTCACGTTTTGGTTATATTTACTTGATAAGGTCCAAGTCTAATTCCTTTAATATATTCAAGGATTTTAAGATTGAGGTGGAGCACTAACAGGTAAGCTAATTAAAAAGTTAAGATCGAATCGTGATAGAGAATATCTCCTTAGTGAATTCAAGGACTACTTGGCACATCAGGGCATAGTATCTCAGCTAACTGCACCTGAGACTCCCCAGCAGAATGGAGTAGCTAAGAGAAGAAATAGAACTTTGATGGAAATAGTCAGTAGCATGATTGGAGATATGCTCTAGAAATAGCAGCATATATTCTAAACTTGGTGCCTTTCAAATCAGTGCCTAGGATGTCTTATGAGATGTGGACTAGAAGAAAACCCAATATGAATCATCTTAAAATATGGGGTTGTTGAACTTATGTACTAACTAAATAAAGTAAGTTAGACCCAAGATCAAAATTATGCTACTTTGTAGGGTATCTAAAAGGAACAAAGAATGGATACTTTTATCATCCCCAAGAGCAAAAGGTACTTATTAGTACTCATACTAAGTACTTGGAAGATGAACAAAGTGTATTCACTAAGGTTTCGAGTAATGTAGAATTGGAAGAGAAGTTGATTGACATTTTAACTTCTAGCACCTCGATTGAAGAACTAAAAGAGACACAACCAGATGTTCTCATACAGTTTGAGCCGCATCATAGTCGGAGGATATCTAGGGTTCTTAAGAGATGAAGTCGAGAGGCCTTTAAAGTCGTCTCCGACTATCAGGAACAAGATCCCGCTAGATACGATAAGGCCATTGTTGATATTAATGTGGACAAATGGCAAATTACAATGGATGCTGAGATTAAGTCTATGTACTTCAATCAGGTTTAGGATCTTATCACTGCACCTGAAAGGATTAAACCCATAGGGTGTAAGTGGGTATACAAGAGAAAGAGATGTGTGGATGGAAAGGTGGAAACCTTTAAAGTAAGGTTGGTCATAAAAGGCTATACTAAAAAAGAAGGGATCGATTATGAGGATACATTTTCACCTGTTGCCATGCTTAACTCCATACGCATTCGCTTGGCCATCGCATGTTACTATGACTCTAAGATATGGCAAATGGATTCAAGACAACCTTTCTTAATAGCTATCTTAGCGAAGACATATATATGTCCTTAAGCAAATATTATGAGAATGGAACATGCATTTTGATGATACTATGAAGTCTTATGAGTTCATACAAAATGTTGATGAACCATGTGTATATAGAAAGTCAAAATGAGAAAAATGTGTCATTTATTGTACTTTATTTAGATGACATTCTACTCATTAGAAATGATATAGAGACATTGTCATTTATAAAGGTTTGGCTATCAAGTCAATTTAACATGAAGGATATAGGAGAAAATAGCTACATTCTTGGAATTAAGCTTCTAAGAGATAGGAGGCAAAGAATGTTAGGCTTATCCCAATCAGCTTATATTGATAAGATATTAGACAAGTTAAGCATGGATCAATGTAAAAGGACAATCATACCATTTAGGCACAGTTGACTTTATTTTCCAAGCAGTGTACTAGGACACAGGAAGAAAATAAGAGGATGAGTAGGATTCCCTATGCCTTGGCGGTGAGAAGTCTTATGTATGCCATGCTTTGTACTATGTCAAATATCTACTTTGCAGTAGGAATGGTTAGCAGGTATCAGTCAAACCCTGGCGAAGAACATTGGCAAGTTGTAAAGCATATACTTAAGTACCTAAAGGGAACGAGGGATTATAAGCTAGTTTACAAAGCTGATAATGTAGTTCCAACCAGTTATATAGACTCAGATTTTCAAACAGATAAAGATGAAAAAAAATTCACTAGTAGATATGTAATACCCCGCTACCTAGGCCTACCATGGTTGGGGATGTCGCCCCGTCCAATGGACAAATGGGTCTTTATAACTAGGTCACACAAATACAATAGCGGAATAAAAATGATACTGGAACTTAAAATTCATTACATCCCAAAAATAAATCCAAGAATAAATCCAAGAATACCAACAACAAATCCATAATAAAATTTATCCACTCTCATCTCCCCAAAACATTACACAAAATAAATTATCAGAAAATCTTCCAAAGCAGGCAATATCTAGCTACTTATCCCCACAACAGGACAGACCTGAAATCATGGTAAAATTGGTGGTGAGACAGAAATCTCAGTAAGTCCGTGTGTGCTTAAGTGTCGGGAGAAAATAGTACGTGAAGGCAAAATATAAAATTCTTTATAAGAGATCACTTGCAAGCAATAAACATTAGTCAAAAGTAAGAATGGTGTTTTAGCTTTTTCAACCATAAATAATCAATAAAATCAACCACTCAAAAGAGTTTATGGGTTACCACACATTGAGCCCCATAACTGCATGGTCAGCATGCCACACTTTGTGCATACCGCCGGTCAGAATGTCACAATTTGTGCAGACTAACAAAAGTAGGTGATCGGCCTACTGGGTAAGATACTCCTCCTTCTCTATACCCAAATAACAACTGGGTGTCCATTTCGGCAACACACAGTCACTTGACTAAAAAAGAACACTGCTAGCTCGGACAGAAACGGCCTACTGGACTGACGTCCAATCCGGGAAGAACTCGCCCCTCAGAGGTGGCCACCTACTGAGAGACTTAGCCGAATCCCTCAAAGACTAGCCCTAGTAGTCTACCCTTATTGAGTACTCAACGACAATTCCCACTTGAGATAAAATGAACAAAACACTGTTCCACATGAAAATGGCAATTAAGGGTTCCCAAAGTCTTTGTCAAAATCAGATTTGGAAAGCGTTTTAAGATTGAGAAAATCTGCTTATTAATTTTCAAATAAATTATTTGTCTGAAATAGGAAAGAAGTTAATCCTCAATTGCCCTTGCAAAACTGAGTGTCCATGCACTCTATATTTAGCTTGCCATAATAAACATGTTTCATCAATCAGATTTTATGCAGGAGCTTACCTGATTCTTACTCACAATAAAAGGTGTCCAACAGCTAACCTAACCCCGCATGGGAAAATACAAACCACAATCAAACTCAAGCCAAAATCCACTTTCTCAATTTAAAACAACTCAACTCATTACCACCATAATCCTAGTGTCCCAAGCTTTAGGGCCAAAAAATAAATAAATAGGTTTATAAGCTAAGCCTAATTTGATATTTAAAATAATTAAAGTTTTCAGGAAATAAGTACTAATAAGTTGATGGTTTAAATCTTGCTAAAGAAAATTTAGAGTTTATTTGATGAAGAGTCCTAGGTGGTATTAGGTAAAATAATGATTTATTAATAATTTAGTTGTTAGAAAATAATTGATAACTAAAATTAGTTGAAAATAAATTTAATGAGTCTTGCTTGAAAAATAATAAATAAATTTTTAACGGGTTTGATTAGAAGATAATAATTAAATTTTTAGTAATAAATATTTTACTAATTATGATTATTTCCATAAAAGGCTTTAGTTGATTTCATTATTTTATATAATATCTATATCTATATATATATATTCTATTTTTCTAGCAAAAACTATTATTTATTTGACTAAAATATCCTCATTATATATAAAAATCCAAATCTACCCCTCCTAGGGTTTTTCGAAATTACTAGAAAAATCATATTATGAAATATTTTATTCATGAAATAAAAATTAGCTTAGGGACAACTAGATCATGATCATACTTCTATGGCTAACCGCAATCATGAACATATACAATCCTTCAATTCATCAAATCATCCAAATCATGCATATCAGCATAGATCTAAATTTTCCAAGACATGATCTAACCCCTATTAGCATAAAAATGATCATGGTTTCAATAATCCAACATGAATATAAATCCTATTCCCCAAAGGTGACATAATTTCTAGCATACTTCATCACAAATACTACCTATGACACGGAGACATGTATTAAACCTCAAATCATCATACAATCAACCAAGATAATTCCTTCATGCATAAATCCCATCTCCATCATATACTCATGCTTCATTCTGAACTCATCACAACAATATATACTCAAATCCCATTCATGATTCATCTTCTATCAACATCATCCTAGAGACATAAATCTAGAATTAAAAAGAAGGGTTAAAAAGATTTACTTGATTGATGAAAACCATGAAAGAGTTTCGAATGAATCTCAACTCTTAGATGATTAGATCCGCCCAAGAAAGATGGAGAAAGTATGGCCGTGGAGAAGAAGCCATTCGGCCAAGAAAGAGTGAGGTTCAGCCGAGAGAGAGGGAGAGAGAGAGAGAGAGAGAGAGAGAGAGAGAGTGTGTGTGTGTGTGTGTGTGTGTGTGTGTGTGTGTAAGAGAGAGAGAGAGACCATTAGCATGTTTATTCATATATATATTCATTAGAGATCAATATTAGAGAAGATGAAATTGTTAGAACAACCCTACCTTGAAGGTGTTCTTGAGCCTTCACAAAACTTCTGGTTTTTTATCCAAAAGAGCAAGTTGGATTTGAGAGTTTGATGTTAAAAATGGTGTGGAAGGATTTACGGTAGTGTATAGATGAAATCTGGAATTTTTTAGAAGAAGTTTGAAGTGATTTGGAGAGGTATTAGGTGAAATGAAGGAGTAGGTGTTCTTAGTGTGCTATGTGTGCTTGAAGGTTGAAGAGAATGGAGGAATTTTGGTTAATGCTGGCCGAAATTCTGAGGGAGAGAGTGACCGAATTGTTTTGAGAGGTTTTGGAAGATAATTTTTCTGGTTTGAAAGGAAAAGGAAAGGCTAGTTGTTGAAATCTTTGAAAAATATTTTTTGGAAGCAAATTTGGAAACAATAATATCTTTAATTATTGGAGAGCTTTTGGGAAGCTGCCAAAGCCGAATTTCTGTGCAGAGTTTCGACCGGATGAAAGCTGGTTGAAAGAACTGAGGGTGGCCGAAAATAAGGAGTATAATGGTGAAGGGAAGGCCTGGTTGTTTGAGGGATATTTTATGGAAAGTTATTAAATTATGGTGGCTTGAATTTTGGTAACTGATCAAGCATGATTGTAGTAATTTTTTTGGAAAGATTTTTTGGTAGCCATGTCTGAATTTCGTGCAGAATGATGGAGAAGACAATGGAGTTCAGTTCATAGCTATTCAAGAGATGTTTGTGCAGAAAAATGGTGAAGGTTTCGGACACAGTTCATAGCTATTCAAGAGATGTTTGTGCAGAAAAATGGTGAAGGTTTCGGACAAAGCTGAAGGAGAACAAAGCTGGAAATTGTGTTCAGTGACTTCGCAAGTTTGAAGGAAAATTCTGGGCTGATTTTTCTGCCATCGTTCAGTTAGTTTGCAGAGGGTTTGAGGGGGTATTCAGAGGTCTTTCAAGGCTAGTTTCCATCCTTCTTCATGGAGGAAAAATGTGGCTATGGAGCTGGAGAAAAACTAGATGAAAATAGCTTGGTTTGAACTCACCTATGCTGCGATTTTGCCCAGAAAATTTTCCGATTTTGCACAACTTTTGTGCAGTCCGAAAATTGCCAGAAAAATTCAGGTTCTAAGATGATCAAAAGGGCCATTTTCTAGCAGCATTTGAGAGGGAATAATGGCCAGGAATTTTGACACCTTGAAGGCACAAGAAGTTGGAAAAATTTTAGTTCAATACATGAAAGAAAATGAACCTAGCTAGAGTGAAGTTTTAGAAAGGTCACTAAGGAAATTAATTCACTTGAAATCCTTCCCCCTCTTCCATGGTTTCAGTCCACAAGATGTCTTTCACTAAGACATTTTAAACCTTCAAATCCACAGCATATTGCTGGAATTTTCCTAGAATAAAATTAGCTTGAACAAATTGAACATCCAAATGGATTTAGAAATAGGAAAAATTAAGAATCAAGAGGAAATGAATTCCCTTTAGGAATTTTGAGTAGAGCAAAAGAATAGGATAAGGATACTCCTATCATGTCTCTCTTAGGACAACATCTCTACCCTATTCCAAAGCACATAAGGCTGAAAATTCTACATCCCAAGCAAAAATAAAATTTAATCATTCTAAAGATCCCATGATGGAATTTGAACCCAAGACCTCAAGAATTAATTCTAAGGCTTTAACCACTAAACTATCACAACTCTTGTTCTTATTTTCCCTCTAAAAATATTTTTCTATTCAATCCTCAAGCTATCTCTCTTTTCCACCTCAAGGAAAAAAAATTACTATTTTACCCTTCTCACTCAATAATCATAATCAAGCCCTCAAGACTATAAAACAAAATTTCAATGCAAACAAAATCATATAAAAATATATTTAAACATGCAATGAAATATGATATTCATCCCAACCCCCTTACTCTAAGGTAGGTTTTGACTGGGGTTTCACATCCTCCCCTCCTTAGAAGAATTTCGTCCCGAAATTCAAGCATACCTCTATTTCAAATCTAGGTACTTCCGCTTAACCCATTCTTTCGACTCCAATGTGGCATCTTGCATGCCATGGTGCTCCCACTGAATCTTAACCATCGGTATCTGTTTGTTCCGGAGAGTCTTGACACTGCGGTCCAATATCCACACTGGCTTCTACACATAGCTCAGGTCTGGCTGTAATACTATCAGTTCATCATTTAATACATGACCAGGATCCGCATTATACTTCTTCAATTGTGACACATGAAGCACATCATGGATTCCTGTCAACCCATCTGGCAGGTCCAGTCAAACTACCGGTCCAATCCTTTCCTTAATCGGAAACAGCCCCAAATATCTCGAATTCAACTTTTCGCCCTTCGGATGCTTCAAAATTCCCCTATTCGGCGTCAGTTTCAGAAATACGCTGTCCCCAACTTGAAATTCCAATTCTCTTTGCTGGTTGTCCGAATAGCTCTTCTGTCGACTCTAAGCTGCATTTAACCTTTCCCTGACCAATTTCACTTTATCTAACATTTCTTGGACACAGACCTCTCCGGTTTTGCTCACATGACCATCTCCCGACCAACTCCAATACAGTGGTACTTGACACTTGCGCCCATACAAAGCCTCATACGGTGCCATCCCAATTGAGGCTTAGTAGCAATTATTATATGACAGCTCGACATACGGTACACACTCTATCCACTTGTCCCCAAAGTCCAGAACACAAGCTCTCAGCATATCTTCCAATATTTGAATAACTCTTTCTGACTGGCCATCGGTCTGCAGGTGCGCCGTCGTACTGAATTTCAGATTCGACCCCATTGCTTCCTGAAACTTTCCCCAAAAACGAGACGTAAACCTCGGGTCTAGGTCTGACACTATGCTCGAAGGCACTCCATGCAGTCGGACTATTTCTCGAACATAAGTCTGAGCCAACTTCTCCATCGAGTCCCTCACATTCACTGGTATGAAATGGGCCTACTTGGTCAGTCGATCCACCACCACCACCCATATGGCGTCCTTTTGAGTCTTTAACATGGGAAGTCCGGTGACAAAATCCATAGTCACCTCATCCCACTTCCATTCCGGTACTGGCAATGGTTGCAATAGTCCTGCTGACTTCTTGTGCTCCGCCTTAACCTTCTGGCAGGTGAGACAAGTCGAGACATACTCGACCACATCCCGCTTCATCCGGGCCACCAATAGGCTCTCTTCAAGTCCTGATACATCTTGATTTCCCCCGGATGAATGGCGTACTTGCTCTTGTGCGCCTCTTCCAAAATTCGGTCCTTTAACTGCTACTCCCCGGGTACACACAACTGATCTCTGAAATGGAGAACTCCCGCCTCATCTTGACAGAATTCACTGCTTGGCCGCTTAAGCTCCTTGTTCTTGAAAAGTTGAAACTCGACATTGCTTTGCTGAGTTTCCACGATTTCTCTCTTCAAATCCGGCACCAACTTCAAATTACTTATGACAATTCTTTGGTCTTGCACTTCCACCCTTCTGTCCAACACATCCTGAACCACTCGAATTTCCTGCACTCTCAGTCTGGCCATTCCAACTTTCCTGCTCAGGGCGTCTGCCTCGACGTTGGCCTTCTCGGGATGGTAGTTGATTAGGCAACGGTATTCTTCCAGAAATTCCATCCACCTTCGCTGCCTCAAGTTTAGATCCTTCTGAGTGAAGATATACTTCAGACTCTTGTGGTCCGTAAATACCTTGTATTCAGCTCCATACAGGTAGTGTCGCCATTTCTTTAGGGCGAACACTATAGCTTCCAGCTCCAGATCATGAGTGGGGTAGTTCACTTCATGAGGTCTTAGCTTCCGAGAAGCGTAAACGATCACCTTCCGGTCCTGCATCAACACTGCTCTCAGTCCTTCTTTCGAATCGTCGGTATATAGCGTATAGGGTTTCCCTTCCTCCGGTAGACTCAATACCGGTGCTGTCATTAGTCTTTGCTTCAGTTCTTGAAAACTTTTCTCGCACTTCTCGTTCCACACAAATGGAACATCCTTTTGCAATAATCGGGTCATTGGCGATGCAAGTGTCGTGAATCCCTTGATAAACCTTCGGTAGTAACCAGCCAATCCCAAGAAACTTCAGATCTCGGTGATACTCTCTGACTGCATCGAGTCTGATACCACTTCAACCTTTGCTGGGTCCACCTGGATTCCCTCCTTGGTCACCACATAGCCAAGGAATGCTACACTGTCTAGCCAGTATTCACACTTGCTAAACTTGGTGAAAAGCTTGCTCCATTGTCACTCCAACAGGTTCTTCTGCCCCCAATTCCAAATCTGGTTCACTTTTGATTCCCCAGTTGGGTAGCTGCATTTGAGTCGTCTCAACCTCCGGTGTCACAGGTTCTGCTTCTGGAATTCTCCTGCTTGATGTAGCTACCCAGCGCTTGGGTGCCATTCTCAACCATGCCCAGATAATGAGTTTATGCATACGAATTTTAAAATATTTCTTTTGAGCATGCATTCACATTCAGGTTTAAGTTGAAGAAAATCATATGCAAGTTTTGTACAAAGAATTGCATAAAAATTTTCTCAAACCTTAGAGTACTCCAGGTACTCTTACTTGCATAAATTTGAAATGGAAGTAGTAAACAAAAATGAAATCTTTAACATAGAAGTTCATAGAAGCAGTTGAGAAAACATCCAAAACATAACAGCTCTCAGCCCCTGCTAGTCCTCATCAGAATCCTCAAAATCAGCCTCATACAACCATCCCCCAGAATTCCTAGAAAAATTTAACCCAACCCCACAAGTAAATCCCTCCATTGGATCCTTCCCCAGGCACCTAGAACTCTCTCTAGGCTCAACTCGGCTGAAAGAAGGAAGGAAAGAAGGCCTAGGTGGAGACTCATAGTCTATCTCCCCTCGGCCATCACTATCTATTGCTAAGTCCACCTCGGGATTAGGAGGGTGGGGTTCATGCTCCACTATCATCACCTCATCCTCACTGTCTGAGCTTATGTCTATCCTCGGGATTGGGGGTAGCTCAAGGATCTGGACCTCGTCATCACTGCTATCCTCCATAGGGTTAACCTCATCATCACTGTTATCCTCCATAGGGATAACTGGCTGAGGGGCAGGGTGGGGAACTGGAAGGTCTTCCTAGTATATAGGAATAGGTGGCTGCTATTGCTGCCATTTCCTCGCGGTTCTAAACATTCTAACCATCCTACAACATAAACAAGATAAATTAGATAAATATTTTAAACTTAAATAAATGGAACATATATCATCAATATTTGCCTATAACCTAGGCTCTGATACCACTTGTAACACCCCGCTACCTAGGCCCGCCAGGGCTGGTGATGTCACCCCGTCCAATGGACAAGGGGTCTTTATAACTAGGTCACACAAATACAATAGCGGAATAAAAATGATACTTGAACTTAAAATTTATTACATCCCAAAAATAAATCCAAGAATATATCCAAGAATACCAACAACAAATCCATAATAAAATTTATCCACTCTCATCTCCCCAAAACATTACACAAAATAAATTATCAGAAAATCTTCCAAAACAGGCAATATCTAGCTACTTATTCCCACAGCAGGATAGACCTAAAATCATGGTAAAATTGGTGGTGAGACAGAAATCTAAGTAAGTCCGTGTGTGCTTACGTGTCAGGAGAAAATTGTTCGTGAATGCAAAGTTTAAAATTATTTATTAGAGATCACTGGCAAGCAATAAACATTAGTCAAAAATAAGAATGGTGTTTTAGCTTTTCCAACCATAAATAATCAATAAAATCAACCACTCAAAAGAAATGATCATGGGTTACCACACGTTGGGCCCCATAACTGCATGGTCAGCATGCTACACTTTGTGCATACCACCAGTCAGAATGCCACACTTTGTGCAGACTGACAAAAGTAGGTGATCGGCCTACTGGGCAAGATAATCCTCCTTCTCTATACCCAAACAACAATCGGGTGTCCATTTCGGTAACACACAGTCACTTGACTGAAAAAGAACACTGATAGCTCAGACTGGCACGACCTACTGGACTGACGTCCTATCCGGGAAGGACTCACCCCTCAGAGGTGGCCACCTACTGAGAGACTTACCCTAACCCCTCAAAGACTAGCCCTAGTAGTCCACCCTTATTGAGTACTCAACGACATTTTTCACTTGGGATAAAATGAACAAAACACTGTTCCACATGAAAATGGCAATTATGGTTTCCCAAAGTCTTTGTCAAAATCAGTTTTGGAAAGAGTTTTGAGATTGAGTAAATCTGCTTATTAATTTTCAAATAAATTGTTTGTCTGAAATAGGAAAGAAATTAATCCTCAATTGCCCTTGCAAAACTGAGTGTCCATGCACTCTACATTTAGCTTGCCATAATAAACATGTTTCATCAATCAGGTTTTATGAAGGAGCTTACCTGATTGTTACTCACAATAAAAGGTCTCCAACAGCTGACCTAACCCCGCATGGGCAAATACAAACCACAATCAAACTCAAGCCAAAATCCACTTTCTCAATTTAAAACAACTCAACTCATTACCACCATAATCCTAGTGTGCCAAGCCTTAGGGCCAAACAATAAATAAATAGGTTTATAAGCTAAGCCTACTTTGATATTTAAAATAATTAAGGTTCTCGGGAAATAAGTACTAATAAGTTGATGGTTTAAATCTTGCTAAGGAAAATTTAGAGTTTATTTGATGAAGAGTCCTCAGGTCGTATTAGGTAAAATAATGATTTATTAATAATTTAGTTGTTAGAAATAATTGATAACTAAAATTAGTTGAAAATAAATTTAATGAGTCTTACTTGAAAAATAATAAATAAATTTTTAATGGGTTTGATTAGAAGATAATAATTAAATTTTTAGTAATAAATATTTTACTAATTATGATTATTTCCATAAAAGGCTTTAGTTGATTTCATTATTTTATATAATATTTATATCTATATATATATATATATATTCTATTTTTCTAGCAAAAACTATTATTTATTTGACTAAAATATCCTTATTATATATAATAATCCAAATCTACCCCTCCTAGGGTTTTTCGAAATTACTAGCAAAATCATATTATGAAATATTTTATTCATGAAATAAAAATTAGCTTATGGACAACTAGATCATGATCATACTTCTGTGGCTAACCACAATCATGAACATATACAATCCTTCAATTCATCAAATCATCCAAATCATGCATATCAGCATAGATCTAAATTTACCAAGACATGATCTAACCCCTACTAGCATAAATATGATCATGGCTTCAATAATCCAACATGAATATAAATCATATTCACCAAATGTGACATAATTTCTAGCATACTTCATCACAAATACTACCTATAACATGGAGACATGCATTAAACCTCAAATCATCATACAATCATCTAAGATAATCCCTCCATGCATAAATCCCATCTCCATCATATACTCATGCTTCACTCTGAACTCATCACAACAATATATACTCAAATTCCATTCATGATTCATCTTCTATCAACATCATCCAAGAGACATGAATCTAGAATTTAAAAAAAGGGTTAAAAAGACTTACTTGATTGATGAAAACCTTGAAGGAGTTTCGAATGAATCTCAACTCCTAGATGACTAGATCCGTCCAAGAAAGATAGAGAAAGTATGGCCATGGAGAAGAAGCCATTCAGCCAAGAGAGAGTGAGGCTCGGCCAGAGAGAGAGAGAGAGAGAGAGAGAGAGTGTGTGTGTGTGTGTGTGTGTGTGTGTATGTGTGTGTGAGAGATAGAGAGAGAGAGAGAGACCATTAGCATGTTTATTCATATATATATTCATTAGAGATCAAGATTAGAGGAGATGAAATTGTTAGAACAACCCTACCTTGAAGGTGTTCTTGAGCCTTCACAAAACTTCTGGTTTTTTATCCAAAAGAGTAAGTTGGATTTGGGAGTTTGATGTTAAAAATGGTGTGGAATGATTCATGGTAGTGTATAGATGAAATCTGGAATTTTTTAGAAGAAGTTTAAAGTGATTTGGAGAGGTATTAGGTAAAAGGAAAGAGTAGGTGTTCTTGGTGTGCTATGTGTGCTTGAAGGTTGAAGAGAATGGAGGAATTTTGGTTAATGCTGGCCGAAATTCTGAGGGAGAGAGTGACCAAATTGTTTTGAGAGGTTTTGGAAGATGATTTTTCTGGTTTGAAAGGAAAAGGAATGGCTAGTTGTTGAAATCCTTGAAGAATATTTTTGGGAAGCAAATTTGGAAACAAGAATATCGTTGATTGTTGTAGAGCTTTTGGGAAGCTGCCATAGCCGAATTTCTGTGCAGAGTTTTAGCTGGATGAGAGCTGGTTGAAGGAGCTAAGGGTGGCCGAAAATAAGGAGTATAATGGTGAAGGGAAGGTCTGGTTGTTTGAGGGATATTTTTTGGAAAGTTGTTAAATTTTGGTGGCTGGAATTTTGGTATCTGATCAAGCATGATTGCAGTAATTTTTTTGGAAAGATTTTTGGGCAACCATTTCTGAATTTTGTGCAGAATGCTGGAGAAGACAATGGAGTTCAGTTAATGGTTGTTCAAGAGAAGTTTGTGCAGAAAAATGGTGAAGGTTTCGGACAAGGATGAAGGAGAACAAAGCTGGAAATTGTGTTCAGTGATTTCGCAAGTTTGAAGGAAAATTTTGTGCAAATTTTTCTGCCATTGTTCAGTTAGTTTGCAAAGCGTTTGAGGGGGTATTCAGAGGTCTTTCAAGGCTGGTTTTCAGCCTTCTTCATGGAGGAAAAACGTGGCTAGGGAGCTGGAGAAAAACTAGAAGAAAACATCTTGGTTTGAACTCACCTATGCTACGATTTTGCCCAGAAAATTTTCTGGTTTTACACAGCTTTTGTGCAGTCTGAAAATGGCCAGAAAAATTCAGGTTCCAAGCTGATCAAAAGGGCCATTTTCTGGCAGCATTTGAGAGGGAATAATGGCCAAGAATTTCGACACCTTGAAGGCACAAGAATCTGGAAAAATTTCAGTTCAATACATGAAAGAAAATGAACCTAGCTAGAGTGAAGTTTTAGAAAGTTCACTAAGGAAATTAATTTACTTGAAATCCTTCCCCCTCTTCCATGGTTTTAGTCCACAAGATGTCTTTCACTAAAACATTTTAAACCTTCAAAGCCACAGCTTATTGCTGGAATTTTCCTAGAATAAAATTGGCTTGAACAAATTGAACATCCAGATGGATTGAGAAATTGATAAAATTAAAGATCAAGAGGAAATGAATTCCCTTTAGGAATTTTGTGTAGAGCAAAAGAATAGGATTAGGATACTTCTATCATGTTTCTCTTAGGACAACATCTCTACCCTATTCCAAAGCATATAAGGCCGAAAATTCCACTTCCCAAGCAAAAATAAAATTTAATCATTCTAAAGCTCCCATGATGGAATTTGAACCCAAGACTTCAAGAATTAATTTCAAAGCTCTAACCACTAAACCACAACAACTCTTGTTCTTATTTTTCCTCTAAAACTATTTTCCTATTCAATCCTCAAGCTATCTCTCTTTTCCACCTCAAGCAAAAAAATTACTATTTTGTCCTTCTCACTCATTAATCATAATCAAGCCCTTTAGACTATAAAACACAAATTCAATGCACACAAAATCATATAAAAATATATTTAAACATGCAATGAAATATGATATTCATCCCAACCCCCTTACTCTAAGGTTGGTTTTGACTGGGGTTTCACAATATATGTCTTCACTTTGTCTGGAAGGGCTATTTCATGGAGGAGTGTCAAGCAATTTTGCATTGCTGATTTTACCATGAAAACTAAGTATGTGGCGACTTCAGAAGTTTCTAAAGAAGCAGTTTGGCTCTAAAAGCTCCTCACAAAACTTGGAGTTGTGCCACACATAAACGGCCCAAAATAATATATTGTGACAATTTTGGAGTTGTGTCACAATGTAAGGAGCCAAGAAACCATAAGAATAGCAAGCACATTGAAAGGAAGTATCACATAGTTTGGGAGTTTATCCAGAAATAGGAGACAGTGGTTGATCAAATTTCCTCAGCAAACAATCTGGCAGACCCATTTACCAAGCGTTTGATAGAGAAGGTATTCAAAAGACGCTTGGACGTCATATGGGTAAAAGCATATGGACTATTATAGTCTATTTAGTGTAAGTGGGAGATTGTTGGAATATATGTCTAAAATGTATTATGTATTTTTGTATTTTAGAAATTAATAAAAGTTTCATTCATTAATGGTTATTTGTTTACATATATTCACTTATTAGTAAGTAATCTACGTGATTAGGTCGTGCTTTCACAGTAAGGTGTAGATTATGGGCTACTAACACATAAGAGAAAATTTGTTCTTGATCGATTGATGAAGTTGGACACTTTATTACACTATGATTTCTAAATGGAGAATAATTTATCTTTAACCAGTAAGTAGTCCACTCACACCAATAGTGTAAATGTATTCGGAATACATAGAAATGAACCATAATAATATTTATTAAAATACTAAAATAAATAAAAATTAATTTATCGTAGGTGCTGTGTGGACGAGTATCCTAGGATTTGAGTATAAATTGGTGGTCTGGTGAAGCTGCACTTATACACTTTAATGTATGTTGGGTGAGGTCTTATCGTAAGACCAATAACCATGTACGTTGAGCGTATGACTCTAATTAATTAAGACGGACTTATATGATAGAGTTTATATTCTTCATTCCGTGAAGAAATCAGCCCATTGTGATTGTTCGAAATAATCTAATAATCTAGAACCCTAGAAAACATGACTAAGTATGTACACTTTTGGGTAGCTCCCTATGATAAGTAGATATGTACTGAAAGTCGTAAATTATCGAACTAGTTATCAAATGATAGTAGATGTCATTGAGAAATGTATTAGTGCTATTTTTCTATCTCAATGACGAGTATTAAATAGAGGAATATTTTTGTCATTACACTTGTAAGTCAAAGACTCTGCACTTGCAATATTATTCTTGAGGTCAATATTTTCATATGGTGATAAATAAAATATTTAAAATGATTAAAATACAGCTATTTTTTAGCAGGGGTATTTTGGTCATTTTAGTAACTAAGAATAATGTCTTTTGGCCCCCAAAGTAGCTCAAATAACCTTAGTAAATTTATTTACTATATGGACTTATTGGATGAATTTATTATTGGAAGAATTATTCTAGGAGTCTAATTATTTATTTATTTGAGCTAGAATAGTTAATTGGGCCAATTTAATTAATTAATTAATTAATTAATTAAGTATCTTGAATAATTTTATATTGGACCCAAGTAGTTAAATTAATTAATAAAAGAGCTTTTATTTATTAATTAATTATCTTGAGTAATTGTATATTAAGCCGAAGTAGTTTAATTAATTAATGAAAGGGATAATTTAATTAATTAGTTTATTAATTATCTTTGATAATTTTATTTTAGGCCCAATTCGTTTAATTAAATAATAAAAGATCTAATTTAATTAATTAGCTTATTAATTTATCTTGAATAATTTTAATATTAGACCCAAGTGGATTAATTAATTAATAAGTGAGCTATTTAATTAATCATTAGAATAATTAAGAGAGTATGGCCCATCAGGGTTTTGATGGAAGTAGCCATGTAAAAGGAAAAAGGAAAAAGAAGAAAAAGGAAACAAAGAAATTAAGGTGGTTTATTTTATTTCTAAAAAGAAAAGGGAAGCTAATAATAATAAAATTAAAAAAAAGGCATCCCGTGTGGATTTGGAGGTTAACCGAATTTTCCTTGGAATTAAAAAAAAAAAGCCACCGTTTTTTTTAGGGCTTTAATTTTCTTTCGTTTTCCCTTAACGTTTAGCTCTTCCTTTTTTGTTCCAATTTTGTTCACCCTAATTCTATTTTCACCGGTAGAAGTCCATAGTGGTTAGAGAATACTCTAGAAGGTCAAGAGCTTGCAAACGTAGTAAATGTTTGATGCAAAGGAGCCGAAGGTTAGCTGGTGTCTCTGCAAAACAAGTAGACGTTCCTATTCAGCAAGCGCTGTTGAACCCGAATTTAACTCTGGTTATTAAAGTTAATCGCCCTTTAAGTAAGTATTCCTAGACTTTGGCTCGAAAAAAAAATTAATTTGCTATCTTTTGCTGTGTATTTATTTTTCCCGCGATCCTTTAGTTATTGTATTGAAATTGAATTGATTTTGGCAAAATTTCATTAGGGATAGCATTGTGATAGTGAAATTGGGCACTAGTTGGATGGATTTAGAGATATTTGTTATTTGGTGAGGTTTAAGGATGCAAATGGTTATGTGTTGATGAGCTATCTGTGAGCTTCTATTTGCTATTCTGTCATTAATTGGTTATTTCAATTGCCTTTGAAAGAGATTACAATGTTTGATGTTGATATTAAATTATGTTGAATTTGTACAAATTTTGTTAGATTGTTGACAAGGATTGATATTATGCTAGTGGAATGGGATTATATTGAGATGTTTTATGGTTGGTTGGATGCTGTGTGATAATTTGGTTGGCTTTTGAATTGTTAGTGTTATTACTTTGGTGATTAATAGGTTTGGAGGTGATTGCATTGCGAATTGGTGTAAAGGAGTTGATTAATGTTGAGTTAAAGGTTGTTAGCTGCTTCATTTGTTAATTTTGTGTTGAGAAAAAAGGGAATTTAAGTTGAGCCTGTGTAAGGGTCAGTGAGTGAACCCTGTTTCTTTTATTTGCTTATCCTATTTATTTTCTTTCTTTTTCTCTTTCTTTTGATTTTCCTTCTTAGCTTACTATCCCTAATGGCACCTAAACACATAACCACCAAATTACCCTCCAAAAGAAAGAAAGGTGAGGCTTTCTCATTGCAACCACAACCCTCTAATGTGGACAGATTTATGACCTTAGAATGTGAGGAGTGGTTTCATAAGAGGGAGAGTAGAAAGATTACTATGGAAAAGTGTTGTGTATAGATTTGGGTATAAAAGTCATATAAAAATAAGCATATTCCCAATCAAGTTTAAATTAAAATGTTAATCCCAAATTACACATAAAAGTAAGCATACTCATCATGAAGCATAGCATAGGGTTCAAACGAGTGTCGATCCTCAAGGAACAAGTATGCATTAATCCCTTTTCTTTTATTGTTTAACCGACTCAATAAAGTGAAAAATAAATATAAAATAAAATAAAATAAAAGAATATATACATGTCAAGGATGGAGAATTATGTAACTCAAACTATTATTTTGACAAATATGATCTTAAAGTAACCAATCATTGTCATAACTAATTATTCTCTTGGCATCATGAAGGATTAAGATAGATTCACTTCTTTGGTCAATCCATGAAATCACTATCTTCTAGAAAAATTAGCATCACTTGGTCTGTCTCAACTAATTCACCCAAAAGATGCATTAAACACAATCCTTGATTAAATTTCCGTAGTTAGACAAACTTAAAACATGAAACTAATCAATAAATCCTTAGTCTAGCAAACATCAATTAACATTTAATTACCCAATTCTTAGCAATTAACCCCTATGGTCAAGCAAGTTAATAGACAACAAATACAAAATCAATCAGTTGAAACCACCGTCAGCCCCTTTGGTCTAGTAAGTTAATGGGAAAAAACAACCAATTAATCTCGTAATCAGCTCAAGTAATTAAATACCAAGAAGAACAATCAATTAATTAAAAGATCAAAGTAACTCTAAAAATCATGAATACCTAAAACAATATCAAATTACAATAAAATAATTAACACATCATTGTTCAAGAAAAAAAAATAAAAGTAAAAGAAAGCACTCATAGACAAGCCTCATTCTTCTTCCTTTGTAGACCCTCTTGCACAATTCTCTTTGATTTGGTAGAATTCCTCCTTAATTTAAGTGATTTGACGTTATAATCTGCAAATTCTCTCTTTTCTTGTGTTTTCCCTTTATTTACAGGCTTTAGGAGTGCCTAATTTCGTTCCTCTAGGGTTTCTGGCCAACTAGAAGTAGAAAAATACTAAAACTCTACAAATTACCAAAATCGATTTTTCTTAATTTTTGTGCCAGTCCTCCCAGAGTGTAGCCGGTGCCAGTTTGGTTCTGTTCGACTCTACCTCACTAATTTTTCATCGCTTCAAAATGCGTGCCAACAGCATGTGGCCGGTGCCAGTTCTCCTGTCCTGGACGACACCACCTCTGTTCTGTTTTGCGACGTTTTTGTCTTATTTTACTCCTAAAATCTAAAATAATGTACAAAATACCTTTCCAATGGTAAAATCTCAAATATGAAAGAATATGACTAGTTATTGAACAAAATGTATCACAAAATAATCTCAAATAACTAAGAAATATATGACTAATTTAGGCCCTATCAAAAAGACCATAAACCTTATCTTAGATCATGAGCTGAAAGTTTCTCATATATTTAGACAAATTGGATGGGGGCCTATCTTGAGATTAAAGGGTATGTATTACCCTAACTTGGTGAAAGAATTCTATGCCAACATGAGTAACAAAAAGTACCAAGCTTTGAGAAATATTGGGATTTCCGGGGAATGGGGTTGTTTTT
This sequence comes from Voacanga thouarsii, assembly GCA_026120185.1. Classification (NCBI taxonomy): domain Eukaryota; kingdom Viridiplantae; phylum Streptophyta; class Magnoliopsida; order Gentianales; family Apocynaceae; genus Voacanga; species Voacanga thouarsii. Next base: position 5,150,250 of record JANUWF010002326.1, on the reverse strand, counting down.
CCACTGAATTCCGGCAGAGGGGCTGCCTTAGCCGGAATTCCAAAAGTAGTGAGGTCGCATTCCGTGAATGTGACCTAGTAAAATGTGGTCGCATTCGAATGCGACCTCTACAATTTTTATTTTTTTTTTTTACATTGTCCAATCTTGAGGTCACATTCGTGGAATGCGACCTTAATGTAGGAATATGACCTCTAGGAATGCGACCTCTACCTGCAACAAATCACCAACACCTGCAACCAACCTACAACTCACATCCTACTGTTTGAGTAAGGACTGATAGTAGACCACACACTTATCACATGAATAATATTCAATATAACAGTATATATGATTGAAGCATTCAAAATAACAAGAACAATATCGCAAGTACATAGAGAAACTGTATTGAAAATATAATTAAACATAAAACAAACTAATAGATGATGACAATGGCTAGTCTCTCGAAACAGTAAAATTATTATTATTACAATTCCTCCTAGTATGTCCACTCCTATGACACTTGCTGCATCTTGGAGGAGAGTTCGATGTCTGATAATCCATATCATAAGGTATCTTCGATATTCGCGGACAGCCAGGAACTTCATTTCGCATCATTTCTTCCACTGGTGCAAGCGTAAAATTAGAAGGCCTCTAATATTATTCATTCGCCACAGGAAAAAACTGACCCTCATATGTTAACTCATAATTCCTTCTAGTATAAAATTCCAAAACAAAGTCAATTGAGTTCCAACCTCTGTGACAACATGCTGCAAACCCATGTGAACAAGGAATACCATATATACTCCATTTTTTGCACGTGCATGACCTCTCCGTTAAATTGACACTGTAAACATTTGGACTTCTATCCCCTTGTTGAACAAATGATTTAATCTCATACATATCGGCCTATGCATTATATTCAGTTACAACATGCCCTCTGGATTTGTCCTCAAAATAAGAATACAACTTCCACATTTCAGATGGTAAAAGGTGTCTCAAATTAGATGCCTCATCTCTATGTTCATTAAAATATTTAACTAACTTCTGAAATGAAGTTTCAACCAAAACTTTCAGTAAAAAAGATCTTGCTTTCTTTAGTATACTATTCATACATTTAGCTAAACTAGTAATCATTGAATTATATTTGTGCCCTTCATCATATGACAAAGTCCATTTTTTCAAACCAATATCCATTAAATACTTAAATGTATCTTCTTTTCGGATCCTGATTTCATCCAAATATGATTGACACTTGGTCCTTTTGTGCTCTAAACTAGCAACATACATCAAACTTGTCAAATTAGTATCCTTAAACTTGGCATGAAAATTTCCCTTTATGTGCCCAAGGCAATATCGATGAAAAGCCAAAGGTTCTTGCCACTCATTCATATGGCGTACAGCATTTACAATACCTCTATATCTATCAGAAATAAGACATATATATCTGTCCAAAATGACATGTTGACGTAGGAGTTTTAAGAACCAACTCCAACTCTCCAATGATTCCTCATCCACGATGGCAAAAGCAAGAGGGAATAGGTGACTATTCGCATCCCAAGTGGATGCTACCAACAGTTTGCCCCGATAAAGTCCCCTTAAATGGGTTCCATCAATTAATACCACTGGACGACAATATTTGAAACCATCAATTGAAGGTTTAAATGACTAGAAAAGGAAACCAAAAGCTTTTAAATCACCCATATTAGTCCAATGGTATCTCCACCTCACAATAGTCCCAGGATTGGAATTCTGCAAGGCAAGCATGTATTTTGGTAGGACAATCCACATTGAGGACCAATCACCATATACAAGTTCCATAGCAACCTTTCGGGCTTCCCAAGCTTTCTTATAAGAACAACCCGTCTTCCACAGTTTCTGAACTTCAACAATAACATCACTCACATGGCATTCAGGGTCATTTAATACTAAATGTGTCACATTACGAGCTATGAACCAATGATCCATGTTCCTATGCACATTGTTCACAACTGTAATGACGCATGTGTATTCTTTGTTAAAAACTGTTATCTACCACTGTCCATGAGTCTTCTTATGTATAATGCGAATATGCCAAGATCAAGGATTGCCGGCACTTGAATATTTACACTTAGCATATCAGTTGTCTTTGTTACTCTCCAAAACTCTGAATTCTCAACCTGCTTGAATAGACCACTTTTTGACTGCATATAGAGCCTCCTTCTTGTCCTGAAATCTCATATTTAGATGCAAATCAGTATCAGTGTCAGTGTCAGACCAACTTCTTGTAACATCGACTGAGTGCCTATTGAGTAACTCATTAGCACATGCACCAGACCCTATATCATCAAATATTAGAAATCTTGCTAATTGAGAAACGTTATTAGAAGGCTCCGCTACATCATCAAATATTGAAAATCTTGCTGATTGAGAAATGTTGTTAGACGGCCCTTTTATGTTATTCATGACATCTTGCACTTCACATGTGGGAATGTTTGCTGGAATGTCACAAGCACACTGATCACCAGACCATACCAAAGATGAATAATAACTCGACTGCAGAGATAGTAAATTGTCAATGAGAGGCCCCGGATGGATATCTATATGCATGTAATCCATTGTACCTATTTAAATTAGGATCACATAACTAACGATTGTATCTATGCGCATGATTAGCAATCAAAGGTTAAAGATATCCATGTAAGCATTTTAATGAGTATCAGTTCTAGAATTTTCAAAACTTTTGTCTGTGTTCACAGAGCATCCATAATCTATATTACCAAAAATTAGTGTTGTAAAGGGTGCAGCGGTAATTCCCACTCACAGATGTAATTACATGCAGTCCCAAAACTCCCACAACAAATCAAATCAAGTTAGCTTAATACATTAGCTAAACCAAGTTTCTTTCATTGCTCATACTTCCAAACTAGTATAATTTTATATACAATATTTATCTTAAATAATAGGAACCATTTACCAAAAATAGTCATGCTATAATTTTCGTAAATTTGTATACATGAACATGGAAACATACATTTGCTTGTATACAACAAGACTTAGAATAACTTACTTTGGCTCCCATATCAAACGGATAAATTTCAGAAATTTCCATTTTTAGAAAGTTTCCAAAATGGGGGGAGTTCCAAATATAGAAAGTTTTCAAAGATGAAAAGTTCCATTTATAGAAAGTTTCTAAAAAGAAAAGACTTCTAGATATGGAAGGTTTTTTAAAAAAAGAAAAACCTTTTGTTTATAAAAAGTTCCTAAATTTGAAAAGCTTTAAGTTTAAGAAAAGTTTTCAAAAATAAACATATGCAACAGTTCATGGATGCATAGGAATTTATCTTGATTAAGGAATAAATAAGATAATCAACCATAATAGATAGGTCTTTGCCCTTAGAAACCTTCCAAGTCTAAGAAAAAGTCACCAAATGGAAAAGGCACTGTGGCGGCAACGTTTTTTATTATTGTCACCAAATAATCACCAACATATAGAATTATAAATTTTGATCTTAAAAAGAATAAGTTTGTGGTCTTGAATTGGATTTCAAATTGACAAGGAAAGGTTGCAAGCAACGTTGTATTCTCCTTATACTTATTTCAGAAGAACTTGATTTTTTTTTTTCTATTTATATAGGAGAAGCCAAATCTAAAATTTAGGAAGAATTGAATAGCCAAATTTAATATCCATTTTTTGTTGTATGGTTTCAAGTTTATGCTGAAGGAATCCTTTACCTGGCAAACTAACAAAAGACTTCAAATCTAATCGAAATTCCCTTTATTCAAGCCTTTCAAGATCAATTACATGATACTGTCCAAATCAATGCAGTACCATTTAAGTAGAAGGAATGTGGCACTGTCTTTGCTCATAGTATTCAAAATATTTATGAGCAGAACAATTATATCAACAACTACCATTTAAGTAGAAGGAATGTGGAACTGATGAGCTTCTACTTGTTAAATCGTCTCAATCAAGATTTTGTACTTAGTATTCTGTGTTTCGTTCTCGTGCCTTATCATGGATTCATAACATTAGCAGTGCTTTTCCAAAATTTTGAAACGTAAGAGAAGTGAATCAAATGCAGGTTATAGAAGAATATTTGCTTACTAACACCAAAATTATTCCTTCAAAAGTACCCCTTTTGACACCATACCTTTATTTTCAAAGCCCCTCTACGGCGAAGTCACTGTGGCGATGACGGTAGCTCTGTGGTGGTGTTGCGCGGCGAAGTAAGAATTGAGGAAAGGAAGAGAAGTGTTTGCGTAGAGGTGAAACAACGCTGCATCAAGAAATAAATGCGACCTTAGTCCGCATGCCATTAAATTTTTTTGTGTAATATTCATGTTGGGTTGAAAAATTGCAAATTATGGTCGCATTCTGTGAATGCGACCACATTTTACTAGATCACATTCACGGAATATGACCTCACTACTTCTGGAATTTCGGCTGAGGCAGCCCCTCTACCAGAATTCAGTGAAAAAACAGCCCCATTTTCTAGAATTTTTGAAGAAATATTGACACCACAATCAGAGAGGTTCATATTAACCAGTCTAGAGTGCTACTTGCTACCATTTTGGGGGTCAGAGATAAAGGAAACTGGGTTGAGATTGACACCTATAATAAGAAGGTGGTGTTAAATGTGGAATGGTAATTTAATGATGCTAGGGCTGAGTTGCACTTAGTATATCAAATGGCGGACCAAGCTGAGGTCTTGCATGTGACTGACCTTCCCCCATAGTATAGATTAGCTGTTTATTTGCTAGTCTTCAATGTAGCTCCTTGGGCTATTAGATTCAATGAATAAAGATTGATAGATGTTAAAATATATTCTTTACAAGTTCAATTTGTGGATTTTTAGGTTGAAAACAAAAATCTAGGAATTTTTTTTTTTCCAATTTTTGGAATATTTTAACTTTGATAACATTGTTATTGTGTCTCCTTTGGCATAAGAATTTGGCTAAATATTCTTTGGATGAGTTTATTTTTAGGTAAACTTCTATATTATGTGTGAAATTTCTACATCTTGATAATTTGTATTAATCTTGTTTATGTTTTAGTAAACTTTGTGACACTTTTTCTCTTGGGATTGGATGAAAAACTTTTGATGAAGTATAAATTAGGAATTTTGGTTTATTTATATTTTATGATCTTCTAACTAGTTCTAACTCTGGGTTTAAGTAAATATGGATTAGGGAAAGAAAATAAAAGAATAAAGTGAGGTAAAGCAAAAGCTAAAAAATCATTATTCACATATCTCTACTAGGCTTTTGCATTACCTTCCTCATAAAAGAAAATAAGAGTTTAATGTGGGTAATGTAAAAGTTGAAAGATTCTTATTTACTCATCTCTACTATACATTTACATTACCCTGCAAAACTGAGAATATGAACAAATCCTCTATTTACTACCTATGATTGCAGTAACTTTGGAAGTCACTGAACTTAAGTTAGCTCATTATTCCCTATTTATATGAATTATTTGGTTTGTATTCTTGATTTAGGAGAGAGTGGAACATGTTGAATAACTATGAACTTGTTTTTAATATAAATTCGATGATTTTAGTTATTTCTATCTTAATGTAATAGTTTACAAAAAAATTAGATTGGCTAATTAAGTGTAAGATTGAATTCTTAGATCAAAAGAGAAAGAATACCTTTGCTATATTTGCCAAATTTCTTTCAAAAATCCTATCTTGTTAAAATGTTTTTGAAAAAAAAAAATATTTTCTTGAGGATTTTAATTCTTATTTACTTGAGGAGAAGCAAAAGCTTAAGTATGGGGAGAGTAATAATTGTTCATTACATATATATTTTACATATTATTTACACTTTAAAGTCTTTAAAATTCATTTTAGATTGTCACTTAATCCCTCATTTTCTCCTTATTCAAGTAGGTTGAAAAGGTTTAAGACTAGACAAGAATTTAAAAGGAAAAAACTGAAAAAAAAAGCTAAATTAAAGCTACATGGTATCATTAAGATCATACTACATGTCACCGTGCAGCATCTGAGATTTAGAAATCAATATCTTGGGAGTCTATAGTGTCGTGCCTATCATTTTCTACATCACGGTGCACCATCAAGGTTCAAAAATATGAAGACTTCTGAAAGCTGACAGTGTCGTGCACCTCACCATCAACACGGCATGCATGATTACAGCAAAAAGTGAATTCAAGTGTCACCATTTTTAGGCTAGCATAGGTACATCAAAGCATGTACGGTGATGTGCAAAACACCTTTCACAGCACCGTGCAACATCACAGATAACCCTCTGTTCTGAAAAATTTTAGGGAACAACCTATAAATACCCCTTATCTAGTTATTTTAACAGAGATAGAATAGAGGCCACACAAAATACATAAGAGAAAACCCTTTGGAAACTCTAAGAAGGCCAAAAAGAGAAGATTAAAGAGGATTAGGAGCATCCCAAAAAGAGTTCAATGTAGAAAAAAAAAACACTTATCTATGGGTTTCTTTTCTTATCTACTTTGTAATTTAGATTTAGAGATGATTATTTATGTCTAGATCTGTTTGTAATTATAGGGTTGTACCTTAATTATGTATTGAATTATTACTTAATTTTATTGACTTTTGTTTGAGTATTCTGTCACTTAGGCTTGCTTGATTGAGTTGATTACTTGGATTTCTCACTTATGATTCATTTTGAGGAAAAGGATTATGAGATGGGTATCCATTTATATTAATTCAATAGATATATTTTTTCTTAATAAACTTGAGAAAAGATTTAGGAAAAAAGAACTTTGTGATAGAAGGGGTTGTTAGGCCACCTAGAGATATAAGCGCTTTGCATCTTTTTGGCTCTATAAATGTGAGTTTTTTTATTATATTATTTCTTGGGTTTGATTTGTATGGTAGAGATGCCTACGGGTTGGGCTCCAGGATAGGGAACTTATTATTTAAGAAAGAGCGAGTTTTATAATTAGTGGCACCCACTTACCAATGCTTAAATTTAATTCAATTGACTGTGTGATGTTTAATGCTTGATATTTTTTGGGGAATTCACTTTAATTGTACGACTAATTTCCTTTTCTCATTTTTATTCTACTCATGTGATCTTCTTGAATCTACCTTGTTATTGGGTTGATGTATTTTTGTATGTGTTCCTTATTAGTTAGTTAAAATTAATAGTTGTTTATTATTTCATTTCTTCATTTTTGTTAATTGATCAATGGAACAAAAGTAGTAGTAGGGTTAATTGACCCAATTCCTAAGGATTTTTCAATACTTACTAATGCCACACTTTGCTACAGGATGTATACTTGTATATTTGTGTGTGTTTTGTGATTAAATTGCTATTTCAAATTAAAACTTGGGTGAGCTTTCGATTTAATCCATACTGATGCAACAAAGGCACATAATGCATAATGTACACTATTGCAAACAAAAACACACACAACAATTGTCGTTGCTGTAATACCCCGCCCAAAACCACCTTTGACTATGGGGAAAAATGTCATGCATTGCAAAGCATTTCGCATTTCACGTGTTATCTTAAAATTATTCTTGCATGGGTGCATGTGATTTTCAAAGTTGCTTTTACATTTGATTTATTTGGTGTGAAATAATTGTGTTGTTTAAGAGTTAGTTAAGTGAAGTTTAGTCGAGGAGATGAAAGGATGAGAATTAGGGTGGAAAGAATTTCTTAGAGAAATATTAGCATTGGAGTTGGTTTGGAATAGCGAAGAGGTTGGTGATTTTCTTTGGTGACCCGAGTTCGAATCTTACCTCTTGCGAATCTTAGTTTTCTTTTTGAAAATTCTTTTCCCTAGACTTCTACATGTCTTGGCCGAAAAAGACCTAGCCATCCTAGTGAATTTTCAGCGCCATCGTTCTAAGGAAATAAGTCTCTATATTTATTTCCTAAATTCAAGGATTTTTTATGTGAATAAAGGTTACTGTTTATTTTCAGCTTTTGTTCCCTTTGATTTTCGAAAAAACCCTAGCTGAATAACTAAATTCCAACTTGATTTTAACTTACTAGATTTTGTAATGGATAGTTGGAATTAAAGTGTTATTTTTCTAGTTGGATACCTTGTGGATTTTGAACCTAGAACCTTAGCTAAAAATCTGGAAAATTTTCCAGCTAGGTGCCACCACTTTTTGAAGGAGTTTTAGCCCAACTCAAACTCTTCCAGCACTAGAAAATCTTATCCAAAATCCTTTAGTAAATTAGATTTTATTTCAATCCTACTTCAACTAGGTTTTGCTTCCTTTTTCTAGCAGAATTTCGACAGCCTAGTGCAAGCACAAGCTGTTCGAAATTCCAGCACTCCTAAGTACAGTCCAACTCTTCAAATCCTAACTCAAAACATCTAGAACACTCCTCATCAATTCAGATTACCTTATCCACACAAAAACCAAATTTTACTCACCAAAATTCCAGAAATTCGGCCAGCTTAGGAACCAGAATTTCGGCCAGCTTGCACTCCAACTCAAACGAAAATTCTGCACACCAAAACCTACCAAAACCTACCAAAACCTACCAATTTTCAGCGCCTGAAACCCTCGCCTTTTCTCTATAAATTGCGATAGAACAACAGCTAAAACAGTCTAGAATTTCTCCCCTCTGGTTCAGTGATTTTCGCACAGCACATGAGCCATTCTTGCACAGAATTTTAGTTCTCAAAACCTACTCAAACTCTTCCTTGTTTTGGCCAAAAACTCTGAACGCACACAGCCCTTTTCCTGAGCATTATTTCGGCCAGTATAAGGTAGCAATTGCAGAATATTTTCTCCTCATAAACCCTCCCAAATTCGGCAGCAACAAGGTGCACAACAAGCTATAATTTTCAGCCTAACTGTCCACGAAACCTAAAGCCATTAGGAGTCTTTCTTAACACCGCCATCTAATTCTAAACCAATCTTCTCTAACCCTAAATCACAGTAGCCGACTGCCCTCTCCATTCTACATGAAAATTCCAGCAAGAATCTCCCTACAATTTTTAAAAATCACAAGAACAATTCCTAGCAAGAAACCGATCACACTCTAGGGTAAGCAAAAACCATCTTAACCTCTTGATTCCTTTCTTCCATCAATTCTTCTCATTTTCTTCCCTTGAATCACGCCACCTAGAGGCTGATTTCATCCCTTTTACCTACTTTCGGTCAAAATGAAGGAAAGAAGGCAGCTTTTCTCTTCTACTCGAACGAACTCGGGACGAACACCATAGGAGCATCGAGATCTTGTTAACCCGGTTGTCGCAAGGTAAGGGAATCCTTACCCTTGATGTCGAAATTAAGGTTTATTATGGTTGATGATGTCCATTAGCATGATGAATGGATATTTTGAGTCGAGTAATTAATTAAGCATATTCGATGCATAGCAATGCTATATTTTACTGTGGTAATGATAGATATGAGTTGTGATGGTCAAGTCAAGCCTTTTTTATATAATGTTCATGTCTCTGATGAATATATAGTCATAGAATATGAACTTTGGGGATTGGTTAATTTATTGGGAATTAGATAGTGGATTGTGAATTGTTATGGGAATAAATAAGTTTAGAGCATGTTCAAATCGATTGAGACCCTGATCATGATATTATATGGTTTTAGATCAAGAAGATATTTGAGGAAAGCAAGCTGTGATTTTATCTCATTTGTCTAAGGCATATCAAGTAAGTCCTTGCATAAACTCTTTTGTTAAATGTTGTGATGGCAAGTCTATGTTGTAAAGCTTTGTGAATCTATTGTTAAACTATGTTTGTAAACGTGGATATTTATTCTTTAAACAGTTTTGTCAAACTAACGATTTTATCAAGGAAACTATTCTTTCTCCTAAATTTTTAGAAAACTCTTTTAAAGAAAACCACGTTGTACAAAGCCATGGTATGGAAATTTTGAATCAGGAATTGACGGATATGTTCGTTGAGTACTCAATAAGGGTAGGCTAACAATACTAGTCTTGGAGGGCTAGAATAAGTCTTCTGACAGAAGGCCACCTCCAGAAGATAAGCTCGGCTTGAAAAGGCGACAGTATTGGTTGGTCAGGTCGGTCCGAGCTAGCATTTGTACCTGGTAAGGTATTATTTATTTTCCCGGCATGGACACCCAGATGGTTTTGTTGGGTGTAGAGAATGAGGAGTATCTCACTCGGTGAGTTGTACACTCACCCTGATCAGAACGCCTAACGTGTGGTAATCTGGTCCCGGCAAGGTACACAAAGTGTGGTGCCTTTTCCTCATGGAGCCCAACGTGTGGTGACATAACTGTTTATTCGAGTGGATGATTTGTTTTGTATAAAATGTGATTATGAGAAAAATCCACTCCTTGCGAAAAGAAAGTATTTATGACTTGCCAAATATTTCTGCAAATGTTTTCCACTATGCATACACGAACTGTTTGAAACACCATGTGCACACATAGGACTTACTGAGATTTCATCTCACACTATTTTATATCATGTTTTCAAGAGATAGATTGTGCTGAGCCCGTGGGGCATGTGATAGTTGAAGCTTTTGTTATTTTTTTCCCATTTTGTTCTAGGAGCCAGCTGTTGTTTAAGCTTCTGAACGATATTTGTTTTATTTCGTATTGCTCCAATTTCAGCTGGATGTAATAAGAGTTTTTCTCTATTTATCTAAGTTAACTCTTTTAGGGTTACCTTTACATTTTATACCTCGTTTTAAAGACCCCTTGTCCTACGGGACGGGGCGACATCCCCCCCCTTTTAGAGTACGTAGTAGTGGGGTGTTACAAGTGGTATCAGAGCCTAGGTTTAGGTAATTACTGGACTTACTGGGTTTTATTTTCTTAAGTATTTTGATCTGGTACTAATTGTTGTCTTTTGTTTATAAGATGGTCAAAAGAGTTGTATCGGCTATCAGAGACTAGCCCGCTAGCTACGAGAATCCACCTGCCCCACTACCCGTAGCTGATCCACCCTCGTCTGATTCGGAGAGAGTGCATGAGCCGCCAGTGCTAGACGACCCGGTGGTTGAGGCTGAGATAGAGGTTGAAGGGAGCCTAGGAGAGTACGAGGGGGATGATGAGAGGGAGGTAGTAGAGTTTGCCAGTGAGGGAGAGAAAGATGAGGAGATGGCTGAGTTGAGTGAGGGGGAGGTAGATGAGCTCGGGAACGAGGGAGACAGTGAGAGTGAAGGGGAGATGGTTGGGATAGAGGAAGAGGATTAGGAGGCAATGGAAGTTCCCCGGACCCCGCAGATAGGAGAAGTTGATAGAACTCCTGCTTGCTATGACCCTAAGGAGTCCAGTGGTGAGGGACCTAGGCCGAGGGATGAAATTGCCCAAGGAGAGAGGGAACTTAGGCAGTCAGCTCTAGGAGTGGTAGATAAGGGAAAGAGGAAGCTGGAAGAGGGTCCTAAGGGGTGTGGACTCCGATATGGACTGGGAATAGATGCTAAGTTAAGGAGAGAGGGGTTGCTTGATCCATCCGACTCGGGAAATGAGAGGCCTGCGCCTAAGGGTGAGGTTAGATTAGCGTTGGATGAGCTTTATGAGACGGCCATGAGAGCCAAGAGGGGCCGTGAGGGTGAGTCAGGGCAGTCAAGTGAGAGTGTTAGTTTTGCGACGGACTACATAGGGAGACCCAATAGCTCCGTGGGGTGGCTTGTGGAACCAGCCTATGACGACTCCGATGCCTCTGTTGAAACTAGGGAGAGTCGGGTATAGAAGACCAGTAGCATTTACTTTTCCTTCTTCGGGATTTGTATTCCTTTGTTTGTTTATTTCTTTTAAAAGAAGTATGTTGCTTATAGGGCTTTATTACTTCACTAAATAACAGGGTATCACATGTGATAACCCCTTCTTTTCTACGGAAGCATGGTTTATATGAAAAGCATGAGTTTTAGTTATTACTTGATTTTTCCCTGCATAATATCATCAAATTCTCTTTTAAAATGAGTGGATAACATTGCTATTAACTGATCTTGCACCTGAGCATACTTATTTCCCCTTGGTAATTATCTGACCTTTAGTGAATGTGATCAAAGATGGCACCAAGACGCAGGATAGTCGTTCATAGCAGAACTGTGTAGGAATGTGCATCCTCCACTCCGGAATTTTAGCAGATGCATCGTTCCACACCCGACGTGGAAGAGCACTTGCCACGAGAACAGGAGTTAGCTTCGGAGAGATCATGAGATGTGACCAAGGTGGCCAGGAAACCACCGCGGGGAAAGGATGAGGCCCTGGAGCGTTTCCTGAAGTTCCAACCTCCCACCTTCTAGGGGGAGGTGGAGCAGGATGAGAAGGTCGAGCAGTAGGTTGAATAGTTGGAGAATATCTTTGCTACTCTGCAGTACTCAGAAGAGAGAATGGTGAAGTTTGCTGCTTTTCGGCTGAGAGGACCGTCACGGGCATGGTGGCAGCATGTGCGAGATGACTGGGACAGAGAGGAGCAGGAATGGACATGGGACGACTTTACGGAAGCTTTTCGTGCTGAGTACATTCCTTGATGGGTAGCTGAGAAGAGGGAGGATGAGTTCCAAACCCTCAAGCAGGGAGGCATGTCCGTTGCTCAGTATGCAGCCCAGTTCATGCAGTTGTCCAAGTACTGCAAATGCTTGGTCGACACGGAGTAGAAGTGCACCCAGCAGTTCGTGAAAGGGCTGAGGCCAGATTTGAGAAAGGCATTGGCCCCATCACCGCCAACGTCATACACTGCCGCCGTGGACGCAGCTTCCCGGATGGAGAATAAAGATCGGCATCGACCGGTGAACAGACCCTTCCAACCGAATCGTCCACCCATGAGGCCTTCAAGCAACAAGCGACTCGCGAGCTCTAGGCCGTGGGGAAATCAGAGCAAGTAGCCTCGAGTGCCTATAGCTGGACTAATGCAAGGCAGCCTAAATTGCTGACTGTGTGGAAAACGGGGCCACACCGAGAGGAATTCTCGGGCAACGGGAGTGTAAGGAGGTGCTTCAATTGTGGAAACCCAAGTCATCTGAGGAACGCCTGCCTAAACCCTTAAGGATCGGACAGACAGCCCCGACCCAGCCAATGGGGATCAATAGAGGTGCTGCTTCTGGACCAGCGGGAATGGGAGGCCAGAAGCCTCAGGTGAAAGCCATGGTTTTTGCCCTAAACAAAGAAGAAGTCGGAGCGGACCTTTCTATCCAAGGTCATCTTATTAATGCTATGATAGATCCAGGATCCACACACTCTTACGTAAGCAAAGTATGTGCATCATATCTAGGTTGGGAAGGAAAGGAATTACCCTATACCCTAGTAGTAAGCTCACCCTTGGGAAGGGTGGTAGAAGCGGGTAAGAAAATAGGGAGTTGTGGAGTTGAGGTAGGAAAGGAAATTTTAGAGGCCGACCTCATAATTCCGCCCATAGACGATTATGACCTGATCTTGTGCATGGATTGGTTGTCGAAGCATGGAGCTCGAGTGGACTGTAAGATCAAGACTGTGCAGTTTGTGAGACCTGGTCGAGATGTAATTGAATTCAACGGTAAGCAAGCGAAGGAACTGAAATTTCTGATTGTTGGTGCTAAGGCCCGGAAGTTGCTCAAGAAAGGATGTACGAGATATTTGGTGTATCTCCTAAACAAACCTAAGGATCAAAGTACCCTGGAGAGTACAGAGGTGGTAAAAGACTTTCCGGACGTTTTTCCTGCTGAGCTCACTTCTCTACCCCCTGAACGGGAAGTTGAGTTTACCGTGGACCTGATTCCTGGAGCAGAACTGGTGTCAAGAACCCCCTACCGGATGGATTGGGAATTAGATAGTGGATTGTGAATTGTTATGGGAATAAATAAGTTTAGAGCATATTCGAATCGATTGAGACCCTGATCATGATATTATATGGTTTTAGATTAGGAAGATATTTGAGGAAAGCAAGTTGTGATTTTATCTCATTTGTCTGAGGCATATCAAGTAAGTCCTTGCATAAACTCTTTTGTTAAATGTCGTGATGGCAAGTCTATGTTGTAAAGCTTTGTGAAGCTATTGTTAAACTATATTTACTTGGGTTGTAAACGTGGATATTTATTCTTTAAACGGCTTTGTCAAACTAACGATTTTATCAAGGAAACTATTCTTTCTCCTAAATTTTTAGAAAACTCTTTTAAAGAAAACAACGTTGTACAAAGCCAAGGTATGAAAATTTTGAATCAGGAATTGACGGATATGTTCGTTGAGTACTCAATAAGGGTAGGCTAACTATACTAGTCTTGGAGGGCTAGAGTAAGTCTTCTGGTAGGAGGCCACCTCCAAAAGATAAGCTCAGCTTGAAAAGGCGACAGTATTGGTTGGTCAGGCCGGTCCAAGCTAGCATTTGTACCTGATAAGGTATTATTTATTTTCCCAACATGGACACCCAGATGGTTTTGTTGGGTGTAGAGAATGGGGAGTATCTCACCCGGTGAGCTATACACTCACCCTAATCAGAACGCCCAATGTGTGGTAATCTGGTCTCGACAAGGTGCATAAAGTGTGGTGCCTTGTCCTCATGGAGCCCAACGTGTGGTGGCATGACTGTTTATTCGAGTGGATGATTTGTTTTGTATAAAGTGTGATTATGAGAAAAACCCACTCCTTGCGAAAAGAAAGTATTTATGACTTGCCAAGTATTTCTGTAAATGTTTTTCACTATGCATACACGAACTGTTTGAAACACCATGTGCACACACAGGACTTAGTGAGATTTCATCTCACACTATTTTATATCATGTTTTCAGGAGATAGATTGTGCTGAGCCAGCGGGGCATGTGATAGTTGAAGCTTTTGTTATTTTTTTCCCATTTTGTTCTAAGAGCCAGTTGTTGTTTAAGTTTCTGAATGATATTTGTTTTATTTCGTATTGCTCCAATTTGAGCTGGATGTAATTAGAATTTTTCTCTATTTTATCTAAGTTAATTCTTTTAGGATTTCCTTTACACTTTATACCTCGTTTTAAAGACCCCTTGTCCTACGGGACGGGGCGAAATCCCCGCCCTTTTAGGGTATGTAGGTTACCGTTGCTAATTAGGAGAACACCTGAAAAATAACATAAATTTGACAAGATTTTAGAGTTGCCTGTCATGTGATTAGATGCCCCCGCATCAGTAGTCCATTCAACATCCTAAATTAAGTTGTCAAGAGTTAGAGTAGCTAAAACTTATGGACCTTCCTTAGGTTTCACGGGTTTGTCCTTATATTTTTCCCAACAAATGCTCACAACATGACCCTTCTTTGAGCAAATTTGACAAGTTTAATGTTGGTACAAAGTCATGTTCAGCACGTGTCCTGTGACGCAGTCAAGTTCCATTTGTAAGAAGAGGTCCAGTACTATAAGCATTGGTGTTGTGCAGGTCTATGTCTGTGGGTTGAAACCCACAACCTTTAAAAGAGAAGTTACCTCTATTGATACGTTGTTGAGGTGGAGTGTTGCATTGTCCATAGAATGCTAGGTGTATTGGTTCTTGCAATATTGTCCGTTGCTCAAAGCCTTAAAGAAGTGACACTACTTGTAAGTAGGTAGCCATGGGAGGCTTGAGTATGTTGGTGGTGAAAGACTTATAATAAGAGCCTAAACTAGTCAATAGAACATAAACTTTTTCCTTTTCAACAATTGGATGGCCAATAGTGGCAAGACTATCACAGAGGCCTTTGAACTTACTAAGATAGTCTATTAAAAAGTACTTATGTCCTTCTTAAGATACAGAAATTGTGCTCTAAAGGTGCATTCTCGTTCTTGAGAATCCTAGCATATGCCTCTTAAAGTCCATCCTAAACTTATTTAGCAATTTGAAGACCAACCACAAGGCTAAGTGCTACTTTTGAAAGGGTGCCGATGATCCATCCCCTCAACATCCGATCAGATTTTTTCCATATAGTATAGTTTGGATTTTCTATAGTGGAGTTTGTTGTATTATACATCTTTGGTGCTACACTTTCTCCTATGAGGTGAGAGTACAGATCTTGACTTTCAGCTAAGGCAATAACTTGCTCAAGCCATAAAAAATAATCTGTTAAGGTGAAGCAAAGAGTGACAAAATTAGTCACATTTAGATTGATGGTTGCCATGGATAAATTTGAGAAAAGAATTATCAACTAAACTCTGATACCAAGAAAAAATTTAAAAAATAAAGAACTTGTTTAAAATAGACAATTATGTAAATTATGTTGGAAATTGGCATGTGATGGATGAATGAAAAATTATTTTAATAATGAGACACCTATAAATGATGAGAAAGTTGAAAGTATATCATAACCTACAACCCATGATCTCTAGAGTTACTAACCATGATCTCCCATGACCTCTAGAGTTATTGAGGTGGTGGGGAAGTGGTCATCAAAAGGTTATGGAAATAGTGGAGGTAGTGGGAGTTATAATAAGTTTGTAACCTTTAACCCTTTATATCTATAACCTATGCCATATTCATGATCTCACCACTTGCCTAGTCTATAAATAGGTGTCTCCTATTCTATTTTTGTGTGGAAAAAAAACTCAAAAAAGCTCTCTCTCTTTTTTTATCTCTACACTTGTATATTTTATATAGTATTCTAGTTTGATCTAGTTCGTCAGGTAAAGAGTTGTGTGATAACTACTTCAACGTATCCTTTGTATCTTGGAAAACAAACGACCATTTCAACCTCGAGCACACTTACAATAGGGGGCGATTTTGTTAAACATAACGATTATCATCTTCTTCTACTCCTTATTCTGGTTTTACTCCGTTTTGTATAGTTGTTTTGCTATATTGAATAATTATTCTATATTACTTATAACTATTTTGTTGTACCTCGACATCTAAGATATCTAATTGCCTTTAGAGGTATTTCTATTATTTGTTAAAGTACAAAAAAAAAAAATATTAATCACTTACAATTTCTCAGTGATTGATAAATATCCTAATCTTGAAGATCTTATTCTAACATAATTACAATCTTTGAGGGATTTATATAATCCTATTCTATTATAAGTTGGTCAAATTATGAAGATCATAATCAGAACCAATCAACAAGATTATAATCAGTGCAAATCAAGAAGATCATAATCAAAATCGATCCACTTGAATCTATTGCAGATTCTTGGGTGAATTATTGACTTCCCAAAGTTGTCCAAAACCTACTTCTCGTGCGTCTAACTAATCATTTGATTGGTCTCTCTTTTAGATTTGATTTGGTTAAGATTTGCAAGTTACCCTTCTTATCTCGCCATTCTCTCCTTATCTCTCCATTAATGGTATGAAAATCTATTTGTTGAGTTAGCAGAGATTCATATCACTAATATAAAATTTAAACATCTTTATCTCATACTTCAGCTCCTCTTTTATCCCACTAATAAATATAGAAATATAATAATATTCACTTGTCTATAGCATATTATACATTATAATTACCTTGAACTCTTCAAATATATATAAATACTTCTCCACATTTCCTTTTTGTTCAATTTAATGAATTCTTTCATTAATATAGCATTTGTACTTTCTTCAAACCTCCTCGAAATAGTCTTAACCAACAACTGTTCCCCACATAGGTCTATATATAACCATTAAACTAAATAAAAGTCTTCATCTTCAAATATACCTAATTTTTTTGTTTAGGAATATTATGTAAATGAAAATATCTCCTACACTTACTCACCCATTCCCTAGAACCAACCTTTTCAAAAGAAGGAAAATTTTATTTTGGTAATTTAACTCTATACCCTTTTATCTCCTCTATTCTCAAACCTATCAGAATCACTATTTTCAAATGTTGATTTAAAAAAAAAAACTACTATTCTTCCACTTGGACTCCTTTCTATCTGTTTTCTCTCTTTTATCTCCACCTTTTTAGTTGGCTCATTTATACTAATAATAAGGGTATTTAAATTAGCAACAAGCAAAACAGTTAATTTTATACTCTCTACTTGAGATTACAGATTCTCAACTAACTTACTAATTGAATCGAGGTGATGCCTTTGTTCCTTGATGTTAGGTTCCACAAAACTGAACTGTTTTCCATCTTCTTTTATTAACTTCTAGTTACAAGCATGATTTAGACCACAAGAACAAGAATCCCTCTTATACCAATTTTGTGGTCTGTGATAACTTAAAGAATATAGAGAGATGATTTTATCAATTACTAGGGAATACAAAGAGCTTGACAAATTGGGGGTTAGAAGATGATAAAAAAAATGTAGGAAATCAGAGAGTATAGAGGCAAGCCCCCAATTTTGTGCTATTCAAACTAACAATGACTTACTTGCATCTCAAAAAACTCTATTCAAAATAGGGCAAACTATTCTGGTAACCCTTCAACTATTGTAAAATTTAACTTTTGCCCTCCAATTAAAAAAAGCGTAAAACATCGAACTTTCTAATTGTCCAAATCTTGCCCTTCCATCAGTTGATGCTCAACTGATGTTTCCATTAAATTTTAATGGTATTTAGGTAATTTCATATTTTAAATTAAAATATGTAATTATCTTATTTTTTAATTCATTTTAAAATATTTTTTTATTTTTTCTTTTTCTTTCTTTGCTTCCTCTCCTTCCGCTGCAATTCTGTCGTCGCCGTTGCAACTTCAAAGTTCAAACCCATGAAGCAAATCTAGATTTAGCCTTCAATCGAATCCCACTAAATTTGTATTTTACCTTCAAAGTTCAAACCCATGAAGCAAAGTTCATCTAATCCCAATAAATCTAGATTTTTCCTAAGAGTAAAAGATGATTGTAATATCATTATGGGATTGCCAACTGAGTTAGCATCACGTTCTTTGACTTCTATTGGAGTGTAGCAGAAAACTTTGTCTCTGTTTACTGCCAAAATATGCATTTCTCTAGGGACACGTCGGAGAAGTCTATCCAAATTTCAACGATTTAATGTCTGCAGTTCCTTAACACTAATAGATTCTGCTAAGATTAAGGTGGTCGGTGTCAGTGGAGAAGGCAACAATGTCGTTAATCACATGATTGGCAGAAGTTTACATATGGGTTTTGTTAGGCTTTTTGGGATCATTTCACTTTTTCTTTACTTTGTCTACCTTTTCTTGTATTTCTTGGCTTTGTTTAGCCTCCTTCAAGAACAATAGTGCGAATTTTCTTTGCAATTGTTCTTTCAGAAGTTGTAGGTAGTCTCTTATGGGTTTCATTTATCGAAACCCTTTTCTTTCTAACACAAAGTTAAAATTTTTCATTTCTTGCCCTCAACATATATTCATTTTTGGTTTATTATTCTTTACATTTTGTTAGTGTTTTAGTTCTTAACTATCACTCACCAAAGATATTCGTGCTATTATGATGTGTTTTGTAGTAGCATTGGACATCTTGAGCTGATTTTTGTCTCAATTGGCCAAGAATCTCTTGGGCCCTCAATGCACGTCCAAGTAAAATCCTTCCATCTTCCACTTGAACAGGGAAAGTAATTTCTGACGTAAAGGCTTTTGCTCTTAGGCAAAATTCAGATTTAGTAAGATTAGATTAACTTTGCTTCTTGGGTTTGAACTTTGAAGTTGCAGCGACGATAGCAAAATTGCAACAAAAGGAGAGGAAGAAAAAAATAAAAATAAAAAATTCTTTTAAAATGAATTAAAAATAAAATAATTACATATTTTAATTAAAATGTAAAATTACCAAAATACCATTAAAATTTAACAAAAATATTGGTCAATTGACGAAAGAGTAAGATCTAGACGATTAGAAAGTTTGAGTAACTGTTTTACACTTTTTTAATTGGAGGGCAAAAGTTGGATTTTGCAATAGTTGAATGGTCACCAGAATAGTTTGCCCTTTAAAATAAGAAAAACTCAATATAAATTGTTAGATTAAATAATGTTTAAACTGTCATTTTAATAACAAATTATTTTAAATAACTATTTATTAATATTTATGAAGACATAATATTCACATACTATAAAGGAAAAAAATGAGAAAATATTAATGTAAAAAATAAGATGGTTCCTTTAGAAAATAAAAGAAAATTAGTATTATATAAAATATTATATTTTTTGCATATATTAAATAATTAGATTTTCATTTTTTTTCCTTTTCTTTGTTTCTTTTTTGCAATTTCTGGAATAGGTCTAATTAGGATTTTTTTTTTTCCCCCCTCGATAAATAGAATGATAAATTTTAGCAAATGTTATCATTTTAGGGGTTAAAATTTAACAAATTTTATTGGAATTATTACTATCAGATTAGTAAAAGTTACTTTCACAACATTTTTGTTGGTATATAGAAGGAGGAATTATTAGTTTTTGTACTTACTAGTTTTTTTTATGAGTTGTATTTACTAATTTTATTATATTAAGTTTTGTTTAATACTTCCCTACTAAGTAGGTTATAGGCCAACTTATTAGTAAGTGTATATTTTTGTCCCTTCTAAAAGATTTTTTAAACACTTTAAAATAGTAGGTATATGTAAATATTTTTGAAAGTTGTATATACTATTTTGAGAAATTGTCCATTATTCTTTCTGTTGGCAAGCAAAAATGACCAATGAGGTTGAGATTTGGAAAACTCAACTAGCTGACTCAGAAGATGCTAGATGGCTAGATAGCAGGATAGCAGATAACCAAGACCATTGGACAGTTCGAGTAGCCGATCCACCAAACAACAGACGGCTAAGCCAAGCCAACCTAGAAGATAGCTTGCCAACTAAATTGGCAAATCGGCTGGTAAAGTGGCTAGATTTTCATAAAATTGAGTTTAATTGGGATAGTGCCTAAAATTTGGAAAATACTATACGAGTTTTGACCAATTCATCCACCCACTTTCCCACCATATTTGCCATGAGCATCAAGGAGAATAAGGCAACCATAAATGGTGGAAGTGTTGAACATAGGGTTATCAAATCCCTACAAAAGCACCACAAAGGCATAAAAATAGGAATCCAATCTAACATTCAAAGAGTTACAAGTTTTTCTTCTATTTAATATCTTTCTGATTATCACTTTCAGTCATATTTCCATTGCTTTTCTTACTACTTTACTTTATTTTCTCTATCCCAAAACAACATCCCTAGTTATAGAAATTTGCTTGTGTTCTCGGAAGTATTAATTAAAATTCTAAGTTCATAAAGGATCTTTTTTTTACATTAATACTTAAGTTTTATTCGTTCATACACAAGGAGATTCAATTATGTGTTAGTAGATCCATCTATGGTCAAGGCTTCAGCTTATCTAGCAAGCCATATCTCAGTCGATCAACTAGTTCAAGTTTTGGACTTCCAATACTGTAAAGGATTGTTTTTTTTTTCCTATATATTGAATTTATATACATTGCTCTTACTATTTCTGGAATAGCCTTCTTATTAAATTAGTTTTCTGTGTTAGCCGTCCCAGCCAATTTTTACGAGAGTTAGCTTGGTTAGAATAGTTTATACCCTACTGGCCTGACCAGCTATACTTTTTACTGCCTAATACTGTTTGGTGTCAAGAATAGGATTACCTTGAAATGAGCCCAGATAATCATTTTATGCTATTACGTTCTGGAAGAGTTATCAACAACATAGAACCAAATAACAAAGGAACAACTAGTCATCATGATGAAACTGATCATTCCTCAATAGGTGTTAAATTTACAACTCACCTAACATCTCTTGCGATAATCCAACAGTAGTTTGATGAGACTATTGGATAGTTGATGCAAAGATTAGTGTAACAATTTACTATTGTGTTCAAATCAATGATACAAAATGAGTTACAAGAGTTACAAGCTCTAGGCATTCCAAAAGAAAACGTCTTAATGGCAACATCACCAACTAAGCCTAATATAGTTGTTTTGTATTTGTAATACAGAAATGTTTCTATTACACGCAAAGATCTAAGTTCATAATCGAATGTAGGACCGAGACCTCCTATTTCTGTTAATCTTGGAGCTTGCGCAGCAAGGATAGTACACACGAATCTGAGTAGTTCTAATACTCTAATTAATCTCATCTTCCCAGCTGTCTAGCCATCTAGCCGTTTGACTCTCCTGAAGGATATCAATCAGTTGGTACAAGTATATCTTTACTAACTTACATTATGGGGCAAATGCCTATTTATGCAGGGGAAACTATTTAATGAATGGCCAACACCTATATATGCAAAAGATAACCATTCATGCCTGAGGAGGACAACCACCAGTTTATGTTGGGAGGCACACACCAATATATGCAGGGGGCAACCATTTGTGCGATTGTTAGAGGATAGCCACTAAGCCATACTGAGAAACAAACATTAGTTGGAATTATTCCAATTATTTTTGGACAACCTTGGCCTAATTTAAGCTTGCCAACAACTCGGCTTCGACAAAACTTCTAGCCAATAGCACCTTACAATGTGTATGTTCTTGATACATGCTATTGGCCGGATTCCCTAACCAAGGAAATTAAGCAAACAACTAGAAGTCGTTTAATGGAGTGTTGTCCAAACCTAGATTAGTAATCCCCAACAATAGTTCGACTCACAAGTAATCACAGATGTTTTGAGAAAGCCGTTCGGCCTCAACCTTATTGGATTTGAAAAACTAAGCTACAAGAAATTGTACGCTGAATGGATTAACTCAGCTATTGCACTACCTAAAGGATTCAAAGTACCAGATTTCACCACATTTTTAAGAAACGATGATAAAACTACTATGAAACATATAGGGAGGTTTACCACACAGTGTGGTGAGTTGGATAACAGTGAATACCATAAATTGCCATTATTTTCATTGTTCGTAACAAGTGCAGCATTCGCTTGGTACATAAATTTCTTTCCAAACTTGGTACATACTTGGATTGAGATGAAGTGGTTGTTCCCCAAGAGGTTCTACTAGCCAATCCCAGAGGTCTCTATAGCCTTACTGGCTATCAAACAAAAGCCTGTGGAAAATGTGACAGAGTTCTTGGAACAATTCAGGAGGCTAAAAGGGAAGTGTTCAACTTTATTACTTGAGTTAGAGCATGTTAGAATCGTAGTTAGTTGGCTACAACCTCAACTTGAGGAGGCCTTAATTTTGTAAGATTTTTTAGACTTTTCACGCTTAGCCTCACATGCAGTTCGAATTGAGGAGTTCATCAAAGAACAAGAAAAAAAAGTGAGAAACTAAACTCGAAAAAGGGCAAGCCATGATATTCGTTGTTGATGGTTTATCAAAGTTAGTGAAAGACTAAGTTACTGATATTATGGCCACCATGATCATAGCAAAAAAAGCTCATGTATGCCCTGTCTTAAAACCATCTAAAGGCAAAAAGGTCGTCAAAATTGAAAATAAAAATGGCTATCTATTTGATAGGGATGATTAGATTTTTTTATCATTTACTGAAAGATGGATAAATCAATCTGTCTCAAAGGCAGCAAATTCCTTCAATCAAAGAGTTCAAAGGAAAAAAGTATTGTAAATGGTATAACACATTCACTCATAATACTAACAATTACCTTATTTTTAGAAATGTCATCTAAAAGGCCATTCAAAAAGGATGACTTAATTTTGTGGATAAGGCTGCCTCTGAATTACTTGTTGATTCAAGTCCCTTCCCTAAAGTAAATATTAACATAGTAAATGCATTAGAGAGTAACCATCTAAGGACAAAGAAAATATTTGTAGAAAAGACTGATCGAGCAGCTAATCTCAAAAACCAACTAAATGAGTAGATGAGTCATCTAAAAATGAACGTTAATTTGAACGACAAGAAGAAAAACCAATAGAACAGCTCCTCACTTTTTTTTTTTTTTTTTTAGATTGGAAGCATAGCTAGCTGATAGAGCCTAATCTTATCTATATTTTTCTAGTTAGTTAAGGTTATTTTGTGATACTTTTAATTTAACAACTAGTCATTTTCCTTAATATTTGATATTTTGTCTGTGAAAAAGGTGTTCTTGTGATTTTGTGCAGAAATTATAGAATTTAGAGATAAATTGTGCAAATTCAGAATGGACACAGCGTCTACCCATAACGCCTGAACTGACCATGGCTTGGTTCTATAAAAATAGAGTTGAACCAGCAGTGGTTCAAGCTTTTGAACCGGCAGCTAGCTCAAAAAAGAACAAAGAAGGAAATTGTGTGAGTGAAGCCGTGGCCAGATGCACATGAACCGTGGCTAGCTTTGAAGAAATTTGTGAGAGGATCCGTGAGTAGCTTCAATGAAGCCACGGGCGGATCAAGAGGGAAAGTTAAGTGAAGTCGCGGCTGGTTGCATGCAAGCCGCAACTAGATGATGTTAAGGAGAGCTCGGCTTAGGCAACCAACTTCGCCAAGGAATTCAGCTCAGGCAAGCTGGTGGCTTGGATGAAAAGCAGTAGCTTGGGCTTGATTTCAATCAACTCAATCAAGCACAGAGAAAATGGCTTGTTCTTTAGGAGCTCGGTAGCTTCCATAAAAGCAAAAAGGGATTATCTTTAGCAGTTTTAACACAGCTCAATCGTCTTGAAGGAATAGAAAGAAGAAGTCTTCGGCTTGGTGAATTAAAGGCGGTGGATTTGTGCAGAATATTACAAGCCTAATAGGAAACTACTCCTCTAGTACTTTGGATTTTTATGAAGCTTTTGTGCCTATAAATAAAGGCCAATCATGTGGGAAAAGTGTGTGCATAATGGAAGGTTAGAAAAATATTAAGGGGTACACCATGTCTATAGTAGGGCTAATTCTTTCAATTATTTTATGTACAAAATATGAATCCAAGGAGTTAAAGCTAAAATCATTCATTCAAGAGGAATTCACCACTCGAAGGAGTATTGATTCAAGAAGGTTCCCAAATGAGGAAGAAGATGACTTGTCTATGAGTTCTTCCTAAAACTTTTGTTTTCTTTTTCTTTGAACAATGATGAGCTTAATGTTTTAATTATAATTGAATATTATTTTCTAATTTTGTGGTAATGAATTAATTTAGTATTTTGTACAATTGATTATTCTTCTTGGTATTTGACTACTTGTTGTTGATGAAATTAGACCATTCTTCTAATGAACTTAAAAATGAGATATTCTTTATTGCTCAATTCTTGATTTATTTTCTTAACTAACTCGAAAGAGAGGTTAAGTGAGATTAAGTAATTGAAAATTGTTGATTTCATCTAGAGATAGGGGAATTGATGATTTCATGCCATTGTCACCTAGAGATATGGATAATTAATCAAGGATTGTGTTCTATGCATCTTTTTTGTTGTTTTAGTGAGATAGAGATATCCATTAAAATTGATTAAGAGATAGTGAAATCATAACTCGAGAGAAAGTGAATTCTACATTAAACTCCTTCATGATGCTAAGGAAAGTGATTAATTATAACAAGTGCTACTGGCTTATTGTCATGTCTTCGAAAGTAATTATTTAATTACATATATTTTTTTCTCCTAGAGTTGTGTATATATTTTGTCTTTATCTTTATCTTTATTTTTATTATTTATCTCTCTAACTAGTAGGTTAGACATTGAATGAGAAGTAATTAGTAGGTACTTATTCCTTGAGGATCAATACTTGTTAATTCCCTATACTATGCTTAATGATGAGTGCTCTTACTCATATATGTAATTTGAGATTAATGTTTTAATTTAAACTTGATTGGGAATAGATACAAAAGTGCATAATTTTTATATACCCAAATTTAATGCATCAAGCCAAGTCTAGTCTAGGACAACAATAGAGAAAGAACCAACCAATCATATTGTCTCTGACTCAAAAGTGGCGCTGCAGAGAAAAATAGCATATTTAGAGTATAAGTTGCAAAAATAGGAAGGAATGCAGTTAGAGTAAAAATGAATTATGCAGATCGTTACAAGCCAATCATTAATAGTCAAATGGAGCATAAAAATAATTGTTTGGAAATAAACGGCTATAGGTCAATCGATTAATAATTTAAAAAATATGGAGATTAGTTGCAGTTGCCTATATGAAAAAGAAGTCATTATTAAATTTCAATTTTCAAGGACAGTTATACGAGACTTGAAGAGATATTTTTGTTCTTTGAGTCCAATATTCCTAAAGAAGAAAAAAAGGAGGCAAAATGTTAGCATGCAAAAATAATCAATCAGGCTAGGATCTAAAAAAGCTTAACCAGCCGACCCAGAAGATGCTATATAGCTGGATAGCTAGACAATTGATAGCTAAGGCCATTAGACGACTCGACTAGCCAACTTGCCAGATAGCAGACGACTGAGGCCAGCTAACCTAGAAAATTTCTTGCCAACTAAATTGGTAGATCGGCTGGCGAATATGACCAGATTGATAGGAAGTTGATTTTGAGCAGGATGGTACCTAAAATTCAAGAAGTGCTGCACGAGTTTTGGCCAATTCAACCACCCACTTTTCAACAATGTTTGCCATGAGTATCAAGAAGAACAAGACAACCATAAATGGTGGAAGTGGTGAATATGAGGTTATTAAATCCATATAAAAACACCATGAAGGCATAAAAAAAGGGAATCTAATCTGACATTTAAAAAGTTACAAGCTTTTCTTCCATTTAAAGTCTTTCTGGAGTTTTAGCTTAGATTTTTATCACTTTTAATCATATTTCCATTGCTTTTATTACTACTTTCCTTTATTTTCACTATCTCAAAACAACTATCTCAGTTGTGGAAATTTTCTTATGCTCTCAGAAGTATCAATTGAAATTCTAAGCTCATAAAGAATCTCTTTTTACATTAATGCCCAAGTTTTATTCGTTTATATACAAAGGAGATTCAATTCTATGTTAGTCGATCTATCTAAGGTCAGGGCTTCAGCTTGTCCGAAAAGCCACATCTCAGCCCATCGGGCTGGAGTTTTGGACGTCCAACACTATAAAGGAGTGTCTTTTTCCAGATCTTGAATTTATATACACTGTTCTCACTATATTTGGAATAGCCTTCTTATTAAATTAGCTTTCTGTTTTAGCCATCCCAACTGATTTTCACGGAAGTCAACTTGGCCAAGACAATCTATGCCTTGTTGATCTGGCCAACTACATTTTTCACGGCATAACATTTTCAATATTTTAAGTTGAAATTCTTTTTAAGTTGAAAGTCTTTTTTAAGTCATAAAATCATAATATTTTAGAATTAGCTCTTACTTTTGTTTTTTTTTTAAATAAATGATTTCATTAATAAAAAATATTAAATTTCAATTTCATATCCCTCAAAATGTAACAGAATCACAATTAAGGATTTCGAATGTAAATGTGTCTAAAGACTTCCATCTATGCCACTGAATTAACTAGCAGTCAAAATGGTAATTAAGTCAACTAAAAATGGTTCTATTTGAATAAGTTCAAAATATTCAGGGGTAAAATGATAGCTATACATAAAATCTTAACCCCGCCTCCTCTTCCCTAACAAAACTCTAAAGCTCGGAACTAACGTCAGTGTTGCAACTGGTGCAACTTCACACTTGTTCCTTTTGCTTCTCCTTTAACTCTCTAAAAAGTCAAACTCACCATTGACAATGGTTGTGGTCATTCCTTCCCTGCGAACATCTCCCTTTTCCCCTCTCTTCCAACTCTTCCCTCATCTTAGCCATACTATCTTCCATGACATATAAGACGTAGAATTCGGTGAACTAAGAGAAAAAGGAAGCTAGCTATAGAAATGGCAGACTATAGACTTGTCTTCCTTTTCCCCTCCCCTTTGCCATGTCCATTTCCTTTCTTCTTTCCCACTACTGGCCTTTCCCCATTCACTATTAGAAAAAAGTTAACAAAAATTTAGTTGGCAAAAATTGGTTGACAAAAAATTTCCAAAACAAAGACCGCCAAAAGGCTTTGCATAGTGCCCTCCACTAACGCAAGATTTTCGAATTGCTTTACCTGGTACCTTTCACTCAACAAGTTACTTCGTTGTGTCAATATTCGATAATATTTTTATATTTTTTTTTCAATCAATCAAAATAATAAGATATTATCATATATAATTAAGCATATACACATACACAAAAGGTAAAAAAAAAAAATATCGAATTCTTCTATTTGAATGGTCAAATTACTCCTAATTATTCAATCAATATCAATTTTAATCAAATTGCTTAGTTTTCTGTGTTTATTGTAAGCATGTCCCGTTTCAAGATGAAATTTTTATATTCATAATAATACTTATTTTTTCCTTTCTACTTTTTTTTGTTAGTATAATTTTTAAATTTATATTCTACTCATATACGTAAAAACTCTCTTATTTTATCTAAAATTCTCTTGAAATAAAGATAATTCAAAATAAATAGAAATGTAGAATTCTAATTATAATTTGGAGTTTCTTTCTTTTTATTAATCAATTATTATTATCTATTATTTATATTTTGAAATCGAACAAAAATAGAACTTAAATTCAAATTCAAATATATATTATTTATTAAATTCAAGTTAAGTAGAATATATATATATATATATATATATATATATATTTATAGAGAGAGACATACATATTAATTATGGACATTAAGATCATACTTATACGCATGCGCACGTACGTACATTAAGATACTGGTGATTTTTAGAAAAAAAGATGAGGAAACGAAAGTCAACTATACTCTAAATTAAAAAAAAAATGATTACACAATATGTTAAAGATCAAGATAAATAAAAAATAATATTTAACAAACTTAGATAAGTAGATACAAACAATTACAACTTGTGTGTTTGTATTTTCTTTCTTATTTCGTTGTATTATACCTGTTTTGGATTTGAGGTGTAATTTTTATCCGTTACTATAAACCTATGTATTCATTTGTGAAACTTGTTTCCTTTCTGTTAATATATAATCTCACTTAATACAAAAAAATAATTACAACTACATCTTCTAAACATAACTATTTTTGTCAATTTAGGACTTCAAAGTCGAAGGGGATGTTAAATCGAGAGGAGAGAGACTGGGAGCAGTTGGGGGGGGGGGGGAGGAAGAGGGGGAAAGGTGGGTTGAAAGAGTTGAGGAAGACTAAGGGGTAAACTACCCTGCAGCATGTAGCTTATGCTTTAACTAGACGTGCTTATGCTTATTTTTATTTAAAGAATTTTCTAATTTTCTTTGATGCGTTAGCAAATGAAATTTCAAGAATCCAAGATGCCCACGACCAAGAAATTCGATCCTTCCAAACCCTGGATTGGTAACATCTATGCGCCATAAAATATTGTCGTTTCTTCTCCTGAAACTGAACTGATTTTTAGAGAAACAACCAATTTGAATCGATCATCACCACCAACCACTTCCCTCCTCAGCTAGTTAGTTAGAAACAACCAATTGCATCAATGTTAATGTGGACAACTCCGGTTGTAATTTTGTTTCGCTTCAATCATAATCTGTTTCCCGATAAGCTGAGCTTTTTTTTTCCCTTCTTTTCTTTTCCTGCACACTTTTCATTTCTGTGTGTACTTGCACTTGCAGTTTCTTCTTTTTATTACTAATGAAATGAAGTTTTCCATCCCTATTTAATTTCAATTCTCACACCATCCTATTTAGTTTCTTAGCTCTTTCTTTGGAAGCAATTTTTTTTAATGGTTTTAGCAATTTAAAATATGTTGCAATTGATGCGTAAATTTTGGGTGTATAAAAATTATTAAATTTAATTTCATCCTTTAGTTAAGTTTTAATCAAAACATTAATCCTATAATATACATACGAGTAAGTATACTAATCGCAAATACAGTATAAGGAATTAACGAGTTTCGATCCTCAAAGGAACAAGTACACACTAATCACTTTTCATTCATTGTTTAACTGACCAAATAATGTAATAAGATAATGAAATGTGTATAAAAACTATTAAATTTAATTTCATCCCTTAGTTAACTTTTAATCAAAACATTAATCCTATAATATATATACGAGTAAGTATACTTATCGCAAGTATAGTATAAGGAATTAACGAGTATCGATCCTCAAAGGAACGAGTATACACTAATCACTTTTCATTGATTGTTTAATCGACCAAATAAAGTAATAAGATAATGAAAAGAAAAAAAATAAAGAAATATGCACAGCTTAAGGATGTAGCAATATGCAATTTAGACAACTATCTTAGAATACATGAGAATGAACCATTTAGCAACTATCTCAATTAATCTTCATCTTGGCATCATGAAGGAATATAAAGTAAAATTCAATCATTTTTCAAGTCATGAATCTACTTATATAAACTCCACTTCTTTCTCAATATATGGAATCACTATCTCTTGATTAAATTAGCAGATTTTCCAATCAAACCAAAACAACCAAAAGATGCATTAAACTCAATTCTTCATAAATATAAAATTAGTCAATAACCCCATACTCTAGGTGAAATTAACTAATCTTTAATTATTTAGATTCTTTAATCTTAACTTCATTTCCCAAGTCCATTAAGATTGAACAAATGTAAAATCAATGCAATAAACTTCTAACATCATTTCCTAAACCAATTAGAAGAAAACGCATCAATAACCAATTATAACAAATAATCAAATACCAAGGATGATAGAAAATTGATCAAATAACTAAATTAATACAAAAATCATAAATTCTAAAATAATTATAAATTACAATAAAAATATTAAATACATCATTTTTTAAGAACAAGAAAACAAAAGTAAAAGAAAACACTCATAGACAAGCCTCCTTCTTCTCCTTTGAAGACTTTCTTGAATAACCCTCCTTAGATGGTGAATCTCCTCCTTCTTTGGGTGATTTGCAACTTTAATTCTTAGATTCACTACTTTATCTTATGTTTTTCTTATTAAAATAAGCTTTCTTGATGTCAAAATTCGTTGCTTGAGGAGTGTTAGCCCTAAGGGCATTCTCCTATGTTTTGACTTATGACAAATATTGATGAGGACTAACTTGTATAATCTACATGTGATAGAACATGTTTGATCTCAATTCTTCCAAGGCATACAAATGAGATTGCTAAGCAACTCTTGAGCAATGAAATCCAAGAATGGGTGATTAAAGTATAAGATAAGCTTAAGAGATTGCATACCAAAAAGCCCTTAAGAAGAATCATAGACTAGGAATCGTTATTAAAGGTATCAATTGTAAATTCCTATATCTCTTTACCTTATAATTCAGTTTATTTCTATCTTAAAGCACACAAATAAAATGATTTCAAATAGTAAGCTTTCAGATGTTTAAATTGAATAGTTTGGATGGACTCTGCATCCAACAGCTTCATCCAAAACCTGGAACAGTGTCAAAATATTTCTGCCTAAAAAAGTGCCATTTTGAACTCACCTTTTAGATGCACCCTCTTCCAATCTTTGAGTCCAAAACTCTGGAAAATCTGACAGTGAAAAACTAGTCGTTTCTATGTCACTTTTTGCTCCTATAAAAGCTTTCAAAACTCAATTTTGAAGTAGATTTTTGTACTATCTTTCTCAGAAATACTCCTACACTTTAAAATATAAAAATCTCCCTTTCATTGTGCTTCAAAGTGAAATAGAATTACTTCAAAAGGTAAAAGATGTTGGTGCTCATATATTTGCAATTTGCTCAAATCTGTGAGCTATTTCTGTAAACTCTCTTTTATTCTAACTTGTATCAAGGTTGAGGAAGTAAAATCCAGTTAGGGTGAACCCTAATTGTTGTGATTAAAGAGATTAGGTGTAAAACCAAGTGTAGTGATCTTCTGGTGTAAGATTGGTGTCACCTACCACCATTGAATTGGGAAAAGATTTCTAGTGAGTGGTGTTAAAATCCTTAAGTGAGAACTTAGGTAGTCGATGTAGATCATTTGAGAATCGAACTACTATAATTCTTGAACATTTTCCTGAGCTATTTCGCGAAAATTCTTAACTGCATTTTTTGTTGTTTTCAAATCATAAATGCTGCATTTTTTTTCTCTTAAAATCAATAACTTATTAGATCATTTAAAGATCAAACCACTATAAATTCTTGAGCTATTTCACGAAAATTCTTAACTGCATTTTTCGCTGTTTTCAAATCTTAAATGCTGCATTTTTTCTCTTCAAATCAATAACTCATTTATGACTCTTACATTCTAATTTAAACCTATCTTTAACATTTCAACTACCCATCTTCATTTCATCACTTTTTCTTATCGCTTTGTACTAATTTAATAGACACCTATCCAAACTCTTGAAATCATGAAGCTGCAAAACATATTCACTACTCTGTTTGAATTTTTAAAGGGGACCAAAAGTTTTAATCTATACTTATTTTTCAAAAACCTTATTCACCCCCTTCTAAGGTTTTCCAAGGAGTCTAGTCCAAATAGGATTCGAAAAATATCAAAATCCTTTAAAAAATACCAAATTCGTGCACATAAATCACATATAAAGATTAGACCTGGCGTCGGGTCCCTTCGACCCTACCTGGGGCCAAGTGTGTTCTGTTCTGCTCCTAAAAATTGCTCTGTTTTCCAAATTAGACTTGGCGCATGGTGTAATTCCCAGACCTGGCACCAAGTGCATTCTGAAAAATTCATATTTTTGCTATTTCCGCACAAATTCGTCAAAAACACTTTTTACAAGCAAAATATCAAATAGGAAGAAATATGCCTAGTTATTATAAAAAAAAAGTATCTCAAATTAACCTCAAATAACTAAAAAAATAGTGATGATTTTAACCCCTATCACATACTTCCACACTTGAACTTTTACTTGTCATCAAGCAAAACACTTAAATCAAGAAAACACAAGAATTTATTCTTTCAAAATCATAACAAGGCTTATAACTTCTCTTCAAACTTTAGATAAAACTTTTGCCATTCATCCCAACCCTTTGAAAACAATTATAACTTTAAGCATTTGATATGACATTACAAAACTCTTAAAGTCAAATTAATCAAGTTTATACTCTAGTCTAAGAAAATTATTTCACCCTTCAAGCAAAAACACAGATAACATGAATCATACAAGTCAAACTATCTACCAACTCAAACATTACAAACCCAAACTTTGCACAACTTTACACAACTCAAGCATTTTTTTCCTCTTAAAAATAAAATTCTCAATGATCTTAGGGAATTGATAACCTCAAGTGCATGGATTTCTTTTCACACACCATATTATCCCCCCATTTAGTTATCATTCATCATTTTTTCAACATTTTTTTCTCTCTTTTGCTTTTAGGAATTAATAGTTTAAAGAAAGTGGATTTCTTTTCACTATCTATATTGGCCCCCATAATCAAGCAAAAACATCTTTCAACATCATTCACACCTTCATAAAGAAAAACAACAATCAACTCATTTTTCTCAATATTTAAATCACAATCAATTTTTCTACTCAACAATTTTATCTCTTCACATTCCTTATCACAACTCAAAATTAAACAAAGTTTAAACCCATAATACAAAAGTTAGCTAATAACTTTCCCCACATTCGTCACATTATCTATATTTAAATTAAATGAATCAAATAATACTTAAACACTAATGCATAAACAAGATTAATCCAAATTCTCAAGTCTCAAACTATCTCATCCAATAAAATAATTTCTTATATTAAAAAAAAAAATCCACCAAATGAATGACAAAACTCATATCTAAGAAAAAGAATTATAACCTTGCTAAATAATGAAAATCACAAAATTTTCACAGAAAAAATGATATGAAAAATATCTTCAATACCTAAACTCTCCCCCCACACTTAAATGGGACATTGTCCTCAATGGCGAACAATATAACAGTAAAAGCGAAGCCAAGAAGACCAAAATAAATAAAGAGAAATAGTAGAGAAAAGAAAATACTTCCATTGCACATTAGTTCCATCCACCACAAAGAGTAGTCATTAGAGAAGTCACAAGGGTACCTAACTCAAAAGAAACAAAAACAGAAAAAACATAAATCAAGAAAAAGAATAAGAAAAGAAAAGACAACTAGAAGCTAAGAAAGGTCATAAAATTTAAAGGAAAAGAAATAAAAGAAAAATGGCAAAAACTAAAGTAAAACACAAGTGTAAAAAATAGATCAAGAGTCCTTGGACTCATCATCATCCTCATCATCAGGATTATCAGTTGCGCTACTCGTAGATGCACCAGTAGATTGCTGGATCAAAGTCGACAACTTTTGCTCTTGTACATCCTGGCGTCTATGGAGGTCAGCAATAGAATCTCGCAACTAAAGAAGGACGGTCATTTGGGCCTCCAGTTGGACTTCCACTCGTGCCTCAAAATTAGCACTAGAATGAAAACTAGTGACACGAGTTCGAGGTCGAGTATGCTGCTCTTCCTCCTTCTCCTTATCTTCAAAGGGTAGCTCCACCATCCTTGGGTGCTAGACCTCAAAAAGCTTCTTCCATCACCTTGCTCTCTCATCATAATGATAGCTACACTATACCAAAGTATGCTCAGACACTAATTCCCAGTCAATGGTGGGCTCAATAAGCTCTCCATCCAAACTCACCCCAAAGTCCCATAAAATACGCATGATAACCAAGGGAAATTGAAGGGCTTTGGCTGCGATGTTAGAGTAGGCAATCTCTCCCAAGAATTGAATAATAATCGGGGCAAGGGGAATAGGCTCACTCCTCATCATCTTATCCAGAATATAAATATCAAGGACCCTAGACTCATTGAAGCCACTAACCTTAGGGTAAACATTGAAAGAGAAAATATAGACTAGGGCACACAATTGAGCTTCAAGGTCATTATTGGAGAAGTAGCAATTTTGACCTATTTGCCCCTTCATCTGCATATGCAAATGAATCCTCACAGCACTAACATCCCAAGTAGGCTCAGAAATAATCTTTTGGTTGTTATGGTTCACAGTTATCCATGGACCCTCATCAAGGATACCTAAAATCCTGGCTAATCTAGCCCTATTAAATTCAATGTGTTTCCCTTTCACCATAGTAAAGATGACTTGGAGGGTGTTTTTCTTTTTATCCTGCATATTGGCATAAAACTCTCTTACTGTCACAGGACAATAAACACCTCCAATTCTAATGATAGGCTCCTACCCCAGGCACCTAAACATAGTAAAAAGCTTTAAGAAATCATCCAAAAAAGTCCTATACATCTTTTCGACTATGATTTTATTGTGTTAGTGCCTTTCATACCAGATTTGACATATAAGTTCAAAGAATTGAGTAGGCTAGGTAGGTAGAGGCTCAAAGGATAATGTAGATGAAGATAAAGTTGTAGATCTCTTAGCCCCAGGTGCCAATCTCTTAGGTCTCCTAGACATGATGTAAATGTGATAACGGACAAAGGTAATATAAAATAAAATAGGACACTCTCAAGATTACTCCTCACAATATAATGAAAACAACCCTCAACCATTTCATAATCACAACACCATTCAATACAACCACCACCTCAATACAAAACACCACAAGATAGCCAATAAAACACAACAACACCTTATCCAACACACTACGGGAGAAATGGGCTTTAGTGACAAGAAATATTAGTGACAACAAAATTATTGTCACTAAATAGTAGAATTAGTGACAACACTTTAATTTGTCAGTAAAGGTCAAACTTTTAGTGATAACAAAAAAGGTTGTCACTAAATAATAACTTTTAGTGACAAGAGAAAATGTTGTCACTGTTTTTTGTCACTAAAGGCTTTCCAGCCAATCTCATTTGAAAGCGGGAAATCTCTCTAATGACAACTCCAAAATTGTTGTCACTAAAAAGAAACTTTGTCACTAAATAGTGCACATATAGTGACAACAATTTTCTTATCACCAAATAGTGTACTTATGGTGATAACATTTTTCTTGTCACTATTTATGTGAATTTAGCGACAAAAAATGTTGTTACTATTGTGTGTGTGTGTGTGTGCATTTTTTTTTATTATTATAAATACTATTATGTGCATTTTAATTCATATAATTTTACTTATATAGATAGCAGAGGGGTGATATAAATAAATGTAGACATGTATATATACGGGGAGAATGTGTGTGTGTGTGTGAGAGAGAGAGAGAGACAAAAGAGAGAGAAAAAAAGGGGAGAGAGATAGAGTGTGTAAGAGAGGGAGAGAGAGAGAGGGAAAAAAAAGAAAAAGAAAGAAAAAAAGAGATATATGGAGAGAAAGAGTACTAAAACAAATGGGAAGAGAGATAAAATGAGGAATAGAAAAAGAGGAAGAGGGAGATGAGAAAAAGGGAGAAAGAGAGATCGAGAAGGTGAGAAAGGGAAGAGAAAATGGGTGAGAGAATGGGAGAGAGAGGGAGAAAGGTAGAAGAGATATATATATATAAAGAGAGCGAGTAGAGAGAGAGAGAGAGAGAGAGTGTGTGTGTGTGTGTGTGTGTGTGTGTGTGTGTGTGTGTGTATGTGTGTGTGCGTGTGTGTGTGTGTAAGAGATGGATAGAGAGAAAAAGAAAAAGAGAGATATATGGAGAGAAAAAGAACTAAAACAAATAGGAAGAGAGATAAAAGGAGGAAAAGAAAAAGAGGAAGAATGAGAAAAATGGAGAAAGATAGATTGAGAGGGCGAGAAAGGGAGGAGAAAATGGGTGAGAGAATGGGAGAGAGAGGGAGAAGGGTAAAAGAGAAAGAGAGAGAGAGAGAGAGAGAGAGAGAGAGAGAGAGATAAAAAGAGAATGAACAGAACGGGAGAGAGAGAGAGAGAGATAAAAGTGAGTGAGAGAGAGTGTGAGAGAAAAAAAAAATGGAAGGGAGAGAGAGAGGTAGAGTGTGTAAGAGATGGAGAGAGAGAAAAAGAAAAAGAAAGAAAAAAAGAGATACATGGAGAGCAAGAATACTAAAACAAATGAGAAGAGAGATAAAAGGAGGAAAAGAAAAAGTGAAAGAGGAGGAATGAGAAAAAAGGAGAAAGAGAGATCGAGAGGGTGAGAAAATGAGGAGAAAATGGGTGAGAGAATGGGAGAGAAGGGTAGAAGAGAAAGAGAGAGAGATTTATATATATAAAAAAAAGAATGTGGAGAGAGAGAGAGAGAGAAAGAAAGCAAGAGAGAGAGTTGTATATTAATAAATAAATAAATATTTATATATATATGGTATATAGATATATGTATATATGTATTTAGTGTGTGTGTGTGTGTGTGTGTGTGATATTTAAATATAGGTATATATGTATACCTATATATTTCTGTATATGTATGTATGTATATAGGTATGTATATATATTTCTGTATACCTATGTATTTATGTATACTACATAAATATATATTTATATATACGCACATAATATTTCTGTATACCTATGTATTTATGTATACTACATAAATATATATTTATATATACGCACATAGATATATATATATACATACCTATATACATACATACATATACAGAAATATATAGGTATACATATATACCTATATTTAAATATCGCATACATATATATATATATATATATATATATATATATACATACAGATACATAAATATATAGGTATACATATATATCTATATTTAAATATCACATACATATATATATATATATAGATACATATATATACAGATATATATGTGCGTATATATAAATATATATTTATGTAATATATATATACATAGTACATGGTGTGTGTGTGTGTATACACACACACTCAAATCTATATGTTTAAAATTATTTAATAAAAATAATATTTTAATTAACAGTATATAAATTTTTAAATTTATATAAATATAAAATATTTTATTATATTAAATTACGTTGTTTCATAAAAAATTTAATATAATTATTTTATTTTTATATTATATTATTGTTTTAAAATTTTGAAAGTTATTACGAATAGTTTAAATAAAAAAAAAAGATTATAGCACACAAAGTGGCATGGCCCAGCGACTGAGACACAAGGTCTCTATGCACGAGATCGCGAGATCGAATTTTCGTTGCCTCACACTACTCTCAATTTCAAGTTAATTTGGAATTGCAGTCCAATGTAGTGGGTTCACATGGACCATGCTAAATTAAAAATTTTTAAAAATTCAATAAGGGAGCTCCAATCCAATACGACAAGTTCACGTGGACCGTGCTAAATTATCAATTTTAAAAAATTTTGGTCAGAAAATAAATTAGTGACAAAAAATTTGGTTGCCACTAATATATGTGGATGTTGTCACTAATGAATGATCATTAGTGACAAGATATAAGTAATAGTAACAACATTTGTAATGAATTATTGACGAGAAATGTTGTCACTATTGGTCGATTACATTAGTAACAATGGAATTTTGTCACTAAAAGTCAAACTTCAGTGACAAGAATAAGTTATTGTCACTCTATACCTTTTACGATATAGATTTAGTGACATTCAAGTGACAACAAATTTTGCGTCACTAAAGGTCTTTAGTGACAATATTTTTGCATTTAGTGACAACATTACGTTGTCACTAAAGGACACTTTTCCTGTAGTGACAATACCTACAAGAAATATAATCATTGTTCAATCCCAAACACAATATCACTATTCATGATCAAATCACAATGCTCAATAGCTACCAAGTAGCAAATGCAAAACTCATAATCACAATGTTCAATCAGCAATGCCATTCATATCATCATCTAAAGCTCATAAGCACGATGCTAAGTTAAACATGAACAATTAGCACATATCTTGGTAAGCTCAAAATTAGAGGCACGCTTCAATGGCTTCCAAAAATATATAAAACATGAATAATTGGATCAATCAAATATTATTGTTAATCATATTCCCATGCTAACTAAGCTTTAAAGCAAGCATAATTTTCATTCAATCCATCCAACCAAAAAATAAACATGAATTTTCGGAACAAAATTCATAGGAAAATACCCAATAATCAATATGAAAAATTGAACCGTAGAAAGTGTAAAAAAATCATACCATAATGATCTCCAAAGTATGGGCAATGATCCAATGCAAAAAGATTGAAGAAATCATACACTAAATGAAATGATTGAAAAATGGGTTTTGAAAGAAAAGATTGTATTTTTCTTGTTTTTAATTCAAAACTTCAAAAATAAAGTGATGATTTTGTGTTTGGAAGGTGTTTAGGAGGGTTAGAAAGTGACCCAACAGTGTTTTGGAATTAGACCCAGCGATGGGTTGAAAGAAAAAATAAGGAAGAAGAGAGTTGTTTGAAAAAAAAATGACTAAGAATGGCCATTGGTTGGCATGTAGCCGAAGGGACCTGTGCCAAGTCCAAGGACTAGGCCTGGCGTTGGGCCCATTCTATCTCGACTTTGTTTTAGCCGTGCTAGACTAGTGCCTGGGCTAAAGTTCGGGCCCTTCGTCAAGTCAGCTCTAGCCGATCAAAAATTAAATTTTTTTTATTTTATTAATTAATGAAAATAACAACAATTAAAACCATGAAGTTATGAAGAAAATTCATAAACAAAGTAAAAAGACAAAAAAAATGAATGAAAGCACGCAAAATTTAAGAAAATGTCCTAAAAACCAAAGTAGTAAAAAAAATCAGCGTTCTCCACGGTCTTGGTCACGTGGATTAGTCTCAGTATTTCCTGGAAGGGATCTCGCTTGATGATCTCCAAGGAGTTTGGCCAGTTATCTAATTTGATTCTCATGGTTGCGCATGGACGCTTCCAAATTTCTTATGCTTGCATCCACTCCTTGAAATCGTGTCTCTGTACCACTTACCTATTGGTTAACCAACTCTTCTAGTGATGGCTTACGCAATGTTGCATTGTAAGGCAAGGGAGGTTGAGTCCTTGGATTCCCAAAATTAGAAGAAGTTTGCCTAGGTTGGTTTTAGTTGTTCCATAAAAAGTTAGGATGATTCCTCCAACCAAGATTGTAAGTGATGCTATAGGAATTGTTACCTTGTCATCCATTACCCACAAACGCAGCTTGTCCCAAAAACCAAAGCAGTAAAAAAAATCAGCGTTCTCCACGGTCTTGATCACGTGGATTAGTCTCAGTATTTCCTGGAAGGGATCTCGCTTGACGATCTCCAAGGAGCTTGGCCAATTATCTAATTTGATTCTCATGGTTGCGCATGGACGCTTCCAAATTTCTCGTGCTTGCATCCACTCCTTGAAATCGTGTCTTTGTACCACTTACCCATTGGTTAACCAACTCTTTTAGTGATGGCTTATGCAATGGTGCATTCTAAGGCAAGGGAGGTTGAGTCCTTGGATTTGCAAAATTAGAAGAAGCCTGCCTAAGTTGGTTTTGGTTGTTCCATAAAAAGTTAAGATGATTCCTCCAACCAAGATTGTAAGTGATGCTATAGGAATTGTTACCTTGTCGTCTAGTACCCACAAACGCAGCTTGTCCCAAAAACCAAAGCAGTAAAAAAAATCAGCGTTCTCCATGGTCTTGATCACGTGGATTAGTCTCAGTATTTCCTGGAAGGGATCTCGCTTGACGATCTCCAAGGAGTTTGGCCAGTTATCTAATTTGATTCTCATGGTTGCGCATGGACGCTTCTAAATTTCTTATGCTTGCATCCACTCCTTGAAATCGTGTCTCTGTACCACTTACCCATTGGTTAACCAACTCTTCTAGTGATGGCTTACGCAATGGTGCATTGTAAGGCAAGGGAGGTTGAGTCCTTGGATTCCCAAAATTAGAAGAAGTTTGCCTAGGTTGGTTTTAGTTGTTCCATAAAAAGTTATGATGATTCCTCCAACTAGGATTGTAAGTGATGCTATAGGAATTGTTACCTTGTCGTCCATTACCCACAAACGCAGCTTGTTCTAATGACTCGTGTGATGACCCCATGTTTTAGCATTCATGATTGAGATGCCATTCCCCATAAAAATTACAATTAATATCCATTACCTATCTTTGGGAAGGAGACATCATTATTTGCTCCATTTTTTGTGCCAGTGCCTCCACCTTGGCCTCTAAAATTGCCATTGCATCCACCTGGTGCATACCATAAACACGAGCTTTTAACCATGAACTACCCTAAGCATAGTTTGTTCATTGCAAGACTTTTAATCAAATCAAACACCTCCTTCAAGGTTTTAGAACTAATGGAACCTCCTGCAAATGTATCAACCAATTGCCTTGTAACAAAACTTAAACCACTATGAAATATTTGCATTTGCATACCTAACTCGAATCCATGATGAGGACACTTTCTAAACATTTTCTTAAACCTCTCCCAACACTCATAAAGATTTTTAGTTTCGAACTGTTGGAAGGTAAAAATATGGGTCCTAAGCTTGGATGTCCTAAACAACAAACTAAGCTTTAGTCCCAAGAAACTTGGGGTCAGCTACATGAACCAATACCAGGCAACGTATGGTCATCCACATAAATCCTCTCTCTCCACTTCCTTCTATCGACCGTCATACTCTCATCCAAATCTAATAAAGATATATCTCTCCTAATCACCTCTATCCATGTCATTTTAGGCCTGTCTGTACCTCTGTCTAACCTATCCTACCTCCCTCCCTCCATCTTTCTAACAGGAGTATCCCTCGATCTTCTCTGTACATATCCAAACCAATGCAGGTAGCTTTCTCTCATCTTTTCCTAAATAGATGCCACTCCCACATTTTTTCTAATGGTCTCATTTCTAACTCTATCCTTTCTAGTATATCCACACATCCACGATAACATACGCATCTCAGCTACTTTTATTTTGTGAATATGACACATTTTAACTGCCTAACATTCTGTGACATATAGCAAAGTAAGTCTTATGGCTATTCTATAGAACTTTCCCTTTAGGCTCAATGTTATATTATGATCACATAATATACTAGTCGCACTGCTCTATTTCAACCAACCCGCCGTAACTCAGTGTGCAACGTCGCCATCGAGCTCTCCATCTTTCTGAATAATAGATCCTAGATATTAGTAGCAATCACCTATGGGTATATCTCTACCATCCAAAGTTACACTCTAAGCTTTGATGTCCAGTTGGGGAAAAATATTTTGCTAAAAATTTTTTAGCCAAAACATTCCAAGTGGTAATGGATCCAACTGGCAAAGATATTAACCAAGATTTAGCTCTATCTCTCAAAGAAAAGAGAAAAAGCCTTAGTTTGATAGCATCTTTAGAAACACCATTTACTTTAAAAGTGTCACAGATTTCTAGAAAGCTCGCAAAATGGGCATTAGGATCTCCCTCAGATAACCCATCAAATTGTACTATGTTGTGGATTATTTGGATGATGTTGGTCTTTATCTTAAAATTATTAGCCTCTATCCTAGGCCTCATAATACTTGAACATGTTCCTGAGATTGCTGGTTTCACAAAATCGTCCATAATCCTCCTGTTATTACCACCATTACCACCATTGTTAGGTTGATTAACCTCCATATCGTCTCTTATCCTTTGTCTAACCACTCTTCGAATCCCGGTTAATGTCCTCTCGATCTCTGGATAAAGATCAACTATGTTGTCTTTGGATCGTTGGGTCATAAACAAAAGGCTAGATCTACAGAAACAAGAAGATAGTGAAATTATAGAATTTACAAATTAAGCAACTATATACACACATCAATTGGGTTAGTCAAATTACAACATATAGTGAAATTAGGAAATTACAATTATACAAACAACAAAATATAGCACTTAGTCATACAAGAAATATATATACATATTCATATATTTACATATAGACATATGTACATATAAACATGATTAAATAAACAAAATCCAAACTTTCATGATATTGTTCCCCGGCAACGGCGCCAAAAATTTAATACGTAAATTTTGAATGTATAAAAATTATTAAATTTAAATACATCTCTTGGTCAAGTTTTAATTAAAACATTAATCCCAAAATATACATATGAGAAAGTATACTCATTACAAGCATATTATAGGGAATTAACGAATATCGATCCTCAAAAGAACAAGTAAACACTAATCACTTTCATTCATTATTTAACCGACCAAATAAAGTAATAAGATAATGAAAAGAAATAAATAAAGAAATATGTATAACTCAAGGATGTAGAAACATGCAATTTAGACAACTATCCTAGAATATATGAGAATGAACCATTTAGCAATTATCTCAATTAATCATCATCTTAGCATTATGAAGGAATATAAAGTAAAATTCAATCGTTTCTCAAGTCATAAATCCATTTATATAGACTCCACTTCTTTTCCAATCCATGGAATTATTATCTCTTGATTAAATTAGCAGATTTTCCAATAAAACCAAAACAACCAAAAGACGCATTAAACTCAATTCCTCATAAATATGAAATTAGTCAACAATCTCATACTCTAGGCGAAATTAATTAATCTTTTATTACTTAGGTTCTTTAATCTTAACTTCGTTTCCCAAATCCATTAAGATTGAACAAATATGAAATCGATGCAATGAACTTCTAATATTATTTCCCAAGTCAATTAGAAGAAAATTCATCAATAACCAATAATAAC
This sequence comes from Voacanga thouarsii, assembly GCA_026120185.1. NCBI lineage: Eukaryota > Viridiplantae > Streptophyta > Magnoliopsida > Gentianales > Apocynaceae > Voacanga > Voacanga thouarsii. The sequence continues at coordinate 5,107,264 of JANUWF010002326.1, read as the reverse complement.
AAGTAATCAAATACCAAGGATGATAGAAAATTAATCAAATAACTCAATTAATCCAAAAACTATGAATCCCAAAATAATGTCAAATTACAATTAAAACATTAAATACATCATTGTTTAAGAACAAGAAAACAAAGGTAAAAGAAAACACTCATAAACAAGCCTCCTTCTTCTCACTTGAAGACTCTTTTGAATAACCCTCCTTGGATGGTAAATCTCCTTATTCTTTAAGTGATTTGCAACTTTGATTCTTGAATTCACTATTTTTTCTTGTATTTTTCTTATTTAAATAAGCTTTCTTGATACCAAAATTCGTTGTTTGAGGAGTCTAGTCCGAGTAGATTCGAAAAATATCAAAATCCTTTGGAAAATACCAAATTTATGCACATAAATCGCATGAAATTTGTGCACAACTTTGATTCTTGGACCTGGCGTCAGGTCCCCTCGATCTACCTGGAGCCAGGTGTGTTCTGTTCTACTCCTGAAAATTGCTATGTTTTCTCTGTTTTCCATATTGGACCTGGCACCCGGTGCAGTTGTCAGACCTGGCATTAGGTGCATTCTAGAAAACTCACTTTTTTGCTTGAAATCAACTCAATTCTACACAAATTTGTCAAAAACACTTGTTACAAGCAAAATGTCAAATATGAAAGAATATGTCTAGTTATTATAACAAAAGTATCTCAAATTAACCTCAAATAATTAGGAAAATAGTGATGATTTTAGCCCTTATCAACAACTATGTACTAATATCTATGAAGACTAGTCCTTGCTAATGCTTTTGGGTTTGAAAAAATGGAATCGAATGCCTCTGTCTCATGATAAGCATGTTTCTGGAACTTATTATGGTAGTTTAGGCCTTGGAAGGATTGCTTGTGACTTCATGCACTATGGAGATGCATGATTGCGACCTTTAATTCATTGTAATCTATAACATAGTTACTGCTCAGGAATGCATATATCAATAGTTTTTTTTTTCTCTCTCTCTCTTGGTTAGGAGGGGGTGGTTGAGAGACGAAGTAGATCGGAGGAAGACTAACCGTATGCTCTTTTGTGATTGGGATGACATGCAAATGTTTGTTCATTGACCCGTCATTAACTAACAGAAGTTACTTTTATAATAAAATATTTATTTTACCTGCGATAATTATAAGGTGCCTAAAATAACCCTCTAAGTTTATTGCAATTTATCCCTATTAAGTTGTAGATTGTAATACTTTAGTATTACAAGTTGTAAAAAAATGCACTAAAAGTCCATTAATCGTTAGTCAATGACGGTATTGATTAACAAAAGTTACCTTTGGAATAAACTATTTTACTCATATTGTAACATCCCTTCCTAATAGGAGATTTATTTTATTGTCGTTGTGATCTTTTGAGAATTTTCTTGAAATTTTATAAGGCTATTTTCTTTTATTTTCAAGAAAAAATCATTATTTATAAAATTAATATTTTATGAGAAACATTATATTTTATTTTATGTTATTTGATAAAGAAATAAGATGAGTATTTGACTTTGCTTTGACCATTCCATTTTCTATAATGTTCTAAAACATTCTATACTTTTCTAAAACATTTAATAAGCTTCTATTTTATTCTATTCTATTATTTTATATTATATTATGTTCTAAAAGCTTCTAAAGTCTTCTTCTAGCTCCAAAAGCTATTTTATAAAGTCATCATGGGGTCCACAAGGGTTAATGAAGATGGCCCACTATAGTTGACAAGTTTGACCATCTTTGACCGAGTTTGACCCAATTTGACCAAGCTTTGGCCAATGTTGACCATGCAAGATTCATGAACATTCTCACATATTCTACTAGTTTCTTGAATTTCCTACAAAATTCTATTACTTTCTATAGAATTCTCCAAGCTTCTACCATTTTCTCTAAATTTCTATAGAATTCTTGTGATGATTAAGCTAGGTGAGTCACCATGCTAAGTGTCCCTAAGGTTTCTAGAAGTGATGAATCACTTTACATGTGTTCCTATAGTATTTCAAAGCTTCTTTCCTAAGTTTCTTGCATAAGTATATGATGTAAACTCTTACATGAGCAAGGCTTCTCACCTAAACTTCTTTAACACCTATAAATAGAGGAGTAGGGAGAAGAACAAGATGAGAAGCAAGAGAAAAGGACTAAAATTGGAGAGAGAAAAAAGAAAGGAAAACTGAGAAGGAAGAGAGAGAGAGGGAGCCGAAACAAGAAAAAAAGGAAGAAGAGATGAGAGAAAGAAGAGAGAAAGAGATTAGAACTTTAAAGATTGATTTCTTGAGGAATTAGCAAAGATGGGGTGAGTCCTTTTTATTTTACAACTAATGTGCTTTTGCAAGTGATTTTTCAAAATATATGAAAATGAGTATTTTATGAAGTGTGGATATTGTGTGTCCCACTAAATTCATTCTCATTATGAAATATGTTATGGTTATATTCATAGGACTAATGTTCCTATGGTATTAATGTTACTAGTTGAACTAATGTCCCTTTCGAAAGTTATTGCGATGTGAATTTGAAAGATAGTGAAACTATTAATCTCCATGTATGGAAAAATATTTGTTATGTGCCAATTATGAAATCTCATGTATGTTTTACAAGTGGTTTTGTTTGGAAAATTCCATGAAACATGTTTTATCTGAAAATCACGGTCACACACGGGACTCACTGAGTATTTTTGCACTCACATGTTTTTCTATTTATTTTTAACCTCTGTGGATCAGGTTTAGTGATCAGAGTGCGTAGTAGAAGCATGACGGAGTAGAAATACGCACCATAATATTTTATACGATATATTATGAGTATTAAAATATTGTATAAAGATTCAAAATCCATACATTATGAAATTTTCCTATTTTGAGGTTACAGTCTGTTTTGCTATTTTTGCACTCACATGTTTTTCTATATACTTTTAGACTTTGTGGTTGGTGATCACAGTGCACGCGTAATGGAGTAGAAATAAACACCATAATATATTATATGATATATTGTGAATATTAAAATATTGTATAATGGATTCAAAGTCCATATATTATGGAACTTTCCTATTTTGAGGTTATAATACGTTTCCGCTGTATTAAGTTTATTAATCCGTTATAAAGACCCCTTGTTTGAGAGTTCAGATGGGGTGACACCCCACAAAGGCAAGGCCTACTACGACATGGATATATGGGGTGTTACACATTAATTACAAGATGTCTAAAAAATCCTTTAGTAAGAGGAATTTGGCACACGAAGTATTTGTAGAGTTATTGTACTTTTTTATAATTTTTTATATTAAAGTATCATTATCAATTTAATAGGATAAAATACAACAAATACATAAATTAAAGTTTCAGTCAACTTCATGAAATTAAACATATTATATATAGCATTGTCAAGACCTAAATAGGATGCAAAATCAAACATAACAGGCCTAAAATAAAATCATGAAATTGTACTAAAATTTTCCTCACAAATAAAAAGCAAAACCACTAAAAAAAATTTATCATATTTCCCTAATCTAATAAAGTATAAGGTAGTAAAAGGTAATTTACCCTCAATTGAAATGTTTATGACAAATTAATTAGATACATTTTATATTTAAGGTCCTTAATTGAAATTTTGTTATATTATGAAGGACGAAAAATCAAATATACTCTTAATAAAAATAAACCGATAACACAATATGTTAAAAATTAAGGTTAAAAAAAATACAATATTCAATAAACCCTAAGTAGAGACTTGGGGGAATGAGAGAATTGAGAAGGAGCAAGGGATAAAAATAAACTACCGTGCAGCAAGCACCTAACTCCTATTTTTATTAGACATACTTAGCAATGGCAATTGGGCCGGGCCGGCGTGTCGGGCCTGGCCTAGCTCAGCCTGCTCGACAGCCCGAGAACTGTTCACCGGTCTGGTCCTAGGGCCCGGGCCGGTCCGGGCCAGGGGATAAAATCCCTGGCCCGGCCCGCCGGAGAGAGCCGTTACCCAACGGCTCTTTCTATTTTTTTTTAAATTTGGTCCTTTAATTTTTTTTTTGCAGTTTAGCCCCTAAAACGGCTGAAGTAGTTTTTTTTTTTTTTTGCAATTTGGTCCCTAACCCCCAAAACTCTATAAATACCTCCCAATTCAACCCAAAACTCATCAACACTCTCCAATTCTCTCAAACTCTCTCCAATTCTCTCTTATTTCCATTAATCTTTCTCTCATTATCCTCAAATTTATTCATTTTCTCTACAAAGAGTATTAGAATAGAATTTATTTTGTGTTAATACTTTTTCAATTCATCAAGAAAGTCTTCATATTTTGGAAGATTATTGAGTAGCGGAATAGTGGATACAAGAAGTAAAAAGCTCGAGTGCTCAACAAAGTATTGTTATTCTTGAATTTTGGTCATCAACAAGTTAGTATTTCTTAATCTTACATTCTTTTATTTTAGCTTTATTAGTTGTTTATTTGTTTTAGTTATTTGTTTAATTTTTAAATTAATTTGTTATTTATATTTTTCAATTCTCTTATTTCATTATTTGTTAATACTTTTTTTTTTTTGGAACTTTTATTTGAATTTTGATTGCTTGTTTTTTTTTTAAGAAATAATGGATCCAAATCAATATCATCATTTTTCTTCATCCCAATCATCTGCACATTTTGATTTTAATATAGATCCAGCTTTGAATTTAATAAATAATGAAATAGGTAATGAAGATGAAGGTCCTAGTAGGCCTAGTGTTAGTGTTTCACAATCACAACCAACTCCAATAATTAATCCCGACGCATCTAATATAGGTGAGGATGATGTTGAAACAACGGATGTTACAACTAAAGCAAAAACATCTGTGGTTTGGAATCTTTTTGAAAAAGATAATGATAGTGATAGGACAACATGTAAAATTTGTAGAGCGGTATATTCACATAAGAATGGAGGAGGGACGGGAACATTAGTTAGACATATGAAAAGGTCACATAATGATTGGTTAGAAAACTTACTTAAACAACAAAAAATACGTACTACAGGAGGTCAAATGGTTGGTAATTTTCAATATGATCATAGAAAAAATAGAAATGCATTTGCTAAAATGATTGTTCAAACTAAATTACCTTTTAATTTTGCAGAAAATCCACATTATGAACAATATATGCAAAATAATTGTCAACCAGCATGGAAAAGAATTCCTAGAACAACATTAAAAAATGATATAATAAAGATATATAAAGAAATGAAAGAGTATCTAATTGCTATGTTTGATTCTTGTAATTGGAAATTTGCTCTTACTTGTGATGGTTGGACTGCAATTACTAATGAATCTTATTTATGCATTACATGTCATTGGATAGATCATGATTGGTTAGTACAAAAAAGAACTATTTGTTTTAAATTATTTGAATATCCTCATGTAGGTAGTAGTATAGCTAGAATGATTACTCAAACATGTCAAAAATATAGGATTTTAAATAAAATTATTTCTATTTCTTTAGATAATGCTTCAAATAATGATTCTGCCATAACAATTTTAAAAAATACTATGAATCCTATATTAGATGGTATTTTATTTCATAATAGGTGTGCTTGTCATATACTTAATTTATGTGTTAAAGAATGATATAAATATATTGATGATATTGTTAATATAATTAGAAATGTTGTTTTATTTATTAAAACATCCCCAACTATGCAACAAAATTTTAAGGCATTATGCCGAGAACAAGGTGTATCTTTTAAAAAATTTAGATTAGATTGTAAAACTATATGGAACTCAACTTTAGATATGTTTGAAAGTGTTATACCTTTTCAAAACCAACTTATTGAATTTTGTAATAGTAATAATTTTCAACATCCACTAACTGAAGCTCATTTTGAAAATTGTACTGCACTTTCAACATTTTTATTTATTTTCAAAAAAGCTACTGAACTTTTATCGGGATCTTATTATCCCACTACTCATCATATTCTTCCAACACTTGCTAAGGTAGCACATATTTTTGGTGAATATATGTATCATCCCCAATATGATTTTTTTATGAGAAGTATGTTTGAAAAATATAAAAAATATTATGAAGATATTCCTATTTTATATTGTATGGCATTGTGTATGGATCCTAGAGTAAAGACGCCAGGTTTTCATAGTATTATTGAATATTTATATGAAACATTAGATTTTGATGAATCACAAGCACTTAAACAATGTATGATAAAAGACATAAAAGATAAAACAACTAAAACTTTATCTGACATGTATCATTTGTATGAGTTTGAGTTTTCTTCTTCTAGTCCTCCTAGTTTAAGTAGGCAAGCTTCATCATCTAATAGTCACTTTCAACCTCCGCAAAAATCTACCTCATCAATTTCATCAGTATTTAATCCATGGGGTATTATGAAAGGTCAAAAAAGATCGACTACTACCTACAACGAGATGGCAATTTACGAGATGCAGCCATTGGTAGAAAATGAAGATCAGCATTTTGATATTTGTGGTTGGTAGAAGGCTCATGTAAGTCAATACCCCATTTTATCAAAAATGGCACGTGATCTTTTGACACCACCAATCTCTACAGTGTCATCGAAAAGCGTCTTCAGTGAGAGCGCTCGAATAATCGATGAAAGAAGATCTCGATTGGCTCCTCAAACTTTGGAGATGTTAATGTGTTGTAGTAGTTGGTTTGCAGCCGAAGATAGGACGGCTAATTCGTGGATTATTGATGATGACTCAGATGATGAATGGGGTGAACCAAGTAGTTAGTTTAGTATTTTTGTAATTAGGAATTTAGGATAAGTAATATTATGTATTTAATTTTATTTTTGGAATATTTATTATATTTTTAAATTTTAATCATTGTAATATTTTTAAGAGGTTTAGGCATCAAGTCCCCCTCTTATGTAATCTTTATTTTATTAATTAATAAAACAGGTAAGGGTCTAAGCCAAACCCCCCACCACTTCAAGGTGGCTTTTTTATAATTTTAAAAAATTATGTTAAGTAAGTAAAAAAAAAAGAGGAATAAACCACAGGTCGGCCCGCGGGCCACACGAGCCTAGGTCCCGGTCCTCGAGCCCGGCTCTACACGGCTCGAAACCGTACGGACCGGCCTAATTGCCATTGCTAGACATACTTATGCTTATTTTTATTTAAAGAATTTTCTGATTTTCTTTGATGTACTGGCAAATGAAACTTCAAGAATCCGACTGGCCTAAAAGTAGAAGGCCATACAGGCTATAGATCAGAAATTTTGGTCCAAGGGGCCCAAGACCAAGAAAATCGATCCTTTCAAACTTTGGCTTGGGAAACATCCATTTGCCATAAAACGTTGTCGTGTCTTCTCCTGAAACTGAACTGATTTTCAGAGAAACAACCGATCTTAAGCTACCGTCGCCACCGACCACTTCCCTCCTCAGCTAGTCGGAGCATCGTCGACGTGGGAGTCTATCCGGCTACCAGAATCTACGGTCAAGTTCTGGTGTGGTTTCTCTCTATTATTTCCCTCATTCCTTGGCTTTCCCTTTCCTTCTTTGTATATTTCTTTTCTGTAGCTCTGTAACTCTCTAATTGGCTTCCAAAAGAAGCTTATGAATAGTTTTTGAGAGAATCTCGAGCCCTATTGGCTTTTCGTTCAATGATTTTTGTCTTTTCTCATTTCATGTGTTTGCTGTTCTAAAAAAATGTTAATTCTCTTTTTGATTGTATAAAATTGTGGAATTCTCTATGTTTTGCTGGTGTGTTTTTCCATGATTTGCTTGGATACTGAATATCTCTTTGAAAGCTGAATTTTCTGTTCGCTGTGTTTTTCCATGATTTGCAACCGTCCTGTTATGCGCTGAAAGCTTACTATGTTAGTAGAAAAGCATTGACGCTGAAATTTCTCAATTCTCTTTTTTAAATTGGATTACTGTTGAATATACTCTTTGTATCAGTTGTTTTGGTGGTTTGCTACTGGATAATGAATACCAGACTTTGTTGTTGAAAGATTGGGAACCCAAGGTACAATCGAATTCTGGCATAAAATGTCCTTATACATTTGCCTGTAACTCACCGATAACCAAAAGTGGATATTTTCATGAAGGGATGTAACAGTGTCATTCAAATTGCTTGTTTCAAATCTTGGTACGGATAAATGGAACTCATTTATGGCACTTCCAAGGGGTGCTAGTTTCAAAATGACATCAATGTCTAGAATGTGCATTTCTTACACGGATTGTTCAAATAACTCTTAACAACAGTCCGTAATAAAGAAATGTTTCAAAGTTTTTTGTTTTTTGAAGATTCTCTTTTGGAGAAAGTGGTATGTTCTTGTTCTGTTTCTCAATTTGTTCTAGTTCATTGTGTCATTTTAATTAATCTTAGAATTGGGACTCCTAAAAGTGGGCTAAATTAATCTACTTCCCCCATTTCATTTTCCCCCTAATTGGATTGATGGGTTCATCAGGCTACATAGTGAGATAAATGAGAAAAAGAACTGATGGTACAAGACTCAAGTAAGAATATTTACCTTTGAGGCCTATGGATGTCAAAATTAGGGTATTGTGATAGAAGTGGTTTAGTTTGTGTGTTGGCTATAATATTTTGCCTCCGTTTTATGATTGTGCAGGCAGATCAGTATAGGTGAAAGGAGATATTTAAGGAGCTCATATTCAGTTTAATTTGACTGTGGAATAATACGCAGGCCGTAGGCACCATGATAGGGGTAATAAAGAAATTCTTTATTGCATCTATGTTAATGTGGACAGCTCCAGTTCTAATTTTGTTTGGCTTCAATCATAATCTGTTTCCCGGTAAGCTGAGGCTTTTTTTTTTCTCCCTCTTTTTCTGCACACTTATTGTTACTGCATGTACCTGCACTTGCAGGTTCTTCCTTTTATTACTAACGTAATGGAGTTTTCTGTCCCTATTTAGTTTCAATTCTTACACCATCCTATTCAGTTTCTTAGCTCTTTCTATGGGTGCAATTTTTTTTATGGTTTTAGCAATTTGGAATATGTTACAACTGTGTTATATCCATGAAGACCAACCCTTGGTGATGCTTTTGGGTTTGAAAAATGGAAGTGGATGCCTCTGTCTCATGATAAGCGTGTTTCTGGAACTTGTTATGGCAGTTTAGGCCTTGGAAGGATTGCTTGTGACTTCGTTACAGAGATGCATGATTGCAACCTTTAAGTCATTGTAAACTATTGATTCAAGAATGCATGAATCAATATTTTTGTTCTTTTTTCTGTTGTCCCCCCTTCCCCCCGGCGGTTGAGAGGGGGTGGTTGAGAGACAGAGTAGATTGGAGGAAGACTGGGGGTGGTTGAGAGAGAGTAGATCAGAGGAAGACTGACAGAGTTGATTGGGATGACATACAAATGTTTGTTCATAGGTATTAGTGACATCTCCAGGGACGAATGAGGTTGGCGTTGTTTACTTGTATTCTCTTCCGCAAGTCATTGTTCTCCTGTGCATTTCGTTTTCTGGACCTTGTCTTCATATTCATTATCATATTTGTTGTCATTAACGGGTTATTGTCTGACTTCTTTGTTAAGACGCCTGTTGATTAAATTTATTATGTTGGTTGTTGCTTTGTTCTTCTGGATCAGGTTCAACTCGATTGTCGCCATATTCCCTGACACTTTTAAGTGGATTCCTTGCCGTCATATCAGTGAACGTGGTTATAGCATTCTATATTCACATGGCAATGAAAGAACCTTCACATAAACATGAGCCAGATGCCAAATTTCTTGCAGAAGCAAAGGCTAGCATTCAGCAGCTTAAACCAACTGAGACTGAGGACTCATCCGCAACCCGAACAAAGCAAGAATAGATGTGTCTTTGAGCGCTGTGCCTAAGTTTTTTGGACCAACTGAAGCTAAGGTATTCATGAATGACCGATACAGCTTGATTCAATTAATGCCGCACCTAATAGTGATCTCTCAGCCACTGGAATGCACTAAAGTTGAATGTAGCAATAGCTCATTTATGCACAGCAGTAGTGCATTTTTTGGCTGTTATGCCAAGGCTTGTTTCGAATTCATGAATCTATTGTCATGTTGTTGCTAGAAAAAATAAGAACAGGCTAAGGAATTAGTTCATATTTATTTTACTGTGAAAATGTTTATTTTTCCTTTTTCTTTTTGCCTTCAAATATATATATATATATATATATATATATATATATATATATATATTGTAAATTAATTTTCATGGTTATAAGGTTGTATACTCTTTTTTTTTTAAGGATATGTTTAATAACTTATTTAATTAAATATATTTAATAATAGATAATATTAAGTATTTAATTAATTAAATATATTTAATAATATAATTTTGTTATTATTTAATTGACTTAATTGATGAAGATGTATTGAAATTTTATTTGAATTTATTATATATTTATTTAACAATTATTATTCTTTTTATTTAATTTAAATTATAATATAATATAATGAAATATAAATTATAATAAATTTAGTTTTTTATTTTAAAGTTTGGATTGAATATTTAAATAATTATAGTTTACTTTTCACTCTTAATATTTCAATTTTATTATACTGGCTCCAAATTTTTTAGGATATTTAGTATATATTTATTAAATTAGTAGATACATTTTGAGTTTTTAGTGATGTATTAGAACGCATGGTCGAATGTGTATTAGAGGATTCGGAGTCATTAGATCAAAATTGAAATTTCCCATCCTAATTGCTTCGGACATAAAACTAGATAATTTGATGTGAGGTGTAAAGAAATTTTATGTTTGGTCAAATTTCAATGTTTCTAATTTCAAGATCTTTTGGCACGATTTCTATATCGATTCTCACAGATTAGCATTGGTTATTCCATTTTTATAGAGTTAATTTATTACTCAAACTTGATTTGGACTCTCTATTTACTTCTTATCTTTTTTTTAAACGATTTTCAAGATCACTAATACGTTCAAAGTAGTCTAAATTGCTGTACGAAGAACTAGATGAGTATAGACTTCTCATACCACTAGGGTTTGAGGATGAAAATAAGGAATTTAGGAAGAAAATTTTTATGTGTTTGTGTTCTTTTCTATTTCTTTTACTTTACCCATCTAGAATTTGGGGTGTTATAGTTCTTTGTTATCATAGATTTAGTTATTCGTATGTGTAACTTGTTTTTATTATGAGTGAATGTATTTACTTAGCAAAAAAAAAAAAAAAAAGATAATTCCATTCCATGTGTATTACACAAACTTAGCCTTGTTTGATATTAAAAAATATATATAGAAATTTAAATATTTAAGTATTAAATTTTAAAAAATTAAGATGCGAAACTTGAATTTTGAAATTTAAAATTTGAATTTGTTTATTGAATTAGTTATAATTTATTTTTATATTATATTTTATTATAATTTAGATTAAATAGAAAATAATAGTAATTAGATGAAGATTGAAAATATTTAAATAATTTTTATTTCACTTAAAATTTTATAATATAATTTTTATAAGAACATTTTAATTAATTAAGTGATAATAAAAATTTGTTATCCAATACGCTCAAGTATTTGAACAATTAGTATTATTTATTATCATAAATATTTAAATTTAATTTTAAATACTTAGCTGATATCAAATGAGCCCTTTGGGCCGGTTGGAACATTCGTGAATAAAAGTATATTCATAAATGTTCAAATTTGTTGGACTATTAAATAAAATTAATACTAATTATATATAATGTATTTATATTTTTAATGTTTATATATAAGTATTATTTTTAACTTAAAATTTGATTTTAGTAATGCTTGTTTGAAATTATTTAGATTTGAATTTTAAGAATTTTTTAATTTTTTTATAAAATTTTAAGATGAAAAATATGATATAAACAAATTCAAAATTCAAATAATTCGAACTTAAACATTAATTGAACTTTTTGAATTCAAATTTGTACAAAGATAACTATTATTATTAAATAATAATCAAATAAATTCATATAATATTTTATTATTATTAAGTTCGTTCGAAAATATAATATTTTATTCATTCATATTCGATTAAAAATTTATATAAATTCTAAAATATCAATAGATCATGTAATAATCACCATAGCAAGCAAAGAAATTTTATATATGGTCAATACAAAAATTAGTAGTCTAAAAAATAAACCCAAAATGTATTTTTTGTCTATCATGTAAATGATACTATTTTTCGCACAAGTAGAGGCCACTTATGAAAGAAAATCACAACTAAATTTCAATAACAAGGGTAGAAAGAAATTTTGTAACCTCACAATTTTAATAAATTTGACGGAGTACATAACGCAAGCCGGATTAGGGGACTGAGACGAATCTCATAAACTTACAAATTTTGACGTGCAAGTTTTTTTTTTTTTTCTGTATAACCAACTTTTTAAAAGTTGATCACAAGAGGAAAATAAAGGGTGGGACACCAAATATTACAATAAGCAAAGATAGTAAAAAAAAAATTATACGTTGGGATTTGACTAATAAATTAAATATTTAACCAAGTTATATCAATTTATAAAAGTTTCCTTTAGAAATTATCACCTATAATACAATTGAGAAATACCATCACATTACTCAATCCTTCATGCCTCACTTCCAACCCAAACGTAATTGCTAAAAATTACCATCAAAAGCCTCCCCTTGAACTTTTCACTATAGGAGGCAAAGTTTGTTATTAAAAAAGGTTTAAAATCCAACTCTAAATATTTTTAAATTTTTGTTAAAATAATAATTTAATATTTGTATATTTAATTCGTAATTTGAAATATTAAAAATCAAACCATGATAGTGTAGACAAGAAAATTTGGAGGAAAAATAAATATTGTTTTGATCAAGATTAAAAGAAAATTAAATATTTTAGTTTTGATTAATTAAAAATTTCATGAATAAATTAATTATTATTAGATTAATGCAATTGAGCTATCATTAAAAATTTATTAAATTTAATATATTATGGATTAAATAGAATTTGACTAGACCTTTAAAGTTAGACTTTTTAAAAATCTCTTAACTCCAAATATAGTGTGGATTACATGAAATTGAGCTAAACATAAATTAAATCCAAATCATCTCAAGCCGAAGTCGATTAGAGTTTGTTTGGAGGCTTCTTAAAAATTCTACATCGATTGTTAATGCTAAAGTCAAGAGATTTTCAGTATATAAATAGGATTTTTCCTCAAAAGTTAAGACAACCATAGTTTCAGCAAATAAGAGGTGCCATCAGACTTCAATAACGTTCAAGTTTCAACAAATTCAAAGTTTAAGTTCAAGCTTCAACATGTAAGTGGATCGATGCCAACATAGAAGACTAAAAACACAGAAGCAAAACAAAATTGCAGCAGAAGTGTTTTAAAAATTTATACCTTTGTATTTACGTAAAGTACTTGAATGATTAGGTTGAACTGTTTGTGGTACATTTTTCAATGAAGTCTTCCGATCAAATTCTGCTAAGCATGGGCTCCTTCTTGGCATGAACACTTTAGCTCTTGGACTTTCAGAATATTACCATTGTCTAACACTAGTCGGTGAAAACTGTGTGGGTGAAGGATTGGTCTCATTTCTTGAACAATTGCAAAAGAGCAGAATTAAGAACTTTTCTGACTTCTTTCAAGGAGAAGACAAAACTAAGAGAGAGAGAGAGAAATGTTTTTGTTGAGGCTCTATTTTTTTCGAGAGATCACTTCAAACTCTGAGCCAAACAAAGTCTGATATCAGGCCAAACTAAAACTCCGAAAAATCACACAAGATAAAGCTTTTCTCTGGGGTTTTAAAATTTCCTTATCATTAAAAGATATCTGGATAGGATGTAATAATTACCCTAGTTAAACAGGGATTAGGTTTGAATCATGGACCCTTGGCCCAGTCTATTAGGTCAGACCTTTAAATATTTATTTAATCTTGCACTAATAATAGCCCATAAATAAACAATTAACCGACTAAATGGATCAAGATAATTTCTCAAACCTTATTTCTAGTTTAGATCCAGGCTAATTCAAATTATTCAAATCGGGCTCAAACTTTGAATAATTAATTAACCTTCTAAATCAAATAATTAATTTATTCTCTCTTTAGACATTTTATTTTATTCTAACCCAAAAATAAATTAGATTACCTAAATAAAATAAAACTCTCTTTATTTAGAACCATTTCTTTAGTCCAAAATTAATTAGGACTTAGGAACTATTCGATGACCAAAAGGTACATTGTCATTGCTACTAAAGTGACTAAAATTTACTACAAAAATAGTTATATTTTGCATTTTAAATATTTTTTATTATCACCATAAGAAAATATTAACCCCAAGAATAATGCTGCGTTTAGCAATATCTTTGACCTACAGGTGTTATGACTAAAATACCCCTCTATATAACACCCATCATCAAGACAGGAAAAATGCACAACACATCTCTCAATGACTTCTATCATCTTTAAATATCTAATTCAATAATCCATAATTCCCAATATATATCTGCTTATTTATGAGAACTATCCAAAAGTATACAAATCTAAGTCATGTACCCACGACATTGCATTATATAAATTATCTTGGACAAATACAAAGAGGTGATTTATCCATTTAGAAGTATAGAAACTATCTTGTATGAGTTTATCTTAATTAACTAATTGCACATATCTAATATACCTAATATACAAGTATATTGGTCCTATAGTAGAACTTCACCTACAGTACATCAAACTATATGCTTCTAGCTTCTCCAAACTACCAACCCATTTACAAGCCATAGGATATCATTCCACGCTGTAGTAGTAATAGTCTAGATTTCTTATATTTTAGTATTTTTAGAAATCACTACTACAGGTCTAGTTCTACTTATTCTAAATACGTGTATACTATGAAGTGAGTAAACTACCCACCAACTAAAAGTAAGCCGTTCTCCATTTGGAATTTATAGTACAATAACATTTGTACTAATCAGATTCCTATTCTGATCAACCTATAAAAAACTAAGTTTATATATTAAGTAACTCATTATCCATATTTTATTGTGAAAGATTTCTATTCACATAGATTACTTACTTAAACACAATGGGTCTTTTCTAATAAAATCATGCATAACAAATTAATGTAAAAAATATAAATATTTTCAGAATAATATTTTTATTTATTTTATTAAATTTACATTAGATACATAGTTTGAAGGACATATATTCCAACAATTTTTTACTTGCACTCTAAGACTATGTAAGCTCATAGGTGCCCACCCTATGGCATCTAAGTATCTTTTAAAAACTCTCTCTGCCAAATGTTTGTTGAATGGATCTGTTAGATTGTTTTCTGAGGCTATCTGTTTTACCACGATTTTTCATCTTTGAATAAATTCCCAAATCATGTAGTACTTCCTCTCAATATATTTTCTTTTCTTGTGGCTTCTAGGTTCTTTAGATTGTGAGATAGCTTCTCAGTTGTCACAATACAATGCAATTGGCTTGTCTATATGTAGCACAATTTCAAATTCTAAGAGGAACTTCTAAAGCTAAATAGCTTCATTGGATGCCTCTAAAATTACCACATACTCAACTTCTATAATTGAGCCAGTAATATAAGATTGTTTGATACTCCTTTATGAAATAACTCTCCTAGATAAGGTAAAGAGATATCTGCTAGTGAATTTTCTTTCATCCTTATCCGCTTGAAAGTTTGAGTCTGTGTAACCATTTAGAACTAAGTCATCAGCTCTGTAAACTAATATATAATCTTTCGTTCTCTTAATATACTTGAGTATATACTTTACAACTTGTCAATGAACCTCCCATGTGTTTGATTGATATCTGCTGACTAAGCCTACAGTAAAACAAATATCTGGCCTAGTGCACAACATGGCATACATGAGACTTCCCATAACTGAAGTATAGGAAATCCTATTCATCCTATCTTTTTCTTCTCATGTCTTAGGACACTCTTCCATGCTGAACTTGACCAACATCTTATCAATGTATATTACTTGGGATAACCCTAATATTCTTTACTTTATATTCCTAAAAAGTTTAATCTCGAGAATGTAACTGACTTCTCTCAAATCCTTCATATTAAATTAACTAGAAAGCCAAACTTCTGTCGATGACAATGTCCCTACGTCATTACCAATTAATAGAATGTCATTCACATATAACACAAGAAAAACCACATTAATGCTTTTCAATTTCTATGCACGCATAATTCATCCTCATTTTGAATAAAATCATAAGATTTTATGGTCGCATCAAAACGAATGTTCCATACTCTTGATTCTTGCTTAAATCCATAAATGAATTTCTTAAACTTACAAACCATGTGTTCTTGACCTTTAGAAACAAAACCTTCTAATTGGGACATAGATGTCTTTACAAAGATGGTTATTAAGAAAAGTCGTCTTAACATCCATTTGTCATATCTCGTAGTCATAATGATAAGCAATGGCAATAAGAATATGAATAGATTTTCGCATGGCTACGGGAAAAAAGTTTTCTCATAGTCGATTCTCACTTTTTGAGTATAACCCTTTACCACCAGCCTAACTATGAAGGTTTTCACCTTCCCATTTGTACCTCTCTTTCTCTTGTATACTCACTTACACCAATGAATTTTATCTCTTCAAGTGAAATTACAAGATTCCAAACCTGATTGAAGTATATTGACTTAATCTTAGCTTTCATTACTTCATGCCACATATTTGCATTAGCATCAACAATGGCCTTCTTGTACCTAGTGGGATCTTATTCGTGATGGTCAGATATTAGGTCAAAAACCTCTCCTGCCTACCTTTTCAGAACCCTAAATACCCTATCACTACGACGAAACTCATTTTGTACAGGATCCTTAGGCTATGCCTCTTCTTGTTTCACAATTGGGTCACTGGGCGTTGACTTAGAGGACAACTTCTCTATCAGTTCCATCCTAGTTGAACCTTTAGTGGATATATATTGATCATCCTCTAAGTATCTAGTATTATCACTCATTAGCACTTTCTTCTCCTTTAGATGATAAAAATACTCACCCTTATTCCCTTTGGATACCCAATGAAGTAGTATACTTCTGATCTTAGCTCTAACTTATCTCCTTTAATCAGTACATAAGTCAGACATCCCCAGATCCTGAGATAATGTAAACTTAGCTTTTGTCCAACCTATATCTCATGTGGTGTCTTAGGTATTGACTTGAGAGGTATCAAGTTCAGAATGTATGTCGCTATTTTTAGGGTATATCCTCAAAAAAAGATTGAAAGAGTCACAAGAGACATCATGCTTCTGTCCATTTTCATCAATTTAATGTTTCTTCTCTCAGTTACTCCGTTCTACTGGGGTATCCCAGGAGCACTGAATTGAGATACTCACTCATGATGTACCATGTAATTCTTAAACTCACATAGGAGGTACTCTCTACTATGATTCAATCGAAGGGTTTTGATTAGTTTATCCGTTCGACGCTCCATTTTAACTTTATACTTTTTTAACTTACCAAAAGAGTCAGACCAATATGCCTCTTTAGGTAAATGTAACCATACCTTGTACAATCATATGTGTACATGATGACGTACTCAAAACCTCTCTTTACTGGTGTGGATAAAGGATCATACACATCAGTGTGAATTAAACTCAATATCTTCTTAGCTCTCTCTGCCTTTTGAGTAAAAGACATTTTAGGCATCTTCCCCATAAGATATGATTCACACTAAGGCTAATTTTCCAAACTCAATGAGCCCAAAGGCCTATCATAGATTACCTCTACATTCTAGTCAAGTAAATATAACCCAACTTTAGATACCGCAGATAAAAGTCATTGACATTGGTTTTTCTCTTCTTACTTATAGGATCACTTTGAGCGTTATTTACTTGATTGTTAATGGGATTTATGAAGAAGAAATTACCATACATGTGCCCAATATATAACACTTCTCCATTCCTACTGATAGTAATACCAGAATGGAAAGAAACAAAATAACCATGATTTATAGGCATTGCAACTGAAATCAAATTCTGTCTAAAACTAAGTATATATAAAATATCCTTCAAAAAAATTGTTCTATTATAATTAAAAATAATTTGCAATTCTCCCACTGCTTTGGCTTACACTTGCACTCCATTCCCCATGTGGAGATTATGCTCACTCTTCTAGAGTCTTCTTATCTTCCTAAACCCTTGCAAAGTGTTACAAATATGATCAGTGACCCTAGAATCAACAATCCAAGTGGAAGTTGATCCTACCATAAATATAGACTCTAGATAGTAAGCATTAACAACAAAGTTTTTCTTGCCCAAAATATCTAGAAACTCTTTTTTTCCAATGTCCCTTTTTGCCGCATTTGAAGCATTTTTCCTTGGTTTTTTCTTTGGGCTGGGACTTGGGCTACCCCGCTGGCTTTCTTTTCTTCTTCTTGAACTTTCTGGGCATGTACCCAATTCTTGAAGAAGATGATTTAGCAACCAAGGCTTTAGACTGTGACCTCATGACTTTTTCCGCCACCTGGAGCTCCTTCATCAGTTCTGTTAGAGACATCTCTGACTTGTTCATGTTGTAATTTAACTTAAACTGTGAGAAAAAGTACAGCAAAGTTTCGAGGACCATGTCTACCTGACTTTTAAGGTCAATAGTGGCCCTCAAGACTTCTATTTCTTTAAAAGCAGTAATCATTTTGAGCGTGTACTCTTTGAATGATGCTCCCTCAACCATCCTGGTGTTCATGATTGCCCTAACAGCCTCCCTAACTCTTATTAGCGAACATAATAGCCAATGATGTGCTAATGTCGTAAGTAGTGACCATGTGCTCGTGTTTAGATTGGAACACATTTAACATGGAGGCCAATATGTAACAACGAGCCATTTCATCAGCCTTATTCCATGCCTTTTCAGTCTCTCGCTCTTCCTCAGTGGAACTCTTCCCAATCACAGGATAAAAATCGTATATGACATACTTATACTCATTAGCAGTGAGTTTTATATTCAGGTTCCTTTTCCAATCCACATAGTTTGTTCCCGTATATTTATTCTCACGAAAAATAACGACCAAAGGATTAAAAAAACCATCACTAACCATTTTTGAAATTCAAAAAAGAAATATTTTCAATTTGTGTAAAAACAAATAATTTGTGCACTTTATCCTTATGTTAAAACTGATAATATCTAACATTATTACTATTATCTATAACATAATCAATTTGGCTCTTAGAAAAATTGACATAACTTCGTGGACAGATTAATAGTTTTTTAAATTAAGTGTGTTAATCATCACTAATCAATTACCCTTCTAGGTAGTGATCTAGAAGATAACCCCATTAATGGAATGACCATTTCTTCTTATTTTTTTATAGACAGGCCTCACACTACAACTTTCAACGTGGGCTGGTCAATCATAATACGTATCTTGGGTATCAATTATGTCGATTCATTAGCTCTAGATCCTTGTGTAATCTCCATCCTATACGGGTTTACTCCCAAGGTGATACAAGGAGACCTAGATTTCTAATAAGGAACGTGATGGAAGCCATGGGGTAGTTAGAACACCTCTCTTACTTAGTCTTTTAAATAAGGATTTTCTAAAAAAAATATCCTTTTGAAAATTTCTATTATATTTTCCCTTAACTCACATAAAATATCTAAACCTATAAAATTTCTATATCAATGTTAATACCCTTTGAAAGATTTACCATGGATTACTTTTATTTAAGTTAAAACCTTAATAATTTTTAAAAAAATTATTTAAAAAAACTTTTTCGAGACTTTGGTCTCTAGTTTTATGACAAAAGCGTTTTCAATAAAATTAATTAAAATTGGTTTTCTATTAACTTTCACAAAATATCTAAATCCAAATATTCTTCATATCAAAGATATAAAACAATTAAGAGAATAAATAAGGATTAATTTTATTCCAAGTCAATAGACCTTTTAATTTAAAAAAATAAACGTTTTTCCTTGTCAATATATTTTTCAAGACTTTACTCTTGAAAAATGTGCACTTAGATTTACTCAAAAAAGAAAAGCATACTAGAAAATTATAAATGTTTTCATGCTTTTTCTATCCTTTAAATCCTAAATGTCCAAATAAATGGATTGAACACATTAATTCAAATCAATTAATGATTTTATTTAATCCTAGTCCCTTTACTACTCTTTACATGCAAAATATTCCCAAAATATTGCATAAAGTAACCTCGTGTAACATGGAACCAAAAACAGAAAAGAAATTATAAGGAAAACAACTAAAACAATTGGTATTCAGAGAATCGGTTGCCCAACCCAATCCTGCCTGAGATCACACTTGAACCGTAAACCCCATGGACCAAGGTGGTTTATGGCTTGCTCCAAGCCAGTGACTACCTTGGCTTCTTGTTCCTCATAGCTGGTACATGGTTATGTCAAGCCATGGACCGGCTTGCATCCTTAAAAAATAGAAATGGTCGGCTCTTTTAGTGCAATCCATGGCAGATTTTCCCTTTCTAACTCACAAAGCCACCGATCGGCTTCGTCAAGCCATGGACCGACTTGGTCTTACAAGGCCAAATCGGCCTTGGCTTGGTTCCTAAGCCAATCGCTGGTATTTCCCTGGAAAGATCTTTCTGTATTATTTTTCTTCCGTCTTCCTCTTTTTATTCTATTTTTCTCTCTACAATCGATCCTCAGGCACTCGGTTGATTACAGAAACTCAAGGAAAAATTGAATCTCTCAACAAAATAACAACCGCTTATGCCTTGATCACAGGATTTAAACAATTTCTACAAAAGCCATTAAATTGCGATAACCCTATTTCTCCACTTGCGAGATTTACAGAGAGATTACCCATATCATAAAAGCACAAGAGATCATAAATTATAACCAACAAATACGTCTTGCAGATTTTATTACCCTAAGCATGCATCTACATTTGCTAGAAACAACTCTCTAATACCCCTTCCAAGTGGATTGAGGCCAATATAGAAGACCAAAAACACAGAAGAAAAACAAAACTACAACGGAAGCATTTTAAAAATTTATACCTTTGTGTTTACGTAAAGTACTTGAATGCTTAGGCTGAACAGCAACAGTTTCAACTACTTGTGGTATGTTCTGCAATGAAGTCTCCAGATCAAATCCTGCTAGGCGTCGGCTCCTTCTTAGCACGAACACTTTAGCTCTTGGACTTACAAAATATTACCACTACCTAACATTAGCTGGTGAAAATTGTGTGGCTGAAGGATTGGTTGGTCTTACTTCTTGAACAACTGCTAAAGAGCAGAATCAAGAAGAATTCTTTTGACTTCTTTCAAGAAGAAGACAGAACAAAGAAAAAGAAAGAGAGAGAGAAAGAGAAATGTTTTGCTAAGGCTCTATTTTTTTTTTCCAAGAGATCACTTCAAAGTCTAAGTCAAACGAAGTCTGATATCAAGCCAAACTAGAACTCCGAAAAATCACATAAAATAAAGCTTATCTCTAGGTTTTAAAATTTCCTTATCATCAGAAGACATTCGGTTAGGCTGTAATAATTACCCTAGTTAAACCGGCTCAGGTTTAAATCATGGATCCTTGGTCCAAACTATTGGGCTAGGCCTTTAAAATTTTATTTATTTAATCATGGGCTAATAATAGCCCATAACTAAATAATTAACTGACTCAATTGGATCAAAATAATTTCTCAAGAATTATTCATAGTTTAGGCCTAGGCTAATTCTAATTATTTAATTTAGACTTAAATCTTAAATAATTAATTAACCTGCTAAACCAAATTATTTATTTATTTTCTCTTTGAGCCTTTCATTTTATTCTAACCCAACAATAAATCAGGCTACCTGAATAAAATAAAGCCCTTTTTATTTAAGATGATTTCTTTAACTCAAAATAAATTAGGACTTACGAGCTACCCCGAAGACCAAAAAACATATCGTCCTTTACTATTAAAATGATCAAAATACCATTATTATAAAAATAGTTATATTTTAAATATTTTTTATTATCACTATAAGAAATATTGACCCTAAAGACAATGTTGTGTTTAGCAATGTCTCTGACCTACAGGTGTTATGACTAAAATACCCTCTATGTAACACTCATCATTGAGATAGGAAAAATGTACTAACACTTTTCTCAATGACTTCTACCATTCTTAGATATCTAGTCTGATAATCTATGACTTTCAGTATGTATCTGCTTATTTCTATGAGCTATCCAAAAGCATACAATTTTAAGTTACGTTCTCAGGGCTGTAGATTATATAGATTATCTTAGACAATCACAATGGGGTGATTTTTCTATTTAAGAATATAGAAACTATCATGTATGAGTTTATCTTGACTAACTAGTCACATATACCCAACATACTAATATATTGGTCCTATAATAGAACTTCACCTACAGTACATCAAAATATATACTTCTAATTTCGCCAGACCACCAATCCATACTCAATCCATAGGGTATCAGTCTATGCTGTAACAATAGTAATTTGGGTTTTCCCTATTTTAGTACTTTTAGAAATTACTTCTACAGGTCTAGTTCTATGTATTCTACTATGAAGTAAGTAGATCATTCACTGGCTAAAGGTAAGGTATTCCCCATCTGAAATTTATAGTATAATAACCTTGTCCTAACCAGATTCTCATTTTGATCAATCGATTAAGAACTAAATTTATGTGTTAAATAACCCATGATACATACTTTATTGTGAAAAATCTCCATTCACATATATCACTTACTTAAACACAATGGGGTAAAATCATGCACAACAAATTAATATAAAAAACACAAACATTAATTAATATAAAAAGCACAAACATTTTGTGAATAATATTTTTATTTATTTAATCAAATTTATATCAAATACGTAGTTTGAAGGGTATACATTCCAATACAACAGTATTCAAGGTTTAATAAATTCAAAGTTTAGAATTTTCATCAAATCAAGGTTCAAAATCTTCATTAAAGCTTCAAGGCATTCATCTTGTTCTTCCTCATACAAGCTTCGAAGGCTTGATAATCAACTATTTATCATCAAATTCCATTCGATCCAAAATTAAGCTCTTTAGCCCTTGAATCAATGTTTTCAAAAGGAGAAGAATCAAAGGATTCCTCCTACAATTTAGGACTTCTTCAGAGATTTGTAACCACTTTTACTATTTACTAGATATTTTATATTTTTCGATATTTTACTTATCTTAATTTATAGATTTAAAATTTCATCGAGTTATAAATTTCTGGCATGCCTAGTGGGACCATCTCCACCTCCTATTTCTTCTCTTCAATTTTCAAATCAATTTCAAATTCAAGTACAGGCACAAAGCAACTCAATGGCTCTAAAGAATGACAAATCTGCATCTGCTCGTTCAAAAGCTACTGATGTCATGGAGGTTGTTAAATTATTGGCAAGGCTCCACAAGCTTCAAGCCAAGACATGTTGACAAGAAGTAATGCTCAAACTCTTTCGCAAAGTAAGGTTCAAAACTTTGGCATTATCTCATTGTTTGTTACTACAAAGTTGGAGCAAGATGTTATTTCTACAATGTACAAGATATCGCCTTCATTGGAAAAAGACTACAACTCTAAGTAAGATGACCAAATCTCAAGTATTGGCTCTGTGCCTCACTCCCCCTATAGAGATATCAAATCTAAAGCTTCTTTCAAAGAAGATTTAATTGCTTCTTTTGTGACACAAGTTATGATGATTGACACATAAAACCTACAAGATCAACTCACGCAACTCATGAAATTAATAGGGAGACTCGCTAAATGCTCTCAAGAGCAAGATCTTACCATCACACACCTCATCTATCACTTGAAAAAGACTAGCGAAATAAGTCAAGCTTCTCCAAAGAGATTCGAAGTGCAACAGAAAGTGAAAACTTCCAAGAAAACACAAGATATCCAGATATCCTTTGAAGAATTGATTCCTATTGATAAGATTAAAGACTTTATCATAGGTGTGATTAAAGACAAATACAAAGGTTGTAGCAAATCCATCTTCACATATGCAAAGCTTTATTCGCAAAGGATCGATGACTTGAGGATGCTAGCTGGATATTAACCACCGAAATTTCTACAGTTTAATGGTAAAGGAAATCCCAAACAGCACATGACTCACTTCATCAAGGTATGCAATAACGCTGGAACTTATGGGGATCTCCTAATGAAACAATTTGGGTGGTAACTCAAAAGGAATGCATTCGATTGGTTTACTGATTTTGCACCTAGTTCTATCAACAGTTGGGGACAAATTGAATAAGAGTTTATCAACAGATTCTACAGCACTAGTAGAATTGTTAGCATGGTAGAACTCACAAACTCTCGTCAATGAAAAGAAGAGCTAGTGGTGGACTAAATTAACAGATGGAAAATTTTAAATCTCAATTGTATAGATCGTCTATGTGAATTATCTGCAATTGAAATATGCATCCAAGGTATGCACTGGGGATTTCATTATATTCTCAAAAGGATCATGCTAAAGACCTTCGAAAAATTAGCTACTCGTACTTATGATATGGAATTGAATATTGATACATATAGGGACAAGGCGCATGTTCAAGCTCCCATTAAAGGTAAAGAGAAATAGGATTTTAAAAAATGAAGTAAATTATTTTCTAAAGTTGACGCAAAGAAGTCCACGACAATGGTCGTAGCTCTAATAAAATTTTCTTCAAAAGTAACTCAGAAGGTGACAAAGAAGGTGGATCCTCCACAAGAAAAGAAGAATGTAAATTGGCAGTCTAAGGAATATCCTTTCTTCAATTCTAATGTTTCTTTAATGTTTGATGAGTTAATGGCTAATAAGTCCATAGAGTTGCTAGAACAAAAATGTCCAAATGAAATTAGATGAATAAATGATCCCAACTACTGTAAGTATCATCGTTTGATTTGTCATCCAATTGAAAAATACTTTGTATTTAAGGACAAGAGTATGTAGTTGGTCCACGAAAAATACGTAGTCTTTGAAGAGGACAAGACATCCGCCAATTTGACAACTGTTACAGTTTCTCCTATTGAACTTGTTATTTTTTAGGTTAAGTTTGAAAATTTTGATCCAATCGATGTCGGAGTTAATGGACAAGTTTTTCCTATTAGAGGATATCAACAAAAAGTTAAAGAACCTTCTATATATAGCACTATTTCCTCAACTACTCAACTAAAAGATTAGGACTGGACGCTAGTGAAAAGAAGAAAAAGGGTACAAAAGCCTCAAAATGTGGAGCTTTATTGGTAAGAAGTAGGTTCATAAAAATATATATATATATGAGGAGGGTAAAAAGCAAGAAGGTCAAGCCTGCACCATTTCCTTATGGAAGAAATCTCTAATATCTATCATGTTGAAAGACTTTAAACTAAGGGAGCTTGTTTAAAAGTTTAATATTGTCTCATACTATTCCATACATAATGAGAAAAACGAAGAAGATAATGATGATTGCATCAAATAAGAAAATAGGAAGAAAATTAGTTCTTCAACAAATCTTAGTAGTTGCATGATTAAGATCACATTCACTGATGACGATTTGTTGCTTGGTTCAATACCTCACAACAAACCTTTATTTGTAGCTAGCTACATATAAGAGTAAAGAGTATATAAAATATTATTGGATGAAGGATCAACAGTGAATACCATACCTTTTTGGACACTAAGAGTGTTGGGTATTTCTATAAATGATCTGTCTCAAAGCTGCCTTACCATACAAGGATTCAATCAAGGAACGTAATAAGCAAATGGTACTCTCCGATTGGATATATTAATTAAAGATATGCTTTTAAATATTCTCTTCTATGTTATTGATACTAAGACCTCTTACAACATTCTGCTAGGAAGATCATGGCTGCATGATAATGGTGTGGTACTATCAATCTTGCATCAATATTTCAAATACCATCGCAATGGTATTGTACAGAAAATAGACGCCGAAGACGAATCTTTCATTGAAGCTAAAGTGAATGTTGCTGATACCAAGTATTATATTCGAAAAGATGATGAATCAACTAAGATCAATTCATCAATGGGAAAAGAAGATAAAAAGATCACTTTCTCTAAAAATATCAGAATTACAGCATGTGCAGAAAGCTCTAATAAGCAATCTACATATAATAAGCCACTAGGAGGACTTACTTTGCCTATTACAAAGATTAACTCTATTAAGCCACTAAATACACCTGTGAAAAGATTTGTCCAGTCAAAGAAAGAAGCTAAAAATAGAGTATGGTGAATTTTAGACTTCGCGTACGAAGGAATGATTTAACCCAAATGCTTATAAACTCCTAACAATGGTAGGATATAATTCAAAAAGTCAACACTTATTGTGAAAGCTTTCTATGGATATTTACAAAGAAAAAGGGTATGGTTCAGGATCCATCCAGAACATGCTAATAGAAAAAGGGCATCCCAGCTAAAGCTACAAACAAGCATCTCCTATTTAACTCAAAATTAAGAAAGTTAATGTTCAACATATTACTATAGAAGATGAAGCAACATCAAAACCTTGACCTATTTTTGATAGATTGGGAGATATAAATTTACATCTATTTGTCTTCACAAGATTAGGTCTAAAGAGAAAAAGAAAATCTATTTTTAAGAAACTTGGGGTCTGATGAGTGTTCATTATATTCGTATCAAATGACTACTCATTTTCTTATTTTTGCCTTGTTTTGTGTAGAATGCATAAATAAGATATGACTTAAGAAATACGCTAAAAACATTGCAAGAAACATCAAATCAGCGCTTGTTACAAGGGTAAATAGGCACTGATTTGGAATAGAGAGTTCAGGGAAACGTTCTAGAAATAACAGGCACCTATTTAGAAGACACCCAAGTGCCACTTGCACTGTTCAACAGGCAGTGATTGGATAACTGAAGAGGCATCAGTTATTTTCAAAGGGTTAACGAGCCAGGATTTCAAGATCTTCAAGAAAAAACGCACAATAGGCATTAGTTTAGCTTTACAACAGAACCCGATTTGATACATGACAAGTCAGTGTACAACAAATTTTAAGAGTTTTTCAAGATCACTATAAATAGATTATTTTGTTATCTTGTCAAATGATAGAACAACAAGGGGGAGAACCACTCTCAAACCTTAGAACACTAAAAAGAGTTGCTTAAGAAAGGCTTGGAAAAGATGAAAAAAATAAGCTTGTCTATGAGTTTCTCATTCTTGTATTAAATATACTCTTGAAAACTTGGATTTTAATTTTTAATGAATGATTACTTGCATTTATTGTATTAGATTCATGGTTTGGTTATTCTGTTTTAATGAATTTAAGAAATAAGGTTACGAGTTGAGTGCCAAGCTAATGGGTTCAGTGTGAATTTTTCTTAGATAGCCTCGAAGAGGGATTGGGGGATTAGAATTTAGTAATCATTGGGAGTTGATATCACCTAAAGATAGGGGTATTGGTTTCTTCTAAAAATTAGAAGTTTTATACTTAATACTACCCTTTAAATTGGCCCAAGAATAGGAATCCATCACTCAAGAGAGAGTGAATTTTGCATTCATGACCTCTTCTGGTATTAGAATTAAGATTTAATTATCTTAGGTTGTATTTGGTACTTGGCTAATTATGGGGGATTCTTGACACGCACATGTCATTCACTCTTTTTCTTATCCTTAATTTTCTCATGGCCAATCTTGTTTGGGGTTGTGTTAATTCTCTTGGTTTGCCTATTGTAGTTAATTTATTCTATTAATTCGTTAGGTTAACCAATAGAAGGATAGTTAGTAGTGGTACATTTATCCATTTTCCGAAAATCTTTTATACTTACTACTAGAACTCTATATTACACGATGAGTATACTTGCCTACATATGCGTTATTGTGTGAGTAATATTGGTATTTTATTTAAAACTTGATTTGTTGTGTGATTTATGGTAATACTTCCTAAGCAAAATATATGATACAAAACACGCGCTATCAGGGTTGTAGTCACTTCAAAGGTAGGAAACAATGGTAAAGTCTTTTCTAAGGTAGAACGGTGGTGAATTATGACGGAGTCTTAAAAGTGATAACACAAGTGACACATGAAATACCTTTGAAGAAAGTATAGCTTCTTACAATCACATCACTATCTATGACAAAGAGTGTGTCGAGCAAGAAGATGTTGAGGATGCTCCAACGAAATTTGAAAAAAATATAAAAACCATAGTTAATGAGCTAAAAAAATGATTTGGTCACTATTAAAAATCCTCACCCAATTTACATAGGTACACTTCTATCACCTGAAGAAGAAAAGGCCTATGGCAACCTTTTAAAGAAGTTCAGGGATGTCTTTGCTTGGACATATAGAGAAATTCCTGGTTTAGATACAGGAATTGTTGTCCGCCATCTAGCTGTAAAAGATGGGGTGACACCAATAAAGTAAACCCAAAGGTGTTTTCAATCTGTGTTGGTTTCATTTATTGTAGTAGAGGTGAACAAACTCATTGAAGCTAAATTTATCCGAGAAGTCAAATATCTAACTTAGGTTGCGAATATTGTCCCTATAAAAAAAGAAAAAATGGAAATTTTGAATTTGCATGGATTTTAGAAATCTGAATGATGCATGTTCAAGAGATGATTTTCTACTACTTACTCCTAAATTGATAGTAGATGTAACCAGCAGCTATGAAGCTCTATCTTTTATAGATGGATCTTCTGGTTACAATCAAATTAGAATGGTACAAAAAGATTAGGAACTCATTGCCTTTCATACCCCAAAAGGAATCTATTGTTATATAGTTATGCCTTTTGGTCTAAAAAATACTGGAGCCACATATTAAAGAGCAATACAAAAATCTTTGATGATATGTTGCACAAAATTGAGGAATGTTATGTGGATAATTTGGTGATTAAATCACGTAAATAAGGTGATCATCTCTAAGATTTGAGGAGGACTTTCAAGCGACTTCGAAAATATCAATTGAAGATAAACTCTCAAATGTGCCTTTGGCGTAACCTCTGAAAAATTTCTTGGTTTTATCATCCGTCATTAAGGTGTTGAAATAAACCAATCAAAGATCAATGCAATTCTAAATATGCCTAAAACAAGAAATATCCATGAATGAACTAAAAAGTCTGCAATGAAGATTGGCCTATCTCCACAGGTTCATCTCAAATATTATCGAGCGATGTCAACTATTTAGTCACCTAATAAAGAAGGTTGTACTATGGGATGAAACATGTCAAAATGCTTTCAAATGTATCAAACTTTATTGATGAAGCCTTATGTGTTTGCTGTACCCAATCTTGATAAGCCATTAATTTTAGACATTGCCGTGCAAAAATGCTAGTTGGGGCATTACTTGCTTAAGAAAATAAGAATAGTGAGGAGAATACTTTCTATTACTTAAGTTAGATGATGACACCAAATGATTTGAACTATTTGCCAAATGAAAAGCTTTGTCCAGCTTTGATATTTACAATAGAAATTGAAGCATTATTTTCAAGCACATACTGTACGTCTTATCTTCAAGGCTAATCTTATAAAGTATGTTATGATAAACCTATGTTATCTAATCATTTAACAAGGTGGTACCTTCAACTTCAACAATTTGATATTGTCTTTGTTTAGCAAAAAGCTATCAAATGACAAGTACTAGGTGATTTCTGGGCTGAAAACCTTATTCCTACTGAGTGAAAACTAAGTGATGAATTGCTTGATGAAGATGCTCTTGTTATTGAGATTCTCCTACCTTAGAAGATGTACTTTGATCGTGTAGCGCATCGCGATGGTGCTGAAGCTGGCATTGTATTCATTATACCTGAGGGAGATGTATTTTCATACTCTTTTATATTAACCAAAAAATGTTCTAATAATATAGTTAAATACCAAGCTCTTATACTTATATTAGAGTTGGCTGTTGATATGAAGCGACTATATCTTAAAGTGTATGGTGATTCTCAATTGATTATTAATCAATTACTTGGGATATACGATGTTAAAAAACCTGAGTTAATCCCATGTTACAATTCTACAAAGTGACTTATAGGGTATTTGGGTGATATAACAATTGAGCATGTGTTAAAAAAGAAAACTAGAAAGTTGACGCATTAGCAAAAATGGCGCCAAACTTATGTCCGTATGATTAAGAAGCTCAAATTCCTATATGGCAAACATGGGACATACCTCCTATCTTTGAAGATGAAATAATGAAGGACATCAAATCCATTCTGTTTTCATTTATGAGATTAATGGAGAAGATTAGAAATAACCTTTTGTGGACTATCTTAAAAGTAGAAAACTTTCTAATGACCCACGAAGATGGACTGATATTCGTCGGTGTGAACCTTCCTTTTTTTGCTACAATGATACACTTTTTCCGATGCTCTTTTGAAGGTATTTTCTTGAGATAGTTAGGTCAACAAGAAGCTATAAAAGCAATAAAAAAAAGCCTATTCTATCATATATAGAGCCCATCAATCTAGTTCAAAACTTTATTTTCATATAAGAAGGATAGGATAATATTGGCCGACAATAGTAAAAGATTGCTTAGATTGTACTCGAATGTGTCAAGCATGTTAATTCAACGCCATCAACCTCCTGAGCCGTTGTGCCCAATAGTTACTTCATAGTCATTTGATGCCTTTGGTTTGGATATTATTATACCACTGCCAAAGTCTTCTGCTGGGATCATTATATTTCAGCTGCAATAGATTACTTCTCTAAATAGGCAGAAGCTATAGTATTAAAAGAAGCAAAGGAGGAAAATATTATTGATTTCATATATGTAAACATTATCTATCGATATAGCATTCTTATATTATCACGGACAACGGCAAGTCCTTTTATAATAGTTTAATGGACAAGTTGTGCGAAAAGTTTAAGTTCAAGTAACATAAATCGTCTATATATTATGCCCCAGCCAATGAACTCGCCGAAGCTTTTAATAAGACTTTATGCAATTTATTAAAAAAAATGATAACAAAGTAAAAAAGGGATGGCATCTTCATGTTGGAGAACTGTTTTGGGTAGATAGGCCCACTTAACGTACTCCAACTCAAGTTTTCCCGTATGCATTAGTATATGAAATAGTCATTCCACTATGTAACAAATTCGTTCCTTGAGGATCGCTATTCAAGAAAGGTCACCAAGGAAGATAATGCCCGTCTCAAACTGAAAGAATTAGAAGCACTTGATGAAAAGAGATTAGAGATACAACAACGACTAGAGTGTTATCAAGCTCATGTTTCTAAGACCTTTAGCGATAAAGTACATCCTTTTTCTTTTTAAGTTGGTGATCTAGTGCTCACTGTGAAGAGACCAATCATCATTGGAGTCAAACCAAAAAAATTGACATCAAAATGGGATGGGCCATATGTCATTCAAGAAGTCTACTTAAATGGATTAAAAACTATAAGATAGATTAAAAAAATGGTTTGGTCAATAGCAAATATTTGAAGTAATACTATATATAAAGAGATGCTCCTCGAATACACGAGCTTAAACTGTAAGTTGCTCCTCAATTGCACGAGCCTAAATTGCAAGTTGCTCCTCGACTGCACAAGCCTAAACTATAAGTTCCTCCTGGCTTGTATGAGTTTAAATTGTATAAAGACAACTAGAATAACTTGCCATTAGAGGGCTGTTTAAGCGTTGAGAGACTTCATAATGGGTTTTGTAGTAGTGCGCAAGCCATTTATATATATAATAAGTTGGAAAGATAGATTTCTTCTCACTTAATTGTTGGGAGTTGGAAATACGATTTAACCCTCTATACATATTTGTTAAGACAAGAATGGCCAAACTAACTTATTCTCCACACGCCATCAAACCAGCCATGTTGAAAGTACTTGGACGAATGATGTCTACTTCTTTATTAGGCAAGACAAAGATTCAAAGCCAACATAATAGGAAAGCCACAAAAAATGTTTGGTCTTTGTTGTGGCTTTTAATGCTCAACTTTGAAAATAAACCCTCCTCTTCAGATGTCCATGTAGCATGTGGTGAGATAACTTCACAAAGGTTGTCAGTGAAATTGGAGCATGATCTCCTTTCTTCCCTTGAAGGAGGCATCGTATACATTGTTACTTTTTTGAACTAGAAGTTGAGCCACTTGTTAATGGAGATACCAGAGTTGTTGTTGTCCTTTTTGATCAAGTGTTATGCGTAGAAAATGTATTTACAACTACTTAGAAGGAATTGCTTGCCATCATGGTCCATACCGGTGAGTTCCACAGTATGAGAACAACTTTATTATAGTGAGTCTCAAGTATTGGTAAGCTTCTAAGTTCGTGTAATGCCTAAAGTAAAATAGACACTTTACCTACTAATATTAAGAGCGTGTTGGTAAAAGAACACCAAGTTTCACAAAAGAGTTTGAGAATATTATAATTGCAATCATACGTAAAAATTTATGCACAAACAGTTTCATAGATTTTTGTAGATCTCAAGCACCCTTCACAACGACTTAAAATGTCTTGTGTCCACTCCCAATATCTCTCCCTAAAGTGAAACATGTCCAAGAAGTTGAGCGCTGAAGTTCATTAAATCTCCTTTGAATCATTCGACGTCCAAGTGAAGGTAGCATATTGGGTTGAGCTTGAGACTGATGATATGATGAGAGAAAAATTCATACCTTTAGGGAGTAAGTGCCTCTGAAGTTGACTTCCGTTGACCATTCCTTCATAAGTCATTAGAGAGTCACCTTTGGTAGAGGGCCCTGCCTATTTGCCAGACGTCATCTCATAAATTGTCAAAGTCGTTCCTACTTCTGTTGGGTTGTTTTTGTGATCGTGAATAACTAACAGTTGTTAGTCTGAAGAAGATCGTAAATTTGAGAAGTACACTATGATTAGACCTATTTAGCAAAAAGATGTAAAAAAAGGGGGGGGGAGGGGGGAAAAGCCAGTTCCAAAAAAAATCTTTAAAAAAAAGAAGAACAAGAAAGAAAAGTAAAAAAAAAAAGCATGATGTGTGATTTTGCGCAACATGAAAAAAAAATAGAAAGAAAGGTGAAATTCCCACTTCAAAAAAAATAAATAAATATTAGACAACGTTAAAGCTAGCTTGTGGGCTAGTCTCATGCTTTAAACAATCAGGGCTAGTATTGGCAAGTGGATTGGTTTGGCCCGCTGGGCTGGCATGTCAGGCTGGGCTGGGCCATGCCCCAGAGTTGAACCGGCCACACTGTAGCTACTCGGTCCTGGGGTGTAGGCCGGTCTAAGCCAGGGATTAAAATTCCTGGTCCGCCTTAAAGAGCATTCAAGTTTTTTTTTTTTTTTTTTTTGCCCCTCAATGGTCAATTTTTTCATTTTTTTTTACTTTTGGACCTCCAACGACTATATTCCCTCTTAACCCCCAAAACTCTATAAATACTTCCCAATATTCACCCCAAGACTCACCAAATATTCTCTAACTCTCTCCAACTCTCTTATTTTCATTCCTCTTTCTCTCATAATTCTCAAATTTCTTTATTTTCTCTACAAAAAGTATTACAATAAAATTTATTTTTTAATATTTTTTTCCAATTCTTCAAACAAAATCTTCATATTTTGAAAGATTATTGAATAGCGAAATAGTAGATAGTTCAAGTCTTGAAGAAGACAAGAAGTAAAACTCCACAAAGTGTTATTGTTCTTGACCATCAACTAATTAGTATTTTTTAATCTTACATTCTTATTTTTTAATTTTATTAATTGCTTATTTGTTTAATTTTTAAGTTAATTTACAAGTTATTTATATTTTTCAATTCTCTTATTTCATTATTTGTTAATACTTTATTTTATTTTTTAAAACTTTTATTTGAATTTTAATTGATTGTTTTTTAGATATAATGGATCCAAATCAATATCATTACTTTTATCGAGTTAAGTGGGAAAAAAGAAAGAAAGAAAGGATAGATTCAACCCTGCCCGCATTAGCATGGGAATGGCTTACATTACCCACGAGCCGGTCCTCGGGCGGCCCACATGATAATGATCAGGGCCCATGGTAGGAAAGTTAGTTTAAAAAAAAAAAAGGTTCATCTTGAAGTTTTCACGTAGGCATGACAAGATGAAAAGCAAGAAGTACAGAAAGAAATTGGCATGATTTGCATGAAAAAAAAGAAGAAGAAGAAGAAGAAAAAGGTCAACGACTAACTGCTGCATAATGAACATGAATCAAGATTCAAAGGTGAAAAGAAACTGTGTCAGCCAGAAGAACGACATGATGAAAAAATGGCGTACCAAGAACAAAAGAAATTTCAAATAACACCAAGCCATAAGCCGAATGCCGTCCAAACCTTTAATTGAAGCTATTGAGGACTATTAGAATTTACGTGGAAACAAAAATTTGTCAAGATACATGACTTTTTATAAGTATTATTAGATGTCTCTTCCAAATCTCACATGATTTTTAATTTTTATTTAGAAGATCTTAACTTAAATTTGGACTTAAATTCAAGAAATTTAATTGATGGCTTCAAGAAGTATAAGTCCTCATCAATTTTGGATTTTAAGTCTTTTACTAATTCCTTATAAAAATTTTTAAAAAAATCTAATTTATTAAGAATTTGAGAAAGATTCTTATATTAATTTTTAATTAAATTGAAAATTTGATATTATAAATAATATTTCAAGCCTCGTGTCCAAATTCGTTTGACAAAGTCTTGTCTCCTAACCTTGAAGTGGGGGCATTTGTAAACAAGAAAATTTGAAGAAAAATAAATATTGTTTTGATCAAGACTAAAAAAAATTTAAATATTTTAGTCTTGTCTAATTAAAATAAATTCATGAACAAATATAATTATTATTGGATTAATGCAATTGGGCCATCATTAAAAGTTCATTAAATTCAATATATTATTGATTAAATGGAATTGGGTTAGGCCCTTAAAATTGGACTTTTTGAAAATCTCCCAACTCCAAACATGGTATGAACTAAATGAAATTTGACTAAACATAAATTAAGTTCAAGTCCATTAGGGTTGTTAATAGGCTTCTTAGAAATCTCACATCGACTATTTATGTTAAAGTTAAGATATTTTCAACTGTTTATGTCAAAGTTAAGGGATTTTTAGCCTATAAATATAATCTTCTCTCAAAAGTTTAAGGCACTCCGAAGCTTAAGGCATCCTCAAATTTCAATAACATTCAAATTTCAACAAATTCAAAATTCAAGTTCAAACTTTAGCAAATACAAAGTTTAGAATCTTTATCAAATCAAGGTCCAAAATCTTCATTTTCAAGGCATTCATCTTGTTTTTTCGTCAAACAAGCCTTGAAGGCTTGGCGATCAACTATTCATCATAAAATTTCATTAGATTCAAAATCAAACTCTTCAATTCGTGAATCAACGTTTTTAAAAAGAAAAGAATTGAAAGATTCATCTTACAATTTATGACTTCTTTAGAAATTTGTAACTACATTTACTATTTACTATATATTTTATATTTTTTAATATTTTTCTTACTTTAATTTACAAGCTTGAAATTTCATTGAGCTACAAATAGTATTAAAAAAATTCTCTATTCTAATATAATTGTGTAAAGGTAATAAATTATGTCAGAAATTAATTAGTAGACTTTTTTGTTGAGATTTCAAATGTGACTTATGTAAGCTAAAGAGTCCCACATAAAAATTCTGAAGGCAAAGTAAATAATTTTCAAATGATAAGAACCCATACACTTAATACATTAAGGTTTTAGGTTAGGATTTAGTGTCTTAACCTATAAGTCTATTTTAGGCCTTACTTACACTATCACAAGTGTTGTCCTCCAATGAACTTACTACCTCATGTAAAAAGAAGAATGATTTGACCCTTAATTGAAAGTGGTTTGACTTTTGATTAATAGTCGGTCTAGGTCAAGAGAGAGTTGGTAAGATGAGATGGAGCTGGTGATAGGCAAGAAGAGTGGTTTATTAATTCTTGATTGATAGTTGATTCTGGGAGAGTTGATGCTCTCATAATTCTTGCTACCTATGTAGAAAGAAGAATAATTCTATTTCATCACTTAGGTCTTGCTCATAGTATCTCTAGCTATTCAAAAATTCTAACATGGACTTGATTCACGTAAATCACATGCATTGAAATATTATACATCATGTAGTAAAAGTTATATGGTACAACTCCTTAATGTATGGGTCTACGGATTTACAGTCCATGAAAAAAAAATTTCAAACTGTTGAGTTGCTCTTATTGTAATTAGTGGTACTATTAGAATCAATGGTTCTCTAATAGGCTTGCTACCTCAAGTAGTAATGGCTAACAGGCCAACCTATATGATTTTGTGTCTGACTATACCAACCCTTGGCCCATGCGGGCCAACCCTAAGTTGGCACAGGCTGATCCTCGAGCCTTCTCCTCTTCTCTTTTTTATGTAATTAATTTTTTAAATTAAGTATAATAACTTACATTGCAAAGATTATCTATTTAAAATATTTAAATTGAGAATTATATAAAGATTTTATTTATATTTTATAATTTAAACAATAAGATTTTATAGGAAAAATGCACTTTGAAATGGTGAGAGATTTGATTTGGATCTCTATCAGTTTTATTAATAACAAAATAATAATTATATAATAGAGAGACTTGATGCTTTAACCTCTTAAAAAATAGTACAATAATTAAAATTTAAGTATAATAATATCCTAAAATAAAATTAAACAATTACATGGAAAATTTAAAGATTGTATTATCATAATATATTGGAAATACTAACTTGATTCAACTCATTTTTAATTTAAGTCTTCATAAAAAAAAAATCATGGGTTGGCCATCCTCTCCTCGCCTTTAAACCAACTTATGTTGCACATTAATATTTCCAAAGTATGAGGAGTCAATCGATCTCGTCTCTCATCAATTGTTCAATTGCCTTTACTAAAGAGGATTTCTGATGATGATTACTATGGAGACAATAGGTGTCAAAGGATTATGTATAATTTTTTTATAGAATTGGATACTTATTTATATGCTCCTTCCACTAAGTACAAATATTGAAGTATTTGTTCTCATCTTCTACTACAGATTGCATTTCATAAATTGTTGTCTCATTATAGTTTACAATTGACCTTCTTTATCTCTTCATGATGCCTTATGGATTAAAAGAGAATGATGACAAAGTCGAACAAGAAGATCTTTGTGGTGGTTGACCATTACATGAACATTCTTCGCCTATAGTATTAATTTGACTAGAATTATAAGAAAAAGACTTATACAAATTATATATCACTTAAAGATTTAACTGTTACTTTTTTAATATGTTTTATCTTAACTTGCCTAACGGCTATATTTTTATCAAAATCTAATATTTAGTAAAGATACTCAATAATACTATCAAATCTAGGACTTTTCACTCGATGATCTGAATATAATGCTATACAATACAAAATAAAAAGGTCTTCATAATATTTCTTAAATTTTGAAAATGTGTTATGTATTATTTCACTATAATCAGTATGTTGATATGTGCTATTTTGGCAAAGTGTAAAAAGGATATGACGAGTAGTAGGATTATAAGATCTTGATAAAAGTTTAGTTACTTCTTTAAAAGTAGATAAAAATAATAAAATCATTATAGAATTATCCAAATAAATTTTGTGAGTTCAAATTAAAAATTATTACTATTACAAAATTTAATAATTTGACTTCGATAAGGTATAATATTTTTCAAACATTTTAAAAGTTAGTTGAATTTCCATCTACTTTTAATATCTATCTAATTTTTTTGAAAGAAATACCTTCTTGACAACATAAAACTTTAAATTTTTTAGTTCTAATTAGAGAAATTTAATAAAGAAAACAACACTTTTAATTTTACTAATAAGATATTCAACTTGATTATATCCTTCTCGAACATATAAATTAAGTTTATGACAAACATACCTATTATGAAATAAAATATCATCTAGTACATGTATCATAGTATTTCTCAAAATTGTCATAGTAGAATCATTATTCTTAGCACTATCTAAAGAATAAAATTAATTTTATTTTATATCTTATAATTACGATATGTTTGAGTAAGCATTCTAATACCGTTATCTAAATACAAATATTCAAATAATTCTTTTTTGCACAAACTAATTCTGATAAATCCAATAATATGTAATGCACAAATAAACTTATTGAGTGCATGTTATCCCACTATAACATGTAAGAGAACATTTTTAATTACAAGAGTCAAGCATCACAGTTAGATAATTTTTCATTTCTTTGTATAACTTTATTATATTAATTTTTAACATTATTTTATGAATCTTTTTATATATATGCATGTTATAAAGATACATGTATTAACTTATTGAAATATGGGCTTTAAGGAAAACCAAAATGTAATATAGTTTTAACAATAAATTTAGTCATCTCATTCTTAATTCTGTTATGTTCTTATTGAAAATTACCTACAATTCGACCTCTCATAATTTAAATTTTATTTAAGTAAATTTTCGGACCAAT
Organism: Voacanga thouarsii; assembly: GCA_026120185.1. Classification (NCBI taxonomy): domain Eukaryota; kingdom Viridiplantae; phylum Streptophyta; class Magnoliopsida; order Gentianales; family Apocynaceae; genus Voacanga; species Voacanga thouarsii. The sequence continues at coordinate 5,069,053 of JANUWF010002326.1, read as the reverse complement.
CCTTATGCACTCTCTTCATGTGTCTATTCAATTTTTTTTGTCCCTCCTTAATTGTGGGTATATACTCCTATACAAATTTTACATATTACTCTATCATTAACATCATATTTATCAAAAAGTTTTCAACCGTAGATGTTTTCATCCTCCTTATAACTTCTAAATATTTACTAGGCATACCCATACAAGATTCAAAATTATTATGATTAGAAGTAACAATCAGTAACATTTTGTCCTAATTGTAGAAGGATTGTTGCTAGAGACATAAGTCTCAAGTTCAATACTGAACTACGTCCCATCCTTTCTCTTCCCCGCTCATTGTCTTCCCCTTCCCTTTCTCAAAAAAAAAAAAAAAAAAAGGTGGGGTGGGGGGGGGGGGATGAGAAGTACCCATATTTTTTTTATGCACTAAAAACTTCGCCTTCATCACCTATTTCATTATCTAAATATAAGGTTGAATCTATATCATCTATACATCCAAAATCAAATTCAAAATGTACGAATGGTTGTAAAGAATTATAATGATGAGGTTCTATTTTCCAAATATTTATGTAAACAAAATAAGAGTAATCAATTAATTAAAAAAAACTAATAAATAATATTTCAAAACTCAAATAATTAACTAATTAGGTATATTAATAATATTAAAAATAAAACGAAATTTAAACAAATAAAAGTTCAAATAAAATAAAATAAAATATTAACTATGAATAAAATAAAAAAAATTTAATAACTCATTGATTCAACAATGAAATATAAGAGAATAGAAATAACTTATACATTAACTCAAAATCATATAAATAACTAAAAAAGTAGACAACAATAATGTTAAAAATAAGAATATATGATAAAAATATATATATATACTAACTAGTTAATGAGCAAGAAGTACCTTTTAAGATTCATTTCTTCAATATTTGAATCATCCACTATTCTGTCACTTAATAATCTTTCAAAATATAAAGAAGTTGTATGAAGAATTCAAAAATATTTACCCAATAAATTATAGTTTAACACTTTTTCTAGAGGAAGTAGAGAGAATTAAAGATTGTGAGAATAAGAAGAGTGAAAATAGAGAGTTTGAGAAATTTAATGGGTTTTAGGGTAAATTGAAATATATTTATAGATTATTGGAGTTATTCGGACAAAAATAACCGTTGGTTGACAAAAAAATAGCCATTTTTTATCATTAGAATCCGACTAACGACTAAATTTTGTTAGAAGAGAGCAGGCCTAGATAGGTCGACCCATGCTCAACTAGGATTTTACATTCGGCATGACGTGGACTCGCTGCCTAGCGCGGGCCGATTTGCAGTTTGGGACTGAGATGGACTGGCCTGTTGGAACCCTAACAACCCACTTGCCATTGCTAACCTCATGTCACATAGAAAGAAGAGTGGTTTGACCCTTGATTTATAGTTAGTTCATACTAGTGGGCGACTCTGCACTACATGCAGAGATTTTGCTCGATAATTAAATATAATTTTATAAAAACTTAAAATTTGATAATTCTATAAATATGTACTAATTACACAAGTGTATTTATAAGTTTTCAATATACAACTCTTGTCATGGTATGTAGGCAGACAAATAAAATTCTTCTAAGAAATTTCTCTTATTTCCTCTTGTACTTGTATGGATTAAATTCTTTTAATTTTTCTATAGGGAAATGCTCTTTTGCTTGCCATATGAAAATAAGGTACGAATGTTAGATAGTGATACATATATTATTCAGGTTGTATAAAAGTATAAGACACACTAAAGTTTCTTGCTAGACAAATAAGAAAAATATTGGAAGTAAATGGGAGATTATGAAATGTTACATGAGTATTACATGTTACATCTTAGGATGAACTTTGACCCATTCAAATTATTCTTGTATTAGAATTTTAGAATATAAAGATAGAATGAAGAATTTAAAATTGAAGAGGATAAGATATATAAAGGAACATATTAGATGGTAATGTTATAAATTTTTAAAAATATTCGAGATAACGAAAAGTAAATTTTAAAGATATTTCTTTAAAAAAATTAATTTTATAAAGACAAACATGAAAATTTTAAAAAAATTTGGGGGTGGTTTTGTCATTGCTGGAAACTCACCAAAAAGAAAGGGAGACTCAAGTCCAAGTAACCTTTACCATAGAGATTGACTACGAAGCTTCCATTGGTTTTGCCAGTCTAGAGTGAATTATTTTTACAATTACTTTTACATCATTTGTTGTATATACTATTGAGTACGAATCGAACAAGTTGTTGCCAATAACAATATGGACATTTGCTAATAAAACCATTCTTATGATAAAAAAATATAACATCACATCATGTTTTGGTCAAGAAAAGCTCACAGGCTATAGCCATAGTCAAAATGCAATCTCATAGGAGGCTTTTTGGGCATTTTCTTGAAACTCTTACATTGCATCCAAAGTAGTCATCTTCTCTGAAATAAGATGAATCTTTGCCGTGACTCATCTTTTGACAATGTTTCTCCTGACTTTCTATATGTACTAAAATTAAAATATGTAAAACGAGTTTTGTCAATTCCAATCTCTCGTATTAATGTTACATGATAATAATATTTAAAATATAGAAAAATAATTACAATATATTAATAACATATTAATTATTTACATTTTAATGGCTAGAAAACGTAAATATATTAACCTTTTCTACTCCCTCTCATCATTCATTATTCTTAAGAAAGTAATAATTTCATAATTGATATTTATAATTAATAACATTTATAATATTTCTAATTTAAAATAAAAATATTATGAAATATCTAAATTATCCATTACGACCAAACAAATCTTAAGAGTTAAAAAAGAACGATAAATATATTGATAAAATCAGGATTATTGATAATGAGATACACACCCTTTTGTTAGAATTATGCAATTGATTGTTACAATTGAAGAAGTAAAAAAATTAAAAAATTTTAAAATAATATTTTATGACATATCTGCTTGCGGAGATTTTCCTCGGAATATCAATTAAAATTTTAAAATTTTTATATTAATTAAATTATATATCTAAGTAAAAATAAGATTATATATCATATATGAGTAAGGCAAAAGTTACTTTTATATGTTCTCTTATATCTTAATTTTAGTTAGACCCTTACATCATGTGATTGTGTATGCCAACATTATTCTCATAACAAATAAAAGCCACTGCTTGGTTACTTCATCTCTAAGCTCATTGTGACTTTGAAGTAAAAGGAGCGATTTTCAAGAAATAAACCTCCCTAGCTAGCACAAACTACCTTCCCTCTTCTTCTTCACAAAATAAACATTTACTGTATTATAATAAATATATTTTTATTCAAACTTATATAATTAACTTTATTAAACTAAGATACATGAATTTCACTTCTTGATTAGTACATGTACGATAATAATTTATATACGGTCAACTAATTTTTGTTTCGAATCAAATATGGATATTCAATATGAAACAGGAAGAGTAATAGTTGACTCTATAAGTAAATTTCCATGATGTAAATTTGTAAAACATACTAAAATATGTCAAAAAGTTGCCCCCCCCCCAAAAAAAAAAACCCCTAATTGCAAGTAAGTGTATAAGTAGTTCATCAAAAGATTAAGAGTGGATTGATGCTACATCAGTGAGGTATCCTATTTTACAAGAAAAGTTAAAATATCCATAATTGTTCGGGAGAAGAATATTAATACTATGAGGAAAGAAAATGTGGAGTGTTGTGCAGTCAGCTTCTGCAACATGTGACAATCTGAAGTGGAAGGTAAGGGAACCATGTCTCAGCAGTTTCTTTCTTATAGCTTGGCAACATGTTCCAAGCTTTTTAGTTAATGTAAAGTTGTACAAATAAATTATTATAGTAATAAATTTGAGATCTGAAAGAGTTGGAAAATATTAATATTAAGTAAATATGAAATTCATATTCCCTCACATAGCCTATCCCAAAGGTTACTGCCTCTGCAATCATCACAGATTGTTTCAACACCCACTTCTTAATTGGGGGTGGAAACCTGATTATGGGTACCAAAAGTTACTTGTGTATGTAATTGGTACTTGATGATTTCTAAGGAACACTCATAGTTGGGGATGGAGGAGGAAGATAGTGGATTACTGTATAGGCTTAGATAATAGTGTTCTTCTCTTCTTAGGAAAGAAATCAATTAGCTCATCTTAGCAATCCAATTTGGAATGAATCGTGATATTATTCCAGTACATAGAATAGAAAGTCATCATCTGTGGAATCCATGATTTTTGAAGGTTTCAATTCAAAGGAAATGCCAAATGAAAAACCGTCTAAAAGGAAAAGAAATGGTCTCAGCTACACTGCATTCTAAAGACTCATGAGACAACCAAATACATTTATCATATCTTGTACTTTCATGTTAAACTCCATTTTTGGATACATATCAAACATCTTGTAAGGAAAAAATGAACAAGGGGCAACTCACATTGATCTGTTCCATATAGCAAATCAGCATTCTACCAGTTCTTTTCTACCAGTTTAAGGCTCTATAATAATGTTATCATTCTTGACTTGCTGTCACTTGAATATGTGAAATTCAATACTTTGAGAACCTTTGCAGGACATCAAAATAATCATGGAAGGTCTTGCAAGTACATCCAAGATCTTTAATGGTAACATCTGAACATGCTGCAAGAGAGAAGGCTACAGCTATTATGTGATCATCATGTGTTAATTGATGTTACATACAATTTCTCTGGTGGAGTGATGATGCAATAATCTATCCCTTCTTCGACTATTGCTCCTAACTGAAAATTTTAACGAAATAGCTAGCATCAGCGATTACAGGGAAAACTCAGAGATATACAAAGAAATTAAGCAATGCTTGCAAAACTGATAAGGACAGCAAGAACTGACGTGACCTTTCTGAATTCTGTGCATATAGTAATCATTGGCTTAGTTTCCTTGACCCTCCAGCTAGCCACTGGGGACGTGTAAGAGGTTAGACAAAATTCTAATAAAATAAAGTGATGACAAGAAAGACAATGTAACATACAGAGGTTACTAAAAAGGTGAAAAAGAAAAAGGATCATCTGCCTTAGACTACACAAATGCTTTGCTCAAATGGAAGTAATTAGGCAGATGTCATTTTAAATTGCAAAGTCATGAATAGTTCATATATTTACAAAGACCATTAACTGCATCCTGGAAACCTGGTTCTCCAATTATAGCTACCTCATGATGCAATACAGCTATAAAGTACTCCATCCTATGTCCATAATATCAAAAAGTTCAACTAAATTGTTCGTCAGTAAAAAACATATCAAGAGGCATACTTCATGGCAAGCCAATGCACCAAAAAAATGAATAACAAAAAGGACAAGCATTACAAGATATTGACAGATCTACACAGAATAGACAGTAACAATCTTATCAATGATATCTTCCATAGCCTATCAAAATAGTTGATTGCCTCCGTGTATTTGTAGGAAAAACAAAATCATAGATGCAGCTTAGACATTCTAAAATGTAAGAAATGAATCAAATATAATTGCAATTCAGAAGCAATTTTTGACAATAGCAGCACCCCTATTTTAGAAAGGACCAAAAAAGTTTCTACAAAAAAATAAAATGGTTAAAATTATATAGGTGTCACCTAAAATTTTGCAATGACCACAGAGCGTGAAATCAAGGCCGGAAGTGATCAATTATTTTCCAAGCAAAATGGAACACAGAGGCCATAGAACATCATTTCTACATAGGATAACATAGCATAGCATAGAGATCCATTCACTGTCATAGTGGAATTAGCATTGTATAGCATTCCTTTAACTATAGGGGCCTGCTATCATTGGTGTTGAACAGTTTAGGAGTAGTCACCTTGTAGTAAATATATATCATCCAATCTTTTAATGTGCACGAATACAACAAATTAAACACTGCAAAAAACTAACAGCACAAGGTATTCAAAAGGAGTGGATTTTCTTCTTATGTTATCTTTTTCACGTTTCTTGCATTTATTAATGAACAAATCAAGTACATCCCACGAGACAAAATGGAAGTTATTCTCAATTATAACAGGATAAAATGCAAAATTTCAAGTAGAAGTAAGATGCCAAACTTTTAAAAACACTTTCAGTCCACAACAATCTATTAAAGACCAAACCATTATCAACCCTAAAGATATCTCAAAATATGCTTAGGCAGTCTCCTTTTGTACCTGGAACTCCGTTCCTGTGATTTTCCAATGTCTAGATTCAATTATGCATTTCATTCTTTCACCACTTGCATACTTCCTCTCATGGGCAAAAGAAATACCACTCAAGATCCTTACTTTTCAAGCAAGATTTATCTGAAGAAAAAAGAAAAATACTTATATTTCACACAGAAAATGAACAAATAAAGAAGTATGAAAGATAAAAAATTAGTTAAAAAAAAAAAAAACACACACACACACACACAGTTGATGCAAAGGAAAAAAGCAAAAAAAAAACATACAGAAATACCCCCGAAAAGGAAAAAAATGGAAAACACATAATAGGAAAGAAACGAGGGGGGAAAAAGGGAAAAATGGAATGAAGTGTTTGTTTATCATGCTATCATTTCCAAGCAAAGCTATACTATCTTAGTAGCAACACAAACACTTAAACAGGAATCAAGACAAAGCATGGTGATTAAATTTAGTGTAGCTAAATATGTACTGGGTCCTAACCATTGGCATCCTTCTATACTTCTCGTTTAGTCCTTCTGATCCTCAAACTTTTCCAAGTCAAATCAAAGCACAGTTTGTTCTGGTAGTGGGGCATTTATGCATATTCTGGAAGTTACATAGTATAAAACAAATACTGTAGTATAACAAATTTGTTTACAGAATATCTAGGCACTGATAGTCACTTCCACTAAATAGAACATACTACATATAAGAAAATTGCCAGCAAAGTTGATAAACAAAAGAATTTTGAGCATATTGGATCTTCAAGAGTGCTAGTAGTAAAGCCCCTTTTTTAATAATCAAGACTAAAGTTAATATTTTTCACTATTTAACTATTTGTAAAATGAGATAAACACATAAATATTGACAACATTTTCATGCAAAAGAGCAAAATTGTAGACCCCGGAATAATGTCTCAAATCATAAAACAAAAGCCCATCTTTTCTCTTCACTCCAAAAGTTCACGCAATTGAATTATACTAATGTAGAAAGAGAAGCAACAAGAGAGTACCTGGGCTCTGAAACTTGGAAGATAAGAAGAGAAAGATTGTAGTTTGCTTCCATTTTTGGGTCTAATATTTATGTAGTTTAGAGGCTGGGTAAATTGGCTCCTGAGATTAATAGTTTTTCCTCTGATAGATGTTCCAGGATTTTTGTCCTCTCCCTATAATATAGAGAAAAACTGAGCTTCAATGTAGTTTCAAAAGGCATTTTTGTCGATTAGCATCATTTTTCAAAGTTGTCTCCTTTCCAAAAAATTAGAGAAACCTATCAAGCTCTTGATCTACGGCCAGCAACCCTAAGAGAAGAAGGGTAATTAAGGTTGTGAAAAAATCCATATGGAAGGTGAGATCAAGAACTTAACCTACATCTTGTTATTAGTGATTGCATCTTTTTGTTACTGCTATTTCTTTTCTTCAAAACTCACAAAAGGTTTCTCAAGACTCATCTCTGTCCTTCCCATTTGTTGTTTCTTCGCCATCATGTCCCACTATATTTGTCCTCTGGCTTTCTTAGCGCAGTCACAGTCACCTTCATCACTTAGCTCGCCAACTCTAAACTTCTCCTCTTTGCCTTCGATCAGGGTCCTCTTTACTTGAGCTTGTCAAATTCCCTCCTAATTTTCATCACCTTTGAAGATCTTCCTTCCTATTAGGATGAAGCAGAACATGAATCCACCACCCTCTTCTCAAGCCTACAAAACAACAAAAAAGTTACCTTTGAATTTAGCCACAGAAATCTTGGCTTCTACTCTCTAATCATTGGATTAGCTAGTACTTCAAGAGAGAATATACCTCCCAAGATTGTGTTAATTTTGTACTGTTGTCTGCTTTTCGCGTGGTGGACATTCTGGTGGTGCATCCTTTGGTTGGCTTAGAGCTTAAGCCACCATTAAACGAGCCATACAATCCATTAAGAAATAGAAAAGAAAAAGATTGGCAAGACTCATTTGAAACATTCAAATTAGTCTACAACTACAAATTTCAGATGAGGGATAAAATTCTAAAACTTCTGCTTTTAAACCATCTACAAAGTCATCATTGAAACCCTCAAGAATAGGTGGAAACCATCTACAGAGTCACCATTGAAACCCTCAAGAACATATGGTGGAAACATAGGTAACGGGTAGTGGAAGAGGAAGCTTGAGGGACAAATAATAGGGAATTCAGAGATGTAAGAAGTGGAAGATAGAGAGGCAAAGAATGGGGTAAGAATTGAACCAAATCTTCATAAATCTGAGCCACACGTATTAAATTTAAACATATCTGAACCATTAAAATTTATACTGAGATTGAGAGAAAAAATAAAAAATATTATAAAATGACTAAATTACCTATGACGACCAAATAAATCTGGGCCTTATAAAAAGTGATTTGAAGGTATTGATGAAATTTGATCCATTTATTGTGAGATGATAAAATTTAAACTGTTGAATTTTAAAAGTCTTGAAGAAAAAAGAAATAAAAAATTATCAAAATAATATTTTATGTCAATTCTATCTTCTCTTCTCTTTTAGAATATATATTTAGATAAGAGTTGTAAAATAAATTAGTTTAATGTGACTATAACATAGAAAATAGGCTTTCTAAGGTTAATTGAATTTCAAATTTTGGGCTTAATAATGCATCAACTAAATTATTTCTAGCCAAAAAAAAAAAAAAAAAGAAGAAGAAGAAGAAAAAAAAAGCTAATTGCATTTGGAAGGATTTACTAAACAAAGTCAATACAAGATTTTCTTCACTATAAAATTGGCGATTTTTTATTTTCACTTATTTTGTATTTATTTACTTAACTTAAATTTTATGAAGAATTAATTAGCTGCTTAAAATCTATTGCCAATTTCAAATTTGAAACAAAAAATTTTGGGAAAGAAATTTTTGAACTTGGAGTTGTAATTACTAGCTAAATATACCACCAGTTCTTAATTCCAAGAAAAATTAAATTCACAATTTCCTCATGAAAAAGTTGAAAATTCATAATTAAACTAGTTGATGTCCTGTGCGTTGTACGAGTTGTTATGTTATTAAGATTTAATATATTAATATTAAATATATATTATTAATTAATTTAATTAATGATTTAATTAGTTAAGATTTTAAAATAAATTTAGATAATATTCAAAGAATCACATATTTCAATATATTAATATTAAATATATATATATATAATATTCAAAGAATCACATATTTTAATATATTAATTTATATAGTATTCAAAAAATTACCCATTTTAATGTATTAATATTAAATACATATATATTTTATTAATTAAGATTTTAAATGAATTTAAATATAATTTTTCTTTTTCTTTTAAAAAAATCATTTAGTCATGTGTCACTTTATGATACTTTCACGTGTGATAATGGTATGTTTCATATTTGGCTTTTATATATATATATATATATATATATATATATATATATATATATATATATATAAAGAATTAAATTAACGAAAAAAGAAAAAGAAAAAGAAACAAAAGAAAAGGCCATTGGATTTTGTAAGGTTTCCCCAAAGGAACAAGTTCAAAATTCACACAAAACCATGAAACTGGCCATTGCCATAAACTCCACTCACCGTTTCTTCACTTCCCAACTCTCCAACTTCCCCTCTGCTCTCAAGACCTACAAATTCTTCAAAATCCCAAAATCATCGCTGTTTTTCCCTTCATCGAAGCTGAATTCTTTGTTGAATCTCTGCAGAACAACAATGGCTGTAACGAATTCAACTCTAACTTGTCAATCATCTGTTCATGTGAAGGACCGGATTGATTTGACTGATAAGGAGAAGCAAATTTTTGATCGTCTACTTCAAGTCCTCCGGCATTTCAATCTTCAAACTCAGCTCCGGGTTGCGGGTGGTTGGGTTCGCGATAAGGTACCTCTTCAGTGACTATGAATTTTCTGATTTACATATTTTGGTAAAAAACGTTTTCTTTTTTGGCGGTCGCAGTGTGGGTTCGAACTTGTGTTTGACACTGTTGAAAGTGTGTTGAACTTTTGAGTCGGGTTGAGAAGATAAAATTTGGAGGCTTGGCCTTAAACGCGCCAAACATGGCTTGGCGTTTGGTGGCATTATGTTGAGGGAAATTTGGTTAATTTTGTGACAGATTTATAGAAGGAACCGAGATAAGTTATAAAAAGTGTATCTTGTGCTACCTTGAATGTTTCTTGGGAATCAGTAGCAAGCTTGAGAATTCTTTTAAGTATTACGTCAATTTTTAGTGTATAATGCATTCTGTGAAAAATGGAATGTCTCCAAACTTTAGCTTTAAGGAAGAAATAAAAAATTAAAATGCAGATGTCTATTAGTGTGAATGTCTACATTTTAGTCTGTTTATTTTGGTCTTCCTCCGTTATTTTGAGCCCTTTTATATGATATGTAAAAACAGAAAATAACCCTTGATGCGGAACATACTCCTTCTATCACCCTTCTGTGAAATGTCCCGTTGTTTCTATTCATGAAATCTAGCAGCTATGCCTTTGCTGTTAAATTTAATAGGCATGTAGTGTGCACAACATTTTTATTTGATGATGGGAATATATAATTCCTTGGAGTACCTTAGAATGTTTGTGTTGTTGGATGACTCGTACATTTTCTACTTGGAATTGGAGGTGAAAAAAAAAATATTTTTTTATGATTTTGAAAACAAGGATGGAAAGAAACTGTAGTTAATTTTTGAGAAGGTAATGACTAGAACTCACATTTCTCTGTTTTTTATCATGTTTTCACTGTTATTTGGTGCAGCTTCTTGGCAAAGAATGCTATGACATTGATATTGCACTTGACAATATGTTGGGGAAAGAGTTTTGTGAAAAAGTTAATGAATATTTGTTATCTGCTGGAGAAAAACCTGAAGGAATTGGTGTCATCCAGTGGTATGCTCCTTTCCCGCCATCTTTTGTATTTGGAGATCCTTTCTTCAGGAATGTATGTATTCCAGCATCCTGGTTCTTTTTTTTTTTTTTTTTTTTTTGGTAAGAATTTTGTGGCAAGCATGAACTTCAGTTAAATGTGTAGAAGAAGTGTGATTGAATTAACTTTAAGAAAATTTAGATCATCATACACCCCCCCCCCCCCCCTTTTCTGAACAGTGGTCTCCTTATATTTAGTGTGCATTTGAATTGGACTTTTTTTGGGGGGAAGCTTGAAGTGAGAAGAAATTTGAATCTGAAGAGGGGGGAAAAAAAAAAGAGCATGTGGAGTCAAAGAGAGAGAATATAAAGTTTTGTGAATATATGACAGTTCTTTAGAATGGTGAATCTTTTGGATTGTTTTTTTCCCCCCCTTTTAGAAAATGAAAAACATTTTCATTTTTTTCCAACCCTAAAATCAATCCAAATGTACCCTTACAAAGCTTGAGAGCTTTGTGCTGCCCTTGACTATTTTCTTCTGGTTTGTTAATTTATAGCTCTCCATGATTTTGGTTTGTTTCACTTAAAGTACGGAAACTAAGAACATTTTGTAGGAATCTTAGTTTCCTTTTGTTGAACTTTAGAAGTGTATACAAGCACCGCACAAGTACAACTAAGAAGGTTCAATTTATATTTTGCAGCAACCCTGAGCAGTCAAAGCACTTGGAAACAGCTAGGATGCGCCTATTTGATGTATGGATTGATTTTGTCAACTTACGAGCTGAAGACTATGCTGAGAACAGCCGAATTCCAACAATGGTAATTACTTATTGTAGCAATTAATGATTTAAAGTCAGGCTCTGTTGGATATTTACTGGATAATTTTTCTGGTCCTTTGTGTTTGATGTTTGAATTTTCTTTGTCATTTATGTTTGGTTGTTGTTAAATATTTTAAGCTAGAAAACGTATTCTCATTTATGATTTATTCATTCTAAAAGTAAAGACAGTAATTTCATCAAGGACTGAACCATGCCCCCATCCATTTTGAACAAGATAGATATCTCAGTGCTGTTTGCATTCTGATGGAAGACCGTAGGGTTCTTTGGATGAGATAGATTGTCACCGAGTAGGTTGATAAAGCTGTACCCTTGAAGGCTGAAACTGTTGCAGGATCATCTTATTGTGGGCATTTTTCCAAAGCTTCATATTTCTTTTTCTACATCTTATCTCTTTATTTTCATGGGAGCTTGGAATACTATTTGTTGGTGGATTTCTGTTTGGAAGTTCTTATTATGAAAGCTCCCTGCATCATAGCTATAATAGCTTCCTTGGCAGTTTGTGTTGGAACTTTGTATCTTCTACTGATAGCGTTGTCTAGGCATACACGTCTGTATGTGCATCTGTATATTTTTTAAATGGAGTGGAAGATGTATGTGGTGGAAAATAAGCTTTCGTAGGAGGACTTTTAAAATTGCTACTTTTCTTTGTATTCCTTTTTTCCCCCTTTTTTCCAGAGATTTGGTACTGCAGAGGAGGACGCATACCGCAGGGATTTGACTATTAATAGGTGCTTGTCTCTTTCATGTATCTTTTGCTGCTGTCTCTAAATTTGATGCCCATGTAATAGGTAAATCAAGTAGTATAAACATTCTTCTTATTTTTTCTTGGGTACAATTTAGCATTATAGGTTTTCACTGTCCTAGTCTTTCCTTCTTTGGTCAGTATATCTTTTGGTAATTTGAAATTGACAGAAAGTCGCTTAGCTCTGGTTTTGGTTGAATTAAATAATCTTCTTTTTACTCATTTCCTTCTTCTTATCTTCCTTTGGTTTTTTGTTCATTTGAACTATTATTACTGCAAATTTTATTGACACACGGCATTGTCTTTATTGAATATAAGTTGGATATAGATAGAACTGCATGTCTGGAAGCTTGAGAATGGACTAATTTCTAATTTTTCTTTCCTTGCCTTTTCAACAGCATGTTCTACAACATCAACAGTGACTCAGTTGAAGATTTTACTGGAAGAGGTAAGATTGGGTTTCTGGTTTCTTTTGCAGTTTTTTTTATAATAAAATTTAATTAGCTGCTGCTATATTTTCTTTTTTGACTTTTAATTGACTGTGCTTGATTATTCTAACTAGGCATTGTGGATCTGAAGTCAGGGAAAATAGTGACTCCATTGCCACCCAAGCAAACTTTTTTGGATGACCCCCTACGAGTTCTTCGAGCTATACGTTTCGGTGAGATCTAAATAACTATAGTTAACGTGTTTCCTTTTCTTTCTTTTTAGACATTGTTTATTTATTTATATATTTTTTTGGGGGGTGGGGGGGGGGGAGGTTATGGTTGTTGGTAAAAGAGACATCAAACTTACTTTACCTATTGGAAAAGATAGATTGTAAACTTATACAGCTCCCTCAAAGTGCTTCTACATTTATAGAGGAGTGGAAGTAGGTGTGCTAGGATGATAACTGTTTTGGAATTTAAGAGTTTTCCTGTGCTGTCGGTGAATCATTGGGAGTCTACTTAAATCTTGTGAACTAAAGTATTCTAAGTAGTAAGTAATGATAATTCAGATATGATTGTCAACTTAATTTATATTTCAAATACTTGAAATATACTAGCACTGAAAGGAAAAAAAGGACTAAAGATTGAATGGGCTGGCTATTGGAGGGGAAGCTTTGTGGTCAATCATTTATTATTTTGCCTCCACTGTTGTATTGGTAGAAAATGTGCATTTATTCTATGTACAAGTATGATTAGTCCTTATAACTCGATGACATGGTGGTAATGAGCATAGTGCATTATGTTGGCATTGTGTAAATTCCTTTTTGGAATATTATATGGTATTAGATGCTCTATTGATGTGACTTTCAAGATGCATTTAAGCTATACATGCTATGTTAAGTTGGTTAACTAAGATTCAATTCCTTTACAAGGCACGTTAGAAATTTCGGCTGAGCTATTTGTTTTTATCTTTGTGTTATAAAAATTTGCATATGACCTTATGAATGATTCATGGTTACCTTCAAATGTTGAAAAAAGGATGATTGAACCCTGTCCATTGGATTCCCGGAGAGTCACCAGGCTAGCTCTTTTTGGTTTTATCTTTCCTTTCCAGTTATTATCTGAGGTTATTTCCCTTCTTTCTCTTATAGAATAGGTGTGATTTAAGAAAATTAAGACTGATCATAAACTTATAAACATACTGCTTTATGGAGGTTACTTTGATGCTTTGATACCCTTAGTTCCTGGAACATTTTATTGTTTTCAGTTAGAGTTAGCTTTTGTCTTAAGTTGACTGTTTGATTTTCTTGTCTGAAAATGTATTTTGTGGTGCCAGGAGCAAGATTTTGTTTTGAGCTAGAAGAAGAGTTGAGGAAAGCTGCCTCAGATGAAGATGTCAAAGTTGCTATCGCAGAAAAAATTAGCAGGGAACGTATTGGTCATGAAGTATGTCTGTCTTACTATTTTGTATTATGTATTCTTAGTCTTTTTTTTCTTCTGCAAAACAGTTACTATCTAGGAAATAAAATCACTTTTCATGTCTTGGATTCACTTCTTTCCTTGTCAAATTGTTGGTTCTGCAGATTGATCTTATGATGTCTGGCAATCGACCAGTAAAAGCAATGACATATGTTTCTGAGTTGCAGCTATTTTGGGCTGTATTCAGGCTTCCTCTGGAATTTGAGCCTTCTATTTCAGATCAATGCGACAGGTTCAGTGCCTTTGTTCTGCATGCTTTTCTTCTAATGAAGTATCTGTTCATTTTGTCATTTAAACGTTTGTTTTAGTGGTCTGATCCTGTAACTTCATCCCAATTCTTCTTACTTCTCATTATTTTCCTTTCTAAGCTTGTAGTGAAGAAGTGAATGATTGAATGAGTGGGTATTGTGAAGAACACTGATAGAAACACTAGATAGGATGGTTGCTATAATTGTATTAGTTTAATAGGAAAAAGGAGTAACATATTTGATATCACAGGTAAATTTTGCTCGAGTTTAGTTGATCCTGTAAGATCTTTAGCACTTTTTTCCATCCTGGCCCATGAATTTTGAGGAAAACAACTGGTTATTTACCTCTGCTAGCCAGGACCTTCACCTCTCCATTTTGTCTTCTTCAGCTGAAACTGAAAGGAAGTTTCTTTATTGCTTTGTGCTCTGCTGGAATTTTAATTTATTCGTGCAGTGTACTACTGAAGAGGTCTATAGATGATTGCAAGAATGTATAAAATGTTCCAAGTGCTATTTGTGTTGGTGGATTGTGAGGATATGTGTGCTAAGACTCCTTTGAGAACACTTGCATTTAGTGTTTTTGGGGCTAGAAGTAATGAACCTCGAAATTCAATTATCTGAAGACGGTTAATTTTGTGTACATTATAAAACCATATAAAGCATGTAACGTTTTCCCTTCTTGACTAACTGACTGGCATGGGCAAACTAAGAAGTTCAAATTATAGAGAACTGTTATTCTATAGGATGAAGCAGTTGGACAGTTCCAGTCCCCCAGAAAGAGACATATCTAGTTACACATAGTACATGTATGCTATGAATTGTTGTTTATTGATGAATATTTATTATGTTGACTAGTTCTCTATGGTCATTGTGTCCAGTGACTGGATATAATTCTAAAATCTTAGCACTACACAGAATACTGAATCCTGTAATGTGTAAAGGCTGTCCGATTGACACCACCATCTTTCACATGATATTAAATCAGTGAATCCCATTTTATGTTTAATATTTTGTAAATTCTCTCAACAACAATGACAAACATTTTGGGACAGAAATATTAAAATGTGTGACCCAATTTGGGTAAAGAAAGTTTAATGTTTGTGCATTTTGTATGGGTGGAGAGAGAGAGCGCACCTAACTAAGTAGCCTCATCCCATTTTTGCTAGAAAACTACTAAATACAAAAACAGTAGTTTGCCCTTAGTTATATAAATAATAGTAGAATTCTAACACGTTTTGAGTTCCACAGTTTGCTTTTTGGGATACTTGTTTGACCCAATTGTGAGTTGTGACAGTTCTTTGTGTTCTCTTATTGTTTGTGTTTTATGTGCTAATCAATGTAGTACGGCTTTATAGTTTTGATCGAAACTGTTCTTGGCAAATCTTCATTATTTTAATTACATTAGAGTTAATTCTCATATTTATTTTCATTATTTAATTACATTAGAGTTAGTTCTGATATTTGTTTCTCATTGCCATGTATACCTACTGAATGATTTATGCAATATCTTCTATTAGGCTTTGTGTTGCTTACATCAGTTATGCTTGGAGGCTTTTGCAAATGATTGGATGCACTTTCACTGTGAGTTAGGCGTCATTCACCTTTTGTTGAGTACTAGACACTCTTTCTGGTACTGTTGTATTTCTATTCATTTTCAGGTATATGAGTACATGATTATAAATGGATTACGTGTAGTATGATCCATAACTGCAATTTGTTTTGAAGGGAGTGGGGGGTTCACATTATTGATGAGATCATATGCAAGGAAGCAAGATATATTTCTCCCCCTCATTGAAGGTGAACAAGAGGGGTTGTCAAGGCATATATATGGCGAAATAGATACTTAGTTGACTACTGTCATGAGTCAATTACTTGTTCTTCTTTGCTAATCAGGAGACTTTTTTCGAGAACAACTTTATTTCAAAAAAGAAATTGCACTATTGTGCTTCTGATAATTTTTGGGGTAGGATTTACTTGCTGTAGCTAATTCCTTTAATCAGTGTTTTTGGCACACTACTTTCTGGATTTCAGGAATGACATTGTTGGGGATTGCAGATGTTTAGCTATCATACTAGATTGCTTTCTGTAATTATCATAGCCTAAGGCTTTTGTGGATGGATTACTTGTTTGGTTTGTATATTCAGTTTTTGTGTCTTTGATTTCAGGTGGACCAACAGAGGCTGTGCCTATATGCTGCTTTGTTTGTTCCATTTATAGAGACTGTATACAGAGACAGGAAAGGTAAAAAGGTAAAAATGTTAGTGTGGACTTGGATCTGAGCATTGGACAAGCATATGTATCTAGGTTTCAGATTTGTCAAAGGCACTTCTCAATCCATGGTCCCTTGGAGCGAAGGGTTGGGCAGGTATTATGGGCCCTTTGACTTCCAGCCAATTCCCAAACTAAGACACTGCTGAAACTTTAGAAAGGGGTACATGGACATGGGCTGCAACATATCGTCTCTCTCATATTTCTAAGTTAAAAATGAAAGAGTACAAGGCAAATATGAATTTGTATAACAATATCTCGTCCTCTGTATTTTGTTAAGTTAGAATCCCTGTAATTATCCTTTCTTCTCTTCTTCTTCTCCCATTAGCGGGCAAGCTTATATTTCCTTTCATTCCTATTGCTCTTGAAAACCCACGCATCCTGATTTATTTGACCAGACCTGACACACAATCCATATCCAAACTCATGTCATAAGCTAAACCCTGCAAAGAACCTGCTAACATATTTTCTAATCACATTCTCATATATGATTTAAAAAACAAATGAATAAATTCTTGATTATATTACTACTTTGTGCGGATTTAAATGTCCCATTTTGAGTTGACACAAAAATTTAAGAGAGCATTTGACTATAGGTAAGTTAATGCATTATCTTTAGTAATTAGAGTGGTTAGTGGTGGGACCTATAGGTTTGTGGAGTTTGAATCCCTTAAATGAAGGAGGTTAGTAGTGGAAGTTTAGAGGAAGGATATGTTTATTTTAGAAAAGTGATCATTCATTTCCAGACATCCCAAATAGAAATGTAGACATTCTATTTTGGACCAGGGAGTATTTCTTAATAACCTACAATTGGTTTAGGGTGCATTTTAAGCTGATTTTTCTTATTTGAAGATTAGCTTCGATAAAATTGTGCTACCTCCGTCCTATGAAAATTGACTGTTTGATTTGACACGAGATTTTATGTAAAAATAAAAATTGTAATATGATAGGAATATAGTATAATAAAAGTAGGAAACATGTGGATTCCAGAATACTTTATGTTAAATCTAAATGTATAAAAATAATATATAAGAATTATATTGATTATTTTATAATATATAATTTATTAAAAGCTTTCTTTTTAGGGAAAGTGTCAATTCTTTTGGAATAGTCCAAAATAGGAAGTAGGTCAATTTCTCTTGGGATGGAGGGAGTAGAAATTGTCCTCTCGCAGTTTAATTCTTGGATTTGAATTGATTATTTGTGGATATTAGAGAGCATAGTTACATGTTACTCCTTGCAACATGTGATTAGCATTTTCAAATCAATTCTTTTTCATTTACTCATTTGTATATCTGAACATAACCCCAATCTTTTTGACAGATTCCAGTTGTCAATCACATCATTCGTGATTCTCTCAAGCTAAAAGCCAGTGATGCTGAAATGGTCAGCGTTTATCTATTTTCTTCTGTACACTCTGTGTGTCCACAAGTTTACTTGCACTACTATTGCCTTTCAGACATTTTATTTGCCACTTTTCGAATTGAAAGTTCGTGTTACTTTGCCCCCCCCTCCCCCCAAAAAAATGTAGGTGGAAATTGAAATTATTGAATATTAATATTCTGTGAGCAAGAGTGTACGATGATTTGGGGAGTTTCCTCTCTAAGTATACCTTGTAGATTCAAAGTCATTAATTGAACTTTCAAAGTATTATTGTTTTTAGTTGAGGATTGTTAGCTGATTGCCCAATCCTTACTCTTAGAGCTTGCTTTTGGGAAACGCATGCTTATGATTATATTTGATTTTTTTATTTTTTTGTGTAGGTTATAAGCTTGCACATTGCAGCTCAGAAATTTGTGTCCTTGATTCCCTTTATCATAGAGAAGGAGCATATACAAAATATTGAAGTTGATTGGAAAAAAGAAACTATTGATGTTCCTGTTGCTTCAAAACTCAGAGTATTAGCTGGTAACAAGAGACTGTACACTTGCAATTTTCTCACACTTCCTGTCATCAACTGTGATTTTTGCAATACATCTGTTGCATATGGATATCTAGCAATTATAAGAAGATCCTTGCTTTCGCATTTTATTTTTGATATGTTACAGTTTCTTTGTTATGCAATATAATGTTCAAGCACTGTTCCTATGTAGACCTCAAAATTTTAAAATAGTTTAGAATTAAAGAATTTATAGTTAGGAATGGAAAAAGTAGGCTACTATATATATATATATATATATATATATATATATATATATATTCTGTTCACATTTTGAATCCTCTTAAAAAAGGGATTCTGCACTGTATAG
This sequence comes from Voacanga thouarsii, assembly GCA_026120185.1. Taxonomy (NCBI): domain Eukaryota; kingdom Viridiplantae; phylum Streptophyta; class Magnoliopsida; order Gentianales; family Apocynaceae; genus Voacanga; species Voacanga thouarsii. Next base: position 5,049,778 of record JANUWF010002326.1, on the reverse strand, counting down.
TTTGGAGAAATCGGTAACTTGAGCTTGGGTCCCAGACGTAATGTACTGAGCTTGAGTAATGTTGTAACACAAAGAGTACCTGGAAGACTAGTTTTGATTCAAAAATTTTAATTCGATTAAAAATGGTGAAGGTGTCCCCTTTTGATGAAGGCCTCTGCACATACTAATATGCACATGTTGGGTGTCCAGTGATTATGAACAGAGTTACTCTTTTGTGATATGTTGGCATGCATTGTTTATTTCAAATATCATCAGATGATTTTTTATGTTCTAATAATAATACTCCCTCTGTCCAGATTTGAATGTCCCATTTTGTATTGATAATACTTCCTCTGTCCAAAATGGGACATTCAAATCTGGACAGAGGCAGTATTTAGGAAGAAATGGAGTCATTATGGTTGCTTGGTAATACATTCTATCATTTTTGGTATTATCCACCTGATTTTTGCAGTGTCTTTTGAGCTTATATTAACCTAAGATATTTTGGTAAGTCATAATGCTCGTTGCTGACATATATTAACCTACAAGGTTTGCTGCTTCGAGACATTAAAGAATTTTGGCACGCTGCACTTCTGCTGTCTATTCTGCTATACCCTACAGATATTGGTTCTTCGGCAAACATTTCAAATGTCCAATCTGAATTGGAGAAGAGGATAGATCTGTATAAAATGATTGTGGATGCAATTCATAAACAAGGTATTGCTAATATATTTTATTTTAGTATAATATATTTTCAATTTGGATTGACTTGCAATTTAAAAATTGATGTTATGATAATGCAATTGTGATTGACATGCAACTAGCTCTCAGTATTCTGTCAATCTCTCACAGTCTGTATATAGGTCTTTTACCTTGTATAGTTCAAACCACAGTATTGAAGATGCAATGGTTCAAAAAGAATCTTTGGCTTTATTTTTCATTAATTGCAATGCTTACCATGGCTTTTTACAGTCTTTAAAAAATATTATATAAGGTAGCATCAGTTATGCCAAAGCTATTGAAATGTCTTAGTGTTAAAAATGATCTAGGGTGCATTTGAGTGTCATTTTTTGTTTGGAAATTTTCATTTGAAGTGAGAATGAAATTGTGAGAATGTGTTCAGATATGAATGTGTTTTACTTTTTCTTAAGATCCAGATCCATATTGAGAAGTAAGCCCCATCCATTTAATTGACCAAATTAATAAAATGGTCAAAAAGGCGAATTAATTTTTTTAATTGTCATATTTCTCCTTTCTTTTCCTTCTTTTGTCATCCTCATCTATCATCGTCCACAACCCCAGCAGCACTGCAGGCCAGTTGCTGCCTACTAGGAGCAATTCAAGGCAACAAATGAAGCCCCCTCGTAAGAAGAGTTGGTTGGTACCATTATTTGACTATTTCACTAATAGAAAAGTATATCAAACCCACTCCAATGAGCATCTTTCCCTAAGGTTGGACCTATTTAGGGTAACCTTTCCCAGAGCATGAGCAGGGGACTGCTGAGCAGGGCAGGGTTCTTGCTTTTGCGGGGGAAAAAAAAAGAAAAGAAATTCTTGGGAATTTGCCAGTTTATAAGATTCTTTTTTGTCAAATCAGGTTTAGACTTTCTGAGTACCAAGTCTTTCACCTCTGAGGGAGCTAGTAAACGAGCCTTAGGGCTTGATCTCAAGTACCCTTGAAAGATCTCCTTCTGTTCTAGAAAGGCAAAGAAAGAAGATAGACTCGACCCTGTACAAGATCCTTTTACAACAAGAGGGGCTGGCACTTCAAAGTCCAAATAGTAGCAAAAAACTTGGTAGTAAGCATGAGAGCGATCACAAGCAAATGAACGGAGTGTTCGGAGCACCACTAGAGAAATAAATCTCATGCGAACCTCCTTACCCTGAAACTGCAATTGGAGGAGCTGCTAATTGTTTAGAAGGTACCTCAGACATGGCGGACACCAGTTCATCTTGCCTTGGATAGGCCCAACCACTATATCTTTGGTAAGAATCCTTGGGAGAAAGGGTTTTGTTACAACTGACAGTTTTAGTACCCCATAGTCTAGGGACTACTCTTATTAGAAGGAATATTAAAATGAGTTGCTCATCTGAGCAACTAATTGGCTGGGTTGGTTCTCCCCATCTATGAAACCGCATTTGATTTACCACCAGCATATGAATATTTAGGTTTTAGTGCGGAAAATCCAGCATGAGTTTCACCAACTTGTAACAAATTTAATTTTCTAGTTAATTCTTGAAAGAAACCATTGGCCCAAGAAGTCCGAATCTCTGTCAGACAGTAAGCCTTGCATCACCTCTTGTCGGGCTATAAATGTAACTTGGTCTTTAGATAAATCTACCTTTCATGTTTAAGCTTAGTGAAGAAATAGATTTATCAGCTCCCCTTCTTTCCTCAAGTATAAAGTGTTTCAAATAATGAATCTACGATGAAAAATGGCTAGGGCGAATGTTCTTTCTCCATTTTGTTGCGGGTGGGGCGTGGGAGCCAAGCCTGTCCAAGTGGAGCTCTATGATTAGACGTAGGGATTGCTCCCCTAGGGTCCAGCAAGTTAGATTCATGCTGCATCATCAGGAATAAAGTATGCTGGAGGAATGCACTAGACCCCCAACGAGGGTCATATATGGGAAATGGATGTTTGCCCTCATGAAGAGGATATGGGTTTCTCAATCGTGCCCTGAAGCTTATAACCAAAAAGCTGCTTCTCTGCAGTAAAGGACTCAAGTCAATTTTTTCAAAGTTTGGATTGGTCACAATGCCTTCCATCGCCTTATTTCATATTCTGCCAGGAAGTCAAGATGGGAAGAGTAGTACATCTTAATGGAAAAAATTGAGCTTAACTGCCCTTCCTGCAAGGCTTGAGACTTTCTCCGAATTATGTTTACTTTTCTATTTGTAATCCCCTAGTCTTGCCCATCCTGAAGGCAGTCTTAGTGCCAACTTATATTGCCGGCTCTATTGGCTTTTGCATTTGGTGTGCTACACTTCCCGACCTGAGTCATTCTCAATCATTCTTTCTTTCCATATTGAGGAGCTAAGGCAGACTATGAATCCTTCTCTTTCTGCTCAGCAAATAGGGGAAAGCATAGGCCTTTCCTCCAATATTTCCAGAGGGAGCACACACCAAATTAGATATAGCCTGTGAGCGAAGCTGTCTGAGTTCCAATCTAGTAGAGTGCCTAATATTAAGTTAGGGGATTCTTTCTTTTAGCATTTGTTCTTGGTCTCATTCTTAATATAATTGTTCCAAAAATGTAGTTTTGCTTTATAGTTTCAGCGTGTAACTTCCTCTTCTCATAGAGGAGGCAGGTTAGCAACCGGCGCAACATCACGTTTGTTAGATTCATGGATTTTAGAGTAGATTTAGAATATTTCATTGGTAGATTGAAGTTCTTATTTGGGTGGGTTTTGAAGAAAAACCATGGCTGGCATGGTGTTTCTCAACTATTGTGGTGTGATTTATTAAAAGATAAGCTTAGATTTGAGATCCGTGTGAAAAATGCTTCAAATAGTGTTTTCAGAATTGAATTTTGTTGCCAGGATATGGTAGCCCCACTTGCTGGTGGCAAGGTGAAAGGGTTGGTGCTTTATAATGCTTCTCTTTTAGGATGTTTTGGCCTATTCCTTCCTTTCTACATATGTGGCTGTCCTTTTTTCCAGTCTCTGAATTTGTTTGTCTTGCATTGCAACTGATTCATGATGCTGCAAGTCTTGCCTTTGGTTGGTTTTGGTAAATGCTTGTCCTTCCAAGTGGAAGTACTTGAGCTGGTTGTCCTTCCAAGGTGAAAGGGTTGGTGTTATATAATGCACGTTTTAGGATGTTTTGGCCTATTCCTTCCTTTCTACATATGTGGCCGTCTTTGTTTCCAGTTTCTGAATGTCTTTTTATCTTGCATTGCAACTGATTCATGCTGCAGCAAGTCTTGCCCTTTGGTTGGTTTTGGTAAATGCTTGTCCTTCCAAGTGGAAGTCTTTGAGCTAGGTGCTTGTCCTTCCAACTGGAATTTGTTTCCCCTGTAGTTAAATGTGCTTGGTAAATAAAAAGATTTCCAAATAGGTTCAGTTAAAAGCAATATACTAATGTTCATTTACTCTATACAAAGAACAATTCCTTGTAGTGTATTCACTCCATCATTGGATCTTTTTACTCTTTTTAGTTTTACTTAAATTCCTTGAAGTATATAAGGTATCTTTGATTGTATCACAATATATAATTCTGCACGTGTGCATCCCCCCCACCCCCCCAACCCACCCATACCCCGCTCTTCTTTTTTCACTTTGATGCTTAGTTTCCCTAGCAGTGGTGTCATTAATGGATTTAATACTCAGAATCAGAAATTAACTGATGGTAAATGTTGGAACTGCTAGTAAATGGCTGGTTTATTAAGGCTGTGAAGGCTGCTTAGTTGAGAATTTAATCTATGAAACGTAAGAGATATTAGGCTTCAGAATTAGTAGAAGAATCTATAACCATCATTATACTGAATTTCTTATGCTTAATGCACCCTCCTCCAACGAAAGGGGGGAAAAAAAATCTGAAACTTTGATATGTGCGTAACTATCTCATTCTTGTTGGGCAGAGTTGCAGATCTGATCCTTTGCTTGCCTAATAGTGATAATGAACATTTACACCCAGCAGTATCTAATAAGTTGTTGAACCCTTTCACTCCTGTTGTTGTTTGAGTTTCTTTTCTATCCTGAGGTGCAGGTCTAGATAAAGTGTGGGAAGTGAAACCCCTGATAAATGGCAAAGAAATCATGAGCATATTGAACCTTAAAACGGGCGGACCACTTATTAGAGAATGGGTAAACTTTATTTATTTATTATTTTATTTCTGGGTAAAGTTGTTAACATCTATTAAGCTAACTAATTACTGCGTCTTTCAGCAACAAAAGCTCCTCCAGTGGCAGCTTGCTCATCCCTCTGGGACAGCAGAGGAATGCACCGATTGGATGAGGGAAGCTCATTCAAAGCGTGCAAGGATGGAATGACTGGATAGATTATAGTGTTATTATTATTCTCTTTACTGCATTCACTTATAGGTTTCATACTACATCTGCTGCTCATTCTCATGTGCAACATTTACAGCACTAGCGAGATCCTCAACTTGGCCTGAAAATGAAAGAAACAGGACAAAAGCAAATAGTAATTTGTGGTTGAGTCTTTTGGTCTATTGAGAGAATTGAACGCATCTCAACTGCTAATTAGTGAATATGAAATGGTAAACAAAGTGGTGTTGTTGATCATTGTACAGATCTTAGAGACTGAATTTATGTACACCTGAGTGGATAGTTGAAATTTTTGAGTCAAACCATTCTCTCTCCTTGTATATCAAGATTTCTCTCGTTGTATGTTAAGATTTCCCTTTTGCTAGCAAAAGGTTTCCAGGCATGAGTTAGTATTAGAGAACCCATCAAATCATTCTCTGCATTTATCAAGCTTTTTGCGCATTTTAACCATTAGGACTCGTCGCCTTTGACCAATCCATGTAGTCATCCAAGCAGGATCTTCTCCAACAACTCTGTAGCCTGCATTTGAGTACAATTTTTGCGCACTCCAGTCATCTTCATAAACCCTTAATACAAGATATTTGAAGCCCCATATCATGGCCAGCATTTCACAGGCTTTCAGCAGTACAGTTGCCACCTTTTGCCGTCTGTTCATTATACATGGTGCCTTATCAATCTCCAGTATCGAAAAAATAAAAAGAAACATTGAATTACAGAAGAAGATCCTTAGTTGTGTCTTGATATGGACCTGAACCTTCTTAGTACAGCAATGCCAGAAACATATAGACACTCATCTGCTCCTGTGAGGTACTGAAGAACATCATTATCCCTCAGAACGGTGACATCCACAACGCCAACAGGATCTTGATTTTCAGGGTTAGAGGCATTGCTTGAGGGCTCTGCGATTAAACACGCATACCTGTTGATTTGTGTTAGTACGATGAGGCAAGATGTTTCAGAACTCAAACTTCAAAATTAGCCAAGCAAATGACATTTACATTTGACCAGAAGAACAGAAAAAACCAAGCATTCTCAAATTCTCTACCAAAGCTTCCATGGAGTGATTCTCATGCAGCTACAACCTGAGAAATATCGATACTATATTGTCTGATCTGTGTTTACCTGTCTAGAGGCGAGTTTCTGAGTCTGTAAAGAAGTCCTGAAAGCACTTCAGCCTGTAATCCATATATAATGGGAATTGGTCAGATGACATAAAACCATTTCTTTCCAAATCTCTTGCAATGTTGGTGGGCATTTGGTAAGAACTCAAGTTTCACTCCAAGATTTTCATTTGCACACAAAAAGGATACTCAATTCCTCCAAAAATCAAGGGAATCGAGAATTAACAAGCATAGGATTCATCAAATCATTGGGGTTCAAGAACTAAGAAGTCATCAAATTAAATGAAACCTTTTCTTCTGCAAAAAAGAAATGGAGATAGAGTTATGTACAGAAAAACCTGGAACAACACGAAGAACAGATGATCAAGCAAAATTGCAGGCTCATAAAACGCCTCGGCTTGAACTCCAGCAACCGTTCGCATCTCATCTTCTGTCTCAACCATTCTCCTCACTTGCCATCCATGTTCATTGACTAAAATATTGAACTGATCTTTGTTACTGCTTCCATAGCTTCAGTTCCCTTCATCACCAACATTTTCCGCAATCACCTCCAATTCTTCAGCTGACGACGAAGGCGAAGTACTGCAGCAGTGCAGCAGCTTGACAAACCTTCTCTGATCTCTTCCCCCCGAAGGTGTTCTCCAGCTGCAGATGCTCACTGAATGAACCGAGCTTTCCCATTTTCATTTACCTCTAATTGAACCAATGAGACTGTGATTTGCGCTCCTACATCCCCATGAGAGTTCCTTGTGGAGGCCCTTTAAAATGCAGGGAGAGTATGGCTGCAAATGAGCCATTTTCTTTTGTACTCTTTTTCACAAATGAGATGACAATTATATGTGGGATTCTCTCAACTCATTGATGCCACCATTGCTCATTATCCTCTGAGTGAGTATTAGAGTTAAACTCATTAGGTATTTATATGGTTGCTTTTGTATTGGAATCCAATTTAACAAAAAAATAATAATAATAAAAATCGTATGAATATACATTCTCTATTAATATATTTTTTAATAAAATCACGTCATCATGTTACATAAATTGTATTATATAAGATTATATTTTATTTAAATTAAATTATGTTTTTTATACATAAGTTATCGAACAATTTGAATTTTCAAATTGTATAATCCCAAGTCCAATTAAAAAGATATGTGAACTATATATATTTTTTGTATCTTACTTTTCAAAACTGATCTTATCAAATCAAAAAAATAATTAAAAAAAATGCAAATCTTTTACTTCTTCTTTTTTTTTTTTCTCTCTCGAATTGGATATTTATTGGAGCTACACGTTTCTATATCTCTGCTTCCAAGATTCACCCACCCAAAAGGAAAAAGAATACATTTTCCCTTCAAATGTATAGTGCAAAACTTCCACCCTTTTTCTTTTCCTTCTCACATGTAAAAGTAAAGTGATAGATATGGCGAGGATCTCTTTAGCAAGAAGGTTGTCACAAGATCATAACAAAGCTTGTCAGCAACATTCCATAACGAATATAACGAAATTCTACAATGAACGTGGTTCACTTAAGAATATCTCACAAAGATATCTTAGCAAATATGAGTTCGCATGGAAGACCATATGCAAGCCATCATGGTTATTTCATGTCATTAATCGATTATGAGATTGATGATTCAATAATTAATTAATAACGTATCGTAAATTATTATTATTATTTAAATATTCATAATTTGTTATAAAAATTAAAATAATTATTTTTAACTTACTTATTTTCAAAAAAATTGACGAATGTGTGTCTAACTATAATATTTTGGATATGAGAAAATTATATAAAGTTATATTCGTTAAATTTGAAATTTTTATGAAGGTTTATCGAGCTCATGTATGGTATGATGTAAACTCTTCTAACTTGAGCCGGATCTAAATTCCATTCCTTTGGTTGAACTCTAGAGGTCAAAATAAACCATCAAATGACTAGGATAGCCTCCATTGATTTTGGTTTTATGAATACATTTCTAAAATTATGAAAAGATCTTTTGCATGTATATCAATATTCTATTTGTCAGAAAATAAATATTTTTATTTTTATTTTGAGAGATATATATATAATATAATATAATTAATTGTATATTAGCATAGCTTGTGAAGGCCTATAATAACAAATTCAAGCTTAGTGATTTCAAAAAACTTTATTAATTGAAGTCCAATCAAGTATGAATCTGGTAATGTATACTAAATAAAAACATAGAACAAATACAAATACATTCTAATAACTCACAAAAAACATATAAATTAAAAGGGATGAGGATATGAATATAATACAAAATCTGTCACTATATAAAATAAAATATGTTTCAAATTATTTAAAGTATAATTTATTAAAAAAAAGAAAATATGTGTATGAATATAAAATAATTTAAAATATTCATATCCATTTTTTTCTGTCTTTCTTAATCTCGTCTTCATGTCGATTCAAATCTCCAATTTTTTGATTGGTTAAAAATATTAAAATAGAGTAGTTCAAAAGACAAAAGAAAAGAGATGGAGGAAAAAACAAAAAAAGAAATACATCGTTTAAAAATAGTATAATAGGAAAGGAAACAAACTAGAAAAAATTAGATAGGATCTTTGTCCCATTCGTAAAGCATAACAGAGTTAGAGGTCATAAATTCTTTGAATGACTTGTCATGGGCCATAGGGATATCGGGCCAGAGGTAATTGAAGGCAGCACAGCCTAACACCTGTCTTCTCGAGAGGCACATATAAAATTTTCTCATACTTATTAGAAAAATTGTTCCTCAATTCTTTCATGCAGAATTTTTTTTAGTAGGATAAAGTTTATATATATATATATATATATATATATATATATATATCATATTTTTGTTAAAAATATTATAAAAAATAATCTTTTAAATAGTATTACTTTAAAAAAATAAGTGAAATAAATTTAGTAACTTATACTTTTTCAAAATATACGCTGCATGTTTGTTTAAAAAAATTTCCTACTAAAAAAAATCATCTTATTTACGTATCATTATTGAATAGGAAAAAAAATTATATGTTCTAAATAAATTGATGGCTTATGCTTTTTCAAATTTTACTGAAGGTGGAATCATTAATAGAGTTATCTTTGGTTTTTTATTTTTTATTCCCAAATAGTTACACTTTTCTATATAATCCATTTATCTTAACTAAATCGACAGTATTTGATTTGGTACGAAATTTTATTAAAAAATAAAATTTATACTATAATAATAATATAATATAATAAAAATATAAAATATGTAAGTCTCATAATACTTTATATCAAATATAGATATATAAAAATAATAAATAAATAGTATATTGATTATATTACAAAAATTTTCATTTTAAGAAAAATGTCAATCCTTTTAGAATATCTTAAAATAATAATGAGGTCAATTTGATTAGGATAAAGAGAGTAATCTATTGTTTTTCATAATATTCTTGTAATAGATAAATTGACAATTTGAATAATAAAAACATAATAATATAATTTTTTAAAATTTATATAATTTTTAGATAAGTTATTCAAACTTAATTGGGGCAATTGCCCCTACTATAAATCCTCCACTGCTTTCATGGATGATGTTGAATGATCAAATCAGTAACTAGTAGTTTTCATATATTTATAGTAAATAATTTGATAAAAACAATAAGTTTCGTTAAAATTTAATACGTGTTATGAATTATTGGAATCTCCATTAATTAGTGGAGGCTCTACTAATTATGGATTTATGTGAATTATTAGAAGATTTTTATGGATGTCCACCATTTAGTGGAGACACCACTAATTAAGATTAGTGGAAGATGATGTATGCCATGATGTAATCCACTAATTAGAGCTCTATAAATAGAGCTATTACTCTAAGCTTGTAATACACCATTATTTTGTGAAAGAAAGATTAGTGAAAGAAAGATTAGAGAAGAATTGTGAGAGAAAGAGAGAAGTTTGAAGAGAAATTATTGTGCAAAGAATAGTTAGAGTTTTATTAGTGTGTAGTGTGTAGATTTTATTCTAACACTACCCTAATTTTATAACACGTTATCGGCACGAGTCTCTACCGTACAAAAGCGAAGACTAGCACGAGTTACCGTTACAAAGCGGAAGACAGTACGCATTTATTGATCTCTATGCTAACATCGCGAACTCGAATTTGTAACCCTTGATATTTACGGAAAAAATTATATGTCATGGGTTCTCGATGCGAAATGCATCTAAATGTCGAAGGCCTTAGTGAAACTATTCAAGCAAATAATAGTGCATCCGCACAACACAAGGCTAAAGCTTTGATTTTTATTCGTCGTCATCTCGATGAAAATTTGAAAATGGAATATCTTATCGAAAAAGATTCATATGGCCTGTGGGTAAATTTAAAAGAAAGATTTGACCACTCGAAGATGGTCGTACTACCTACCGCACGGTATGAATGGTTGCACCGAGGTTGCAAGATTTTAAAACCGTGAATGAATATAGCTCCGTAATGTATAAAATTACATCTCAATTAAAATTATGCGGAGAAAAAGTGATCGATGAAGATATGTTGGAGAAGACATTCTCCACCTTTCATGCCTCGAATATTATCCTGCAGCAACAATATCGAGAAAAGGAGTATACAAAATTACGATTTAATTACGCCTCCTCATTGCAGAGAAAAATAATGAGTTATTATTGAGAAATCATGAAGCCGGATCAATCGGCTCTACAAGACTCCTGAAGTGAATGTTGTTGGCTCCAGCAGAAGCCATCGTTATAGTCGTGGTCGTGGCCGTGGCGTGACCGTGGTCGTGGTTATGGTCGTAGACACGCTCAATATTTCCTTATCACAATTATAATCAAACGTGAGAAATACTAGCCACCGAAGTGGAATAGAAAAGATCAAAAGGGAAAAGAAAAAGAAATTGAAGAAAAGCATGAGGATATATGTTATAGATGTGGCATGAAAGGTCATTGGTCACGAAACTGTCGATCGGCTAAGCATTTAGTTGAATTGTATCAAGCTTCATTGAAAAATAAAAATGTGGAAGCAAATTTTTCTCAACATCCAATAAATAATGCTGAGGATGACGATAGTGATCCTGAAGATCTTAATATCAATATTACCCATATGGATGTATCGGATTTTTTGAACACCTGGACGGTAGGATAGACCATTTAATTGGTGATGGCAATGTCCAAAAGAACTAAAGCCTCACTCTGATATTTTTGTATTTTCATTTTCATTCTATTCTAATAATATTTACGTTTACATATATATATTTGTGTTCGGATGGCATACATTATTAATGATGATGTATGCATTATTGATAGTGGAACTACACACACCATACTAAAAAATGAGAAATATTTTTCCGATCTCAAAATGGGAGAAATAAATATTTATACGATAAACGGTAGTGCAAATGTAATTGAGGGCTCCGGAAGAGCTAGTATATTGTTGCCTAAAGGAACAACAATTATTATTGATAAGGCACTATTTTCCTCAAAATCCGGAAGAAATTTATTGAGTTTTAAAGATATCCGCAGAAATGGGTATCATGTTGAAACAAATGAGGAAAATGGGATTGAGCATCTTTTTATTACTCAAATGCATTTGGGTAAGAAATCGGTATTAGAAAAACTGCCGTCTTTTTCTACTCGGTCTATATTTTGTAAAAATACGTACAATTGAAATTCATCATCTAGTAAACCGAAGTTTACTGATCCTATTACTTTTAGCATTTGGCATGACCGGTTGGGTCATCCAGGATCTACCATGATGAGAAGAATCATTGAGAATACACATGGTCATCCTTTAAAAAATAAAAGGATATTAACATCAGAAAAATTCGCATGTACTGTATGTTCCCTAGGAAAATTAATTGTTAAACCATCACCAGTAAAAGTAGGAGTTGAAAGTCCTACATTTCTCGAACGAATTCACGGAGATATTTGTGGACCTATTGATCCACCATGTGGACCGTTCAAATATTTTATGGTCTTAATTGATGCATCATCCCGATGGTCACATGTATGTTTATTATCTACTCGCAACTCTGGCGTTTGCGAGATTACTTGCTCAAATAATTAAATTACGAGCACAATTTCCGGACCATCACATTAAAAATATCCGTTTGGATAATGCTTCGGTGAATTTTCATCACATGCTTTTGATGCATATTGTATGTCAATTGAGATTAATGTTGAACATCCTGTAGCTCATGTTCACACACAAAATGGTCTTACTGAATCTTTGATTAAACGATTACAATTAATTGCTAGACCATTATTAATGAAAACAAATCTCCCAACATCTGCCTGGGGACATGCTATTCTACATGCTACAACACTTGTACGAATAAGACCATTTAGTTATCATAAATTATCTCCTTTGCAATTGGCTTTTGGGTCAGAACCAAATATTGCTCATTTAAGAACTTTTGGGTGTCTCGTATATATTCCAATTGCACCAAACCAACGTACAAAGATAGGATCCTCAAAGAAGAAAGGGATATACGTTGGATATGATTCTCCCTCTATTATCGGGTATGTTGAACCCCGACAGGAGATATATTCACAACGAAGATTTGTTGATTGTCATTTTGATGAATCATTATTCCCTAAATTAGGGGAGAACCAAAACAACGATAAAAAGGATCTTGCTTGGACAACATCATTAAATTATCTTGATCCGCGCACAAGCGCATGTGAACTTGAAGTTCAAAAGATAATTCATTTGCAAAGCATTGCAAATCAAATGCCATACGCTTTTGTTGACTCTAGAAGAGTTACAAAATCGCATATTCCAACTATAAATGCTCCTATTCGAATTGAAGTTCCAGCAGAACAAAATATTATACCTATAGCTGCTGAGTCAAAAACACGCTAGAAGCGTGGCCGACCTCTTGGTTCTAAAGATAAAAATCCTCGAAAGAAATGAGGATTAAATGATCCTGAAGATCATATTGAAGAAAAGAATGATAAAGACCAAGAGAGAATCGATGACAAAGAACCGTAAGTTGATGAAAGTAACACCGAAATTTCTATCAATTATACCACTTCCGGTAGAAGTTGGAATCGGATAGAAACTGTTATTGATAATATATTTGCATACAATATATCTCTTGATGTTACACAGGATAATGATGATCCTGAACCAATATCAGTTGATGAATGTCGGCATAGAAAAGATTGGCTGCAATGGAAAGATGCGATTCAATCGGAGTTAAATGCACCGACAAAACGTGAAGTCTTCGGACCTGCGATCCGAACACCGGAAGGTGTAAAACCAGTTGGCTATAAATGGATATTTGTGCGAAAGCGCAATGAAAAGAGTGAAATCGTTCGATATAAAGCGCGATTAGTAGCCCAAGGTTTTTCACAAAGACCAGGTATTGATTATGATGAAACTTATTCTCTTGTTGTTGATGCTATTACACTCCGATATCTTATCGGTTTGGCGAGTACATGAAAAGATAGATATGCGCCTATTAGATGTTGTCACTTGCTTACTTGCATGGAAATTTGGTAAATGATGTTTACATGAAAATCCCCGAAGGATTTCATATGCCTGAAGCATATAAACATTATCCTCGTGAAAATTACTCCATCAAGTTGCGTAAATCATTATATGGTCTGAAGCAATCAGGCGCATGTGGTTCACACGTCTTAGTGAATATTTATTGAAAGCGGGATTTAAAAATGACCAGGTATGTCCATGTGTTTTTATTAAGAAATCTGGTTCTAAATTTGTGATATTAGCTATATATGTTGATGATATTAATCTTATTGGAACTCCTGAAGAGCTCCAAGAAACAATTGATTATTTAAAAAGAGAATTCGAAATCAAGGATTTTGGTAAAACCAAAATTTTCCTTGGTTTACAAATTGAACATTTGGAGAGTGGAACATTTATTCATCAATCAACATATACAGCAAAAGTGCTAAAAAGATTTTACATGGACAAAGCACATCCATTGAGTATTCCAATGATCGTCCGATCATTAAATGTGGATAAAGATCCTTTCCGACCTCAATAAAATGATGAAGAACTCATTGGTCCTGAAGTACCATATCTCAGTGCAATTGGTGCATTGATGTATCTTGCTAATAATACAAGACCTGATATTGCTTTTGCTGTCAATTTATTAGCAAGATTTAGTTCTTCACCAACATTACGACATTGGAATGGAATTAAACAAGTCCTTCGATATCTCCAAGGTACAATTGATCTCGGATTATTTTATTCAAATAAAACCAGTCCAACATTGATAGGTTATGCAGATGCTAGTTATTTATCTGATCCACATAAAGCACGTTCTCAAACGGGTTATCTATTTACATGTGGAAATACTGCTATATCATGGCGTTCTACGAAACAATCTATAGCAGCTACTTCTTCAAATCATGCTGAAATTATAGCCATTCATGAAGCAAGTCGAGAATGTGTATGGCTAAGATCCATGATTCATTATATCCGAGAAAGTTGTGGATTATCATCAATCAAAGATATTCCAACTCCTCTTTATGAAGACAATGCAGCTTGCATAGCTCAATTACGAGGAGGATATATTAAAGGAGATCGGACAAAACATATTTCACCAAAATTCTTCTTTACTCATGAACTCCAGAAGAAATGTGAAATTGATGTGCTACAAATTCGGTCATGTGATAACCTCGCAGATATTTTCACGAAGACTTTACCGATTGCAACATTTGAGAAGTTGAGATATAAAATCGGTATGCGTCGGTTTAAAGATTTAAAAGAATTATCTTATCGGGGGAGTAATAAATGGACATATAGAATAGTGTACTCTTTTTCCTTCACTAGATTTTTTTCCCACCTGGGTTTTTATCTAGTAAGGTTTTAACGAGGCATATTCTTTATGTATGGATGGACATCCAAGGGGAGTGTTATGAATTATTAGAATCTCCATTAATTAGTGGAGGCTCCACTAATTATGGATTTATGTGAATTATTAGAAGATTTTTATGGATGTCCACCATTTAGTGGAGACACCACTAATTAAGATTAGTGGAAGATGATGTATGCCATGATGTAATCCACTAATTAGAGCTCTATAAATAGAGCTATTCTCTAAGCTTGTAATACACCATTATTTTGTGAAAGAAAGATTAGTGAAAGAAAGATTAGAGAAAATTGTGAGAGAAAAGAAAGAGAGAAATTCTTGTGCAAAATAGTTAGAGTTTTATTAGTGTGTAGTGTGAAGATTTTATTCTAACACTACCCTAATTTTATAACAATACGGTCTTTATTGATTATTTGTTAAAACTTTTCATTTTTATTAAATTAATAACAATTAAATTTATTTTAAAATTACTATTTTTAGCGTGTCTTGAACAATTGACCCTTTCTTGACAAATTCTACTCAAATGATTGTCCTAAATAGGAAACATGAACTGACAGAAATACCCTTAAAGTGATTGTGATCTTAAGAGTTAATCAAAACCATCCATTGAGTATTTGATCTTTTAATTGTGACAATATATATATACTCCCTTCCCCCGCCCCCAGGCCACTGCAGCATTCCTCCTACCCAACACACATACCCACCCCCCCGACCGGTCCCCCGCTTGTTGTCACAGTCTCCCCCCTTGTCCTAATTAATTTGTAATAATTTCTTTTTGTGGTTTAATTATCATTGGTATCTTATCTAGTAAAGGTTAAGGTCATGAACACTTTGCTACAATTTGTTGTTATTCGAGAGATGATTTAAGATTTAAAACCATTATGTCAAGGACATGTTTAGAAATTTGGAAGCTTTAGGCAATACTTTTAGAGTAGCACTTCATCAAGAGTACCATATTGAAATTGAATTAATTTTTTTACCTCTTCTTCCTTTTCTTAAATGTTTTATAAGAACATTCGTACTTCTTTTTGAAATATTATAGACTACAAAGTTAAAATAGACAACCATAAATTTAATTTTTAAATAAAAACAAAAAAAATCAAGCAATTAACCGACATTAAAAAAAAAAACATTGTATATCAACTAAAAATGAAACAAAAGAAAAGAAAGTTACAGAATGACAAAACCATATATCAACGGTTAACGGTTAACTAAGAACTCAAGAATTGAATGGTCGAGACTTCACTAAGTTCCAGGGAAAACGTTTTAGTAATGATAAATTTTTTAATTATCTACTATTGCGAAAATATTTTCACAATAATCAACACCCACTTCAATTCACCTTCAAGCTTTTGGCCAAGAAGAGGTGGGAAAAAAAAAAAAAAACAAAACAAAACGGGTAGAATGTAATTTAAAAAAAATAAAGATAAAGAAAGGAGATAAAGGTAATTATTAACGTTATCTTTAACTAATCCGTTGCAACGGTAACCTTGAGTCGAAGTCGATACGAATTCTGCTAAATGGATGATGATGTCAAGAAAATCTTCCGTTGATACGCTTGGTCAATATCAAAATTAAGAGCCGATAAGCCGTCACCCTCACATCGCAACACAATCAGCAGAACACTATCATCCTCAACTGCTAAGGACGGGCCACGAAGCGATTTCTCTCCACGTTTGGATAGTCGGCGATCATGCCACAACAAGTATAAAACGAGCAGGGATCCTAGAGAGAAGGACCCAACAACAATCATCTCAAACCAAATTACTCAAATTTTTTTAATATTTCAATTCCCTTTTTTTCTGCATTTTTACGGCTTTGTTTACATTTTCTTTACAGTTTTCCTTACTCCTTTGATTATAAGCTTTCCGTTTTATATTGTTTTGATTCCAGATTCTAGTATTTTTGTATTTGTTCATCGTTTTAATCGAAATACACTTTGTTCGTTCCTATTTTACTTTTGCATGCAATATTTCTACTTTCTTGGACCATTTCTCTAGTAAGTTCAAAGAATTGACATTTTTTAAAAGGTCCAACTCATCCATTCATCTTTCCATTGGACTGTTTATGTTTATCGGAAGAACAGCCAATCGACATTTCCGTCGGCTCCCCTTTTCGTAAGGTAACATAGATTGGCACGCTTGGTGGGACCAAAGGTAGTTATTGCATGCAATTGCGTTTAGGACACATTATAGCTAATTCTCAGCAGCAACCCTCAGGGCCTTCATCGGATTCATCCGATCGGCTTATAGTTCGGACTTTACGAGGAGCTTTTGATCCTATAATGACGACGTCCGGGAGCGCCCAGGTCACCATCCCTGAGCAATAGGGGGCACAGACTTCGTCTCCTTCCTATGTGTCCCAGTTGACACCCACTTCTCTAACCGCCATACGACAGGCTATGGAGTAGTGTACAGGCGAACTCATTCAGAGCCTTATTCTTCAGTTCGCCACAGTATTCTAAATTTTGCTTTAGAACGATGTTCATAACTTCGAACAAAGGCAACATGCTCACGGGGCACCTTAGGTAGGTGTGTATCCTCTCCCTTCATCCATTGTTGCACCTTCTTATGAGTTGGTACAATTATTGCGCCGAGAGTAGTCTATGCCAATAGCCGGGGGGCACTAAGAGAATCCGGAGTTAAATGCACCCGACATGGTTCATACGAAACCTTTCTCAAGAAGAACTCTACTATATCCGGTCGCAGGGACCCAGGTGCCGATGGGGGTACAGGTGTTCTACAACCAGAATGCTACTCCAAACAGGAATGTTGGCTCTTCGTATGGAGGACCCCACAGCTACATTGCAGCTGTCCCAACTGCGTATCTTGTTACTATGACAGTTTATCCAATGCAGGGGGTAAGGTATCCTGAGATGGCTTCATTTCCCGAATAAGGTTATCAATTGACTGTGGTAGGTTCCCTCATGCAGACTTAACAGCCAATGCCATCAGTCGATGTCCGCTCAATAACAGAGGCATTGCGTCGACAAGCTAAAGATTGGCCAGTGTATCAGAAACCGTACCAGAATGGGTAGACTCCATGGCAGTACTACCACGAAGATTTAAGTTGCCTGAGTTTTTCACATTCTCTGGAGAAGACAACAAGTCAACTATGGAGAATATAAGGAGGTTTACAGCACAATATGGAAAGTTCGGGAATAGAGACTGACATAAACTGCAGTTATTCTCTTTATCTTTAACATGGGCGGCGTTTACTTGGTATGCAAATCTGACACTCGGTTTCGTATACTCATGGGCCGATATGGAACGAATTTTTCATGAGCGTTTCTTTAAACCAACACCTGAGGTGTCCATAGCGGATCTTTTAGTAGTTAAGCAGAGATCATCCGAAGGCGTCACAAAATTCATTAAGTGCTTTTGGCAAACTAAAGCCAAATGCACTACCCAATTGTTGAAAATGGAGTATGCCCAGATAGCTATCAGTAGAATGCATCCGCAGCTCAAAAAGCGCCTTATCCTACAGGATTTCTTTGATCTATCCCGTTTGCTATCTCAGGTCGTCAGAATAGAAAAAATGATCAAGGAAAAAGAGAAAATGCGGTTAGTTAAGTTTTCTTAAGGGAAAACCATGATATCGGTAGTGGACGATGTTACCGATAATGAGGAAGAACAATTGCTAAATGTGATGTAGCAGAATTGGTAAAAGGTGCATTTTACACTTGTTCTTTTCTAAAGCTTGGCAAAGGGAAAGGGAAAGCTTCTCCTGCAGGGCCATCCACATACACATTCGATGTATCCAAGGCTGAGCAAATCTTTGATCAAATGATCAAAGACAAATAGATTTGTCTACCTTTCAGCCACAAGGTTCCGGAGTCAGAAGAATTGAAGGGCAAGAAATACTGTAAGTGGCATAATTCATTTTCCCATAATACCAATAGCTGTGTTATTTTCAGGAACACAATACAGAAGGCTTTACAAGAGGGAAGAGTAAGATTTGATGACAAATTAGAGGAAACCTTAGTCGATACAGACCCGTTCCCAACGACAGATATAAGTATGGTGCAGACATGTGAAGAAGACATGGAGCATGAACTGGGAGATTCTCCAATCAAGAGGCAGTCCGAGATTTTAGAAAGAAGCAAACCAACATTCCAAAGACTAGATGGTCGGCCGTCAGTTGTCACTCGACTTATAGTTCCGACCTTCGTGGCATATTTCTAGGGGAAGGATAAAAAATTTACAATGCGTGTGCCTCATAAAGAGCCATTCTTCCCAGGCTATCGTTCCCAACTCACGAAAACTCAGAAACAGCAGGAACAAAGGAGACGGCCTCAGCAGAAACAAGCATTGGAAGAATGGTCAGATAAACAGGTATGCGTTTTCACAAGTCAGAACATGCTCAGCATTCTCCCATCACAATTCTGAGCAAAGGCCGAGCAAGAAACGGTAGAAAAAGATTACTACGCAACGGAAGAAACGGCCATTGAGCTCTTCGAGTTTAAAATGCCAACGGAAGGGATGTTCTTTTTTATCCCCATGACAGAACATTCTAATCACTTCAAACCGTTGTATGTTAGGGCACACATCAATGGAAGACATTTTTCTCGGGTTTTCATCGATGGAGGAGCTGTACTGAACGTAATGCCGTTGGCAACTTTAAGGCGTTTGGGCAAGGATCACCGCGATCTATTTCCTACAGATGTCCAAATGTTTAATTTTACCGGGGAGGCAACCAAAGCAGAAGGGGTTATCACTTTTGAGGTGGCCATAGGATCCAATGTTAGTAAGATTGTTTTCTTTGTAATCATGGTAAAGCCGGCATATTCTCTCTTACTAGGTATGGATTGAATTCATGCGAACCATTGTATTCCGTCAATGCTTCACCAAATGATGTTGATTTGGGATGAAGAACAAGTGGAAAGGATACCAGCCGATTCCAATCTGTTTTCTGCAGAAGTACATATGAATAAGGTAGTGTTCTACTGTTTTACTTTTGACACAAGCTATTACTCCAAGCTCACCATGGCTCATAATCATATCACAACGGAAGGGCTGGAGGGTCAATATCCAACAATAGAGGACCCTAATGTTTGGCATGCACCTGGTTTCATCGCTCAGGACCCGTTAAGGGAAGTGGACATCAGGGAACCTGGGGGGAACATAACCACAAAGGTAAACTTGTGCTTAACTTTCGATTAGCGGAATGCAGGGAACTTGAGGGGAATAGAACCACAAAGGTAAACTTGTGTTTAATTTCGATCAGTGGAATACTTTAATGGTATTGATTTGTAGGTACAACGACAGTTTTGCATGGGATTATCACGAGATACCAGGACTAGACAGAGGTATTGTAGAGCATTGCTTGCCATTCAAGAAAGGTTTCGGGTCTCATAAACAGACCTGCCCATCATTTTAATCCCACTATTTTACCCAAGATCAAGGAAGAAATTGAGAGGTTACTTCGGTGTGGTTTCATCCGTACCTGCAGATATGCAAATTAGGTATCTAATATTGTGCCCGTCATTAAAAAGAACGGCCAGCTGCGCATTTATGTTGACTTTATAAATCTAAATTTGGCCACCCCAAAGGATAAATACACCATACTAATGGTCGATATGTTGGTGGACTCAACTGCAAGAAACCAATTCTTAAGCTTCATGGACGGATACTCTGGGTATAACTAGATATTCATAACTGAAGAAGACACTAGGAAGATAGCTTTTTGTTGCCTAGGATCTATCGATTTATTCAAATAGATAGTTATGCCTTTCAGATTGAAGAACGGCTGTGAATTAAAGAGGTACGATTCTTGTCGCATCACCTATTCACGCTATCAAAGCAACGGGACTCGATGGGGCATGTGTTGACGTCATCTTTAGCTGATCTGGTGCAATGGTAATCTTGAGCCAAAGCCGATATGAATTCTATTAAACGGATGATGATGTCAAGAAAATCTTCAGTTGATGCGCCTGGTCAACATCGAAATCAAGAGCTGATGAGTCGTCACCTTCACATCACGACACGATCAGTAGAACACTATCGTCCTCAATAGCCAAGGACGAGCCATGAAGTGGGTTTCTCTCCACGTTCGGATAGTCGATGATCATGCCACAACAAGTATAAAACGAGTTGGGATCCTAGAGAGAAGGACCCAACAACAATCATTTCAAACTAAATTACCCAAAATTTTCTAGTTTTTCAATTCCCTTTTTTTTGTGCATATTTATGGCTTTGTTTATCTTCTTTTACATTTTCTTTATAGTTTTCCTTACTTCTTTAATTACAAGCTTTTCGTTTTATGTTGCTTTGATTCTAGATTCCAATACTTTTGTATTTGTTCATCGTCTTAATCGAAATACACTTTGTTTGTTCCTATTTTGCTTTTGCATGCAATATTTCTACTTTTTTGGACCCTTTCTATAGTAAGTTCAAGGAACCCATATCGTTTAAAAGGGCCAGCTCATCCATTCATCTTTCCAACGGACTGTTTATATTCATCGAAAGAGCAGCCGATCGATATTTCTGTCGGCTCCCCTTTTCGTGAGGCAACAGTAATCAAGATTAAAACATTAAAAAATAATAAAAGTTGGGTAAAGTTTAACAATAAATAAAATTTAAAAATATTTAGATAATAATTTAATAGTTGAATATCTTATCCGTAATTTAAAAAATTATGAACAAATCCGAACTACTTCAAAAAATAAAAATAAAAATATTTAAAAATTAATAATTAATTCATTAGATGTGAGATAATTATAAAAACTAAAAATAGATTGAAATAGTATTTTATTGCATATAAAATTTTTAAAATTTGGAGCCTTTTCCTTTTATGAGGATCGGGGGCCGCACAATTCCGGTACCAAAATTGCGAGGTGAGTTTACGACCTTGAAGCTCTCCAATCTTGTGGTGAGAGAGAGAACACGTCACACGGACTAAAAAATGGACAAAACGACATAGTTTTGCTCATTTTTGCCTAAAGCTCAGTGGCGGTTGAAGCCAAGCCGTAGAAACTTCTTGACATTTACATTGGCGAGGGGACATTTGAGTAGTTGAGTTGATAGTTTCATGAGAGTTGAGGTGACCTTGTACTCTCACGCCACCACCTTGTAGAAGAAAACTGATTTATTCTCCACCTCTGTACAACCCAAACATAACCTCTGTGCTCTGCTTCCTTTTAGAATCAGGCCATTCTACTCTATTTCTTCCTTTACTATTATCCCTCCCTCTTTCATCGGCTCTGTTCACAGTCCCACCGATGCGCCTTCCTTCTCTCGGTTCGTTTTCCCTCTTGCGTCATTAGTCTTACCGTCGTCACTCCAACTCTGTGCAGCCCAAAAGTCATCTTGCCCTTCTTTTGGAATCAAGCCATTCACCTCCCTCTCTCCCTTCACTGCCATCTTTCTCTCTCTCAGTCGGCACTATTTTCGCCCACCATCGTCTATCTGTCAGTTCATTTTCCCTCTCGCCGCCACCATCATCGAACCGCCATTTTCCCCCAGATTTATGTAATTTAAAGGTTAGTTCTTTAGACTAAATATTAGTTCTTTTTCGAAATAGTTGTCCTTGTTTGTCGATATTATGCTTTATTTCAAACACAATGCCTGATAGATTTCACTGCAATGTTTTTATGTTTTTTGGTTTATGTGGTGTTTTTTTTTCTATTTCAGTATTTTGTTTACAAATTTTTTTGTTACTTTTTAACCTATCTATGGTTGCCCTTGTTATGGTGAACTTTTTCACTGCGATTTTTCTCTGTTTCTTGATTTATGCTTGGGTTATATTTCTTTGTTTCCCAGTATCTAGAGTTTTTAAAATTTTCTGCTACTTTTTTTAGAGTTCTATCGGTTTTTATGAAAGATTTGATATTGTGGTTGTAATAAAAAAAAATGGTTGGAATGCTACTTAGAAGTTTGTCATAATTATTATCTTCACATGGTGAAAAAATAAATTCGATAAACATCACTTTGTTTCTTCTGCTTTTCTATTTTCTCCTTTTGTATTTCTTCTCTCAGAGCTCCGGTGTATTCTTATATGACCAATTTTGATGTAAGAAAGAAAAATTCTCTAATTGTTACAAGTTAATCACAACTGGTCTTTTGTAGAGAAATACATGAACACATCACAGAAAAAGATTAACATATAGCGGGAGCAAATTTACATTTTCATGAATCAAGCAACATGGAAGCAAAGACACATTGGCATGCTGTATACAAATACATAAGCACAGTACAGAAACACTTGAACACACTAATGAAATATTAACATGCATTCACTCTCAAAATATTACTAACATAATTTCTAGAGATGTTAGGTGTTATTCTTTTCTCGACTCTCATCTTTTTTGCTCAAACCGTAGAATTAGATCTTATTAGTGTCTTTAATGGAAGTAGAATAAAAGTTTTATTAGTGCTAATTCAAGCATTTTCAACTGTTTTCTTTCTATTTCTAATAGTATATATTCTACACATCATGTGAAGCCGTTCATGTGTATAAAATTGGAATTTTGATTTTTTTTTATTCTGTAGAAGCTATCTATTATTTAGAAAGAAATCTTTGATCACCTAAGAAAAGAAATCAATTAGTAATCTTAATTTAAGTGTTTGCCTCTGAACATATTAAGTATGGTTTGTAAAAGATATCAATTTTAGACTAATTACAGTTTTTCATAAATAACCAACCAAACTAATAAGGTACCTTTGGCTAAAGAGATAGAATTCCAAGATTCAACAAGGGCTACTTTCCCAAAAAAATCAACCAACAATCGGTAAAACACTTTGCAAAAGTTTACTTGTGCATTTATTATTATTATTTTCTTTCTTCAAAACCACATGCATATTCTGTCATAGCCATGAATAGTTTCTCAACAAACTTTGAAACTAGTGTTTTTGGTCACCTTAGTGCGAACCACACATAAATAGATAATTAGATGCTTAGATGTCAACATATTGTGGTTTAAAATCACAACTATCAAACTTAATGAGTTATTTCCAAAAACTTTTTATTCATAAATTTTAGCCTCCAAATATAGCACATGCCATAGTTTAAATATAAATTTCTCACAAAGTATACAATTTTTCAAATGCTCTAAAACATGATAAATTAACCATGATGGCCTCACACTATACATACTCTAGTTACATTATGTGTTGCTCGATACTAAGATAGTAGATGGCATCATTCTCTTATATTGCTAGAACTTAAATTCTCTTGCTACACCATGAAGAACCATTTCAAGTATGAAGATGCCATATAGTATGATGCCATAGTTTTGAACTATATATTATTTTCCCTTCAAACTTCAAATTGGATAGTTTTGAACTGTATATTTAGTTTCCTAACTATTCATGTAAAGAATTTGTGGTACTTAATTTGTATTCCAGTGTTCCTTGATTTAATGGTTAATAACAATCTCCAGTGTTCCATTAATAGTTGATTTAATGGTTCAATTTGCATTCCAGTGTTCCTTGACACTAGTTAGTGCTCCTAACAATCTCCCCATTTAGCTTTGTTTGATACAAAACCACACTCTGCTAAGTTTTCTGTAGAAAAGTATCATCACCAAGCATCAAGCAAAATAGACTTCCAAGGAAACAAGACTAGCAACCACATATAGTGTTAGGAAGTTGCATTAGTAGTAGCAATAGCAGTCATCCCTAATTGCTATTACAAAGCATCAAATGAAAAATTGCTCAGCAAATAGAAATTCGGTAGAAATAAAAATAGAAATTGTTGTTCATTGTGTATGATGGTTAATGCAGTAACAGGGAGCCACGGACGGAAAAAATAGAGAAAAAAAAAATTAAACGCGAGCCATAAAGGCCATGCGGAAGCGTGAAGATCATACATTTGCACTCCTTAACCCTTCTAGGTTGAGTAAGAGCAGATTGAACGGCTGGAATCGCCTCGTTTTGCACAGTTGAAGGAGCTTCCGGTTGAACACCCGCTAGCATTCGACTTCGTCTTGTTTGCATTAACGCTTAGCTCTCTAGCTCTCGGGATATTCCTCAGCCTAACCTCTAGTCGGTGAACACTATGGTGAAGAGGAACGATCTCAAAACTCCTTAGTTCTTTCGCTATTGATTAGCAAAGAACAAGGGAAAAACAAGAAGAAGGAGAGAGCCTTTTTTTGACAGAGAGAGACTCACGTGAGTCTTTTCTTGGGCAAGGAAAATAATTAGGGTTTTTTTTTTCTTTTCAAAGAGTTGTTTATATTTAACCAAAATTAGGTCTCTCAATCTCTAATAAACATATCTCCGGGATTTCAAAATACCCGGATGTTATCTTGAGAAATAGTTTGGCCTAACCTTAAACTCCTCTTAACCGTATCTGGAAAAAACCCTAAGGTCCAAGCTATTGGGCCAGATAAATATTTATTATTTTTCTTGGACCCAAAAGGTCCAAAATAATAAATATTAATTATTTATTTTCTGGGCTTACATAAGTAACCCAATAAATAATTAATGAGCCAAAATGAACCATAATAATTAATCTTTAATTATTTATTTCTTGGGCCTACATAAATAACCCAATAAATAATTAAACATTAATTATTTCTCCTAGTTTAAGCCCAGGTTAATTTCTTAATTATTCATACTGGACCTAGGCCCTGAATAATTAATTAACCAAATAAACTAGATAATTAATTTCTCTCAACTCCTATTTTATTTATTTATTTATTTATTTTATTCCAGATCCAATAATAAATTAGACTTCTCGAATAAAATAAAATAAAACAAAATAAAATAAAATCATCTTCAACTGAGACCAATTCCTCAACCCAAAAATAGTTAGGACTTACGGGCTATTCCGAGGACCAAAAAGACACATCGCCTTGACTGCTAAAATGACCAAAATACCCCTGCTATATAAATAGCTGTATTTTGCATTTTAAATATTTCCTAATATCACCATAAGGAAATATTGACCCCAAGGACAATCGTTGCATTCGCAAAGTCTCCGACCTACAGGTGAAATGACTAAAATACCCCTCTACACATCGCCAGTACATTTAGAGAGGAAGAAGTGTACTAACACCCCCTAAATGACATCTACCATCCTTAGGCTTCTAGTCCAATGATCCACGACTTCTCGGAGTGTTTCCGCTTTCCAATGGAGCTACCCTAAAGCAAACATCCAAGTCATGTTTCCTAGGGCCCTGGATAATTTAGACCATTCGGACAACCACAAGGGGCGATATAGTGCGAAACTATCTTGTATAAGTCTGTCTTAACTAACTAGTCACACATACTCAACATGCAAGTATATTAGCCCTATGATAGAACCTCAACTACAGACAAATCAAAGTATATGCTTCCGAGCTTCGCTAGACCACCAACTCATACTCAAGTCGTAGAGTACTAGTCCACGTCGTAGCGGTAGTAGTCTAGGTTTCTACCATATAGTACTTTGAGAAACCACTACTACAGTCCTGTTCTACGTATTCGAAATACGCTTATGTCATGAAGTGAGTGGACTACCCACTCGGCTAAAGGTAAGCCATTCCCCATTTGGAATTCATAACACAATAACCTAAACATGATGAGGTTCCCAGTCTCATCAATAGGTTAAGAACAAATGTTTATGTGTTAAATAACCCGTGATCCATACCTTACTCGTGAAAGACCACCATTCACATGGATCACTTATTTAAACACAATGGGTCTGTTCCAAACGAAAATCGTGCACAAACAAAAAGTAAATTCACAAACAATTTCTGAAAATAAATTCTTTTATTAAATAATTCGATTTTACATCAGAAACCTAGTCTAAGAGGGCATACAATCCAACAGTGTAATTGAACCATGCAATAGGACCAACCAGAACCAACAAGTAACTAGCCAGAACTAGAACCAACAATCACAAGTAGCCTTCTCCCCCTTTCTTGGATCAGACTAATGCCAAAAGCAGTAGACAAAATTATTTGGCATCAGAGGACTCCCCCTAAGAATAAGTTATCACATTATACAAGGTCATTTGATTTGCCTAAATTTTCTATAAATCTTTTACAATAGTATCAAGTCTAGCATCCAAGGAGGTAACATAAATCGAGATGTAAGCTGCACAATGCAATCACTGGGTTTCAAGAGATCATCAGCCAATGAAGATGGACTAGAAGATGTAGCAGCAACAGAGACTCGGGCAGATGGCTTAGTAGGAGTAGTCTGGGATGGAGTAGAACTATGCAAAGAGGGCTTCTTCACTAGTAGCCTGAGAAACTTGTGAACGGTGGATCGTGACAAAACATAACACATAGAAGCATAAAATAACACAGTGGAAGGCTTTAAAAATTATACCTCTATGTTTTTTGTGATGATACGGTTGCTATGGTAGGGAAGAAGACGTGCTAGCTTTACCTACTGGAGAACGATGTGAAGCTTCAGACGATAAACCTGGTGATAGTCCCGCAAGTTGATAGTTTCTTCTGGACATGAACGCAAAACTTTTGATCTTCCAAAATATAACCACCGCCTATATATAGCTGGTAAAAACAAAACAGGGTAGAGGAACTAGTCAACCTTCTTAACCTACTACTATTATGATTAGCAGAATCAAGAAGAAAGAGAAAAAAAATCTCTTCTTGTTTTCGAAGAATTGGAAAACTAGAGTCATGACAGAGAGGGAGAGTTTCTGGCTATGTTTTTCCTGTTCATGTAATTGTGAGATATTAATTGACTTCCGGGATTACTCTTTTTTTCAAGCATATCTTCTCAGATTTCTATATCTCAACCAGAAGACATTTAGCTAGGGTAAACTAGCTAAACCAGGCTCCGGTCCGTGGACCTCGGTCCATGCTGTTTGTCTGAGTTTTATTATTTATTTTTCCTTGGACCAATTGAGCCCAAAACTAAATAATAAACTTTTAATTATTTATTTAATTTTGGACTAATGAAGCCCATAAATAAATAATTCAACCTAAATAGACTAAAATAAATTATCAAGCCTCATTCCCTAGTTTAAGACCAGGCTAATTTCTAATTGTTCAATTGGGCTTGAAGCACTGAATAATTAATTAACCAATTAAACTAGGTATCTAATTTAATCTCTCTGAACCTTTTATTTTATTTTAACACAATAATAAATTAGACTTCCTGAATAAAATAAAATCATCTTTAATAAAGACTTTTTCCTTAACCCAAAATTAATTAGAACTTACGGACTATTTCGAGGACCAAAAGATACATCACCCTTGGCTACTAAAATGATAAAAAATACCTATGTTATAGAAATAGCTATATTTTATATTTTAAATATTTCTTATTATCACCATAAGAAAATATTAACCCCAAGGACAATGTTACGTGTATTAATGTCTCTAACCTACAAGTGTAGTGACTAAAATGCCCCTATACGAAACACCCATCATTGAGACAGGAGAAATGTACTAACACCTCTCTTAATGACTTCTATCATTCTTAAATATTTTGTCTGATAATCTATAACTTCCAGTATGTGCTCGCTTATTTCTGAGAGCTACCCGAAAGCGTACAATACTAAGTCACGTTCATAGGGTCTTGGATTATATAAATTATCCTGGATAATCACAAATGGGTGATTTCTCTATTTAGAAGCATAAAAATTATCTTGTACGAATCTGTTTTAACTAAATGATCACACATACCCAATATACAAGTATATTGGTCTTACAATAGAACCTCACTTATAGTATATCAAAGTATATGCTCCCAACTTGGCTAGATCACCAACCCATACTCAAGTCGTATGGTATTAGTCCACTCTGTAGCTGTAGTAGTTTGATTTCTATCATTTTAGTACTTTGAGAAACCACTATTATAGGTCTTATTCTACGTATATCAAATACGCTTATACTATGAAGTGAGTGGAGACTCACTAGCTAAAGGTAAGTCATTCTCCATTCAGAATTCATAATATAATAATCATAAACCTAGTAAGATTTTCATTCTCATTATCTGGTTAAGAACTACCTTTTATGTGTTAAATAACTCATGATCTATACCTTATTGTGAAAGACATTCATTTATATAGATTACTTACTTAAACATAATGAATTTTTTTCCAAAAAGATCGTGTGCAACAAATTAAAATAAAATTACACAAACAAATTTAAGAATCAAAACTTTTATTTATTATATCGATTTTATATCAGATACATAATTTGAGGGAAACATTCTAACAACTTGATGTCCTGAGCAATCTTGTCAGATTTTACTGGGGGTATAACTAAGATAGGTGGTTAGGTACTTTGTAAGAAAGCATGGATAGGGAAGCATTGTGTTGTTGTGTGCAGTAAGTAGTGCATGACATAATATATGCTAAAAAATTAAATCAACCAGATTAAATTTAAAGCTCATCCCTATTTGGAATAACAGCTCAACCTTGTTCTTCAATACAATAGAAATATTATTCGTTGGTAGCCAATTAAAGCAAGATAATTTATAAAGAGAAAAGTAAAACCTAGTAAGTGCAGAGGACTTCAAATAACCCTCAGCAAGTCAAGGTTTGAAAAACCAGTCCCAAGTTAATGTCATCTCCAAGAATTTCAATGTCTTTGTAATAGGGTATATAAAAAACAACATATATATCTTTTGGATAGAATGAAATAAGAACACCCTGAACAAAGACTGTATGATGAAAGGGGCATTTAGGTTCTGTGATTGTAAGTTTGAGTGCGGCATAGAACTCACAGTTAAGAGTATCATTATACTTTGTTACACACTTCAATAATTATAATAATTTGACCTTTCAAAGAATATCTTCGAGATTTAAATCAGCAAACTTGGATAGATCTATATATATCGTTCTACCAATATCTTTTTGTTAGCTATAATAGCAAATTAATCTCTACTAGCCTCATCATA
The DNA here is from genome assembly GCA_026120185.1 of Voacanga thouarsii. NCBI lineage: Eukaryota > Viridiplantae > Streptophyta > Magnoliopsida > Gentianales > Apocynaceae > Voacanga > Voacanga thouarsii. The sequence goes on along the minus strand of JANUWF010002326.1, from coordinate 5,020,028 downwards.
GAACATGTGATACCCAAATGTTATTGTATTTCTCTTAGACTTTTTCACTACCACTTATTTGCCTTTTTCTTTAGCTGAGGCTCTAATATTCCTTTCTTAGTCGTTAATCTTGTTAGTGTTATGCCCTATAGGCAATCACTTATACGTTGTATATGACATATTTTATTTTAATAAAATGCATTATTTATCTTACAGTTTCTTTTGTTTACCTTTGTGTAATATAACTGTTAGATAAAGCCCCTAGTACAACACTGTGTTAAGGAAATCATGATAGATATCATGATATGAGATTCATACTACACTGTATAGTGTTAGTAATTAAATAGTCCCTAGTTATAGTATTAATAAGACTGGACATCATTAATGCGTTAAGATTAGCATATGTTATATTTCTTGATTTGATCAAGCGGTGGTTCTCATATCCGTGAGTATTGAGATACTCAAAGTTAACACATGGATGCTTGTTAATGGGACAAGTTCATTGGATGACCTAACTATGAGATAATCACATGGATAACTATTTAGTGCCAGTGATATAATCTCAATATAGCAAACATGAAAGTATCCTTAGACTTGAGATCTCCAAAGTACTTTGTTTGCTAAGTATTGTGCTTTGATTCTAATCTCTGGAGCTCGATCGAGGGCTGCCTATGGGATGGATATTGGGTACATTGTGAAGTAAACGAAAGTAGTTGAGAGGGTCAATAAAGGATTCACTACTCCTAATAGTATGGGCGACTATCTCACGGCCATTTATAGGAATTACTACTCGAGAAGTCCTTGGCCAAGGCGACAGTGTATTGGAAACAGTTCTAATTGATATACATTTAGAGTAGTGGGTTCTTGGTATAAGTACTATTGTATTCGGGCCAGAATTAATTTTGGAGGGAGTTGGCACTAATTCCGTACTCCAAATCGAATGAGATATTATATGACGAAAGGAGTTAATTGCACTATAGTTTGTTATTGAAGGGTTCATGTCCAGCCACTTGACTTCCTGGACTCTTGGGTGGTCATGATGTGTTGCTAGATACCACTCATGATTTGGAAATATGGGTTTATTAATTGATGAATTAATAAACTAATTCTAATTAGAATTAATATGATTAATTTTAATCAATTATGGATTATTAATCTCAAAGACGTTTGGATTAATTCATGTTCGTTACCAATTGATTGGGAAACCTAATAGGTCACACATAGTAGAGGATTATATACTCAAAATGTTATTTGATAATATAGTGGGGTTAATTACGAGAAAGAGAAGTTTTTGTGGTCAAATTATAATTAGTTATAATTATAGTCTAAATTATAATTGTGAGAACTTGATGTTTCTAATTACAATTAGGGAATTCTAATAGGATTAGAATTCTCAATTTTAGTAGGGTTTTTCAATTTATATGTATGACATACTTGAAACCCTAATAGAGGTTGGATTCACGGAAACCTTAGGCAATAAGTGACTTCTTCTCTTCTTTCTCTATCAAGTTGTTTTTCTGAAAAACAAGTAACCCTAGCCACCACTTAGATTTTCTACTAGCACAGAAAACTTCGTGCTTGAGTGTATCATCTGTGTGGATTACTGTTAGAGATAATCACACACTGTGATTATAGTGGTTGGACATTCAATTCTCGTGGAGTTTGATTAAAAGGATTGTTGGATCACGTCTCGACTTAAAGAAAAAATTTTTGTTCTTCGGACGATCAAAGAAAGGTAAAAAGCTGTTACCTTTGTTATATTTATATCTTGTTTTCCATACATATGCGAATCCTGGGATAGTATCTCATTTTATTTTCCATTACGTCATATACGATATGCGTGAGAGATACCCAACAAATCTGTCTTAATGATCATAAGATATTCTATCTCCTGCCTTTCTTAATAGTGCCCATACTTATGTCATCCTTGGTATGTGCCCAAGATTCTTTAGTTTCTTCTTGTTTAGTCATACCTTCTCTTCTTACACTTTATACTCCTTTTCCTCCATTATGTCAACATGTTTTTCTGTCAAGGTCATCTATGGTGCCTTTTCTTCAGCTAAAGAAGCAATGATTGGTACTTGTTTTGAAGTGCTTTCATCAGCAATAAAATGTTTGTTCTTCTTTTTAAAAGAAAATAGAAAGTCTTGATTTTCCAACAAGTATTTAAGTGCCTTTGGTTCCATACATGATTGTAGCACAGTCAACAACATTTGATTAATTGGCTCAATCTTAGACAGTTAACAACATTGGATTAAGTGGCTCAATCTTGACCCTAAAATATTAGATTGATCAGAATCTTATGTAGCCTAATCAACATTCATCTTTTCCTTAGTTTCCTTCTCAGTGTTAATTTCTTTAAACATCTAGACTAGAAAAGGGTCTACACATTTTCTAGATCAATAGATTTCCTTTTTTCACATAAAATAACAAGATTTGCAGAAACAGAAAATTTATGACCCTTACAAATTTCAATGTTACAAAGAAACACACGATGCAAAATAAAGTTTTGAATACTGCTCATAGATACAATAATCTCACGTTAAAAATAATCTACTTAGAAATAGATTCTAGAGATGGAGCAATAATACTAGATTCTACTATTGTGATGATGTCTGAGAAGAGCTATCTTGCTACGACTACTAAGAAGCCATTAAGTCCTCCTCCTGGGTTGATAATGCTTGTCTCACTTTTGGTTGAAGTTTCTCAACCATTGTTAGGGTTTGTATGTAAGCGTTCTAAGAGATAATGGATGATGTTATAGCCAAGTTTGTAGAAACATGTTTTTTGTAGAAAAGATTTGACTCTTATTGAGCATTCGCGGCTTTTAGTGTTCCTAAGTAACCACCTCAACTTTATTTTCCAGAGTGAATAATGCACAGGTTTCTATGAAATTTAATTGGTACAAATTCACTTGTTTTGGCATTCTTGCAGAGTTTAAGTCATACCATACTATCTGGATGCCTACGATATACCCTGAACATATCCCAAACAGTTTTCCTCTTTCTTTTACTACTTTTGTTTAAAAAAAAACAATAAAAGAAATTTATTATATACAAGTTTGACACAGTCAAAGTAAGCAAAGTCGGTTTCGTGAAGATATTTCAAATTGCTTAGCATCAAGAGGTTTCGTGAAAATATTTGCAAGTTGTTTTTGAGTTAGAACATATTCAATCTTCATAATCCTTTGTTCAACAAGCTTTCTAATGAAATAATGCCTTATGTCAATGTTCTTCGTCCTACTAAGTTGAGTTGGATTCTTTGATATATCAATTGCATTTGTGTTATCATAGTAAATAATCAACCCTTACTGTATGACACCATAATCTTCCAAATTTATTTCATTTATAACAGCTGAGTACAACAACTTTCGGCTGTAATGTATTCAGTTTATGCTATTGACAATGATATATAATTTTATATCTTATTGTATTATGACACAAGATTATTTCTAAGATAGAAACATTCTCCAGAAGTGCTCTTACAATCATTACAGCTTCCTACCCAATCATCATCACTGTACCAAAAAAGATGTGTACTAGAATCCTTATTGAAGGGAATACCATATTTTGAATTATGATAAATATATTTGAGAACTCTTTTAACAATTTTTAAATGTGATTCTTTGGGACTTACTTGATATCTTGTGTAGACTCCAACACTATAACAAATATCGGGACGACTTGCAGTTAAATATGGCAATCCTTTAATCATGCTCCTATACTGATGTTTGATCTACCTCCTATCCTTTTCCATCCTTTAACAGCTCCTAACTCACACTAAGAAGCATCCTGACAAACGTTGAACATTCCATGTTAAACTTTTGATGCGTATTTATTTGGGTATAAAATCATCTAAAAATAAGCACATCCCCAATCAAGTTTAAATTAAAACGTTAACCCCCAAATTACACATATGAGTAAGCGTACTTATCATTAAGTATAGTATAGGGTTCAAACGAGTGTTAATCCTCCAGAAACAAGTATGCATTAATCACTTTTCTCTCATTGTTTAACCGACTCAATAAAGTGAAAAGAAATAAGAAGAAAAATAAAATGAAATAAAATAAAAAGAATATATACATGTCAATGATAGAGAATTATGTAACTTAAACCATTATTTTGACAAACATGATCTTAAAGGACCTAATTATTATCATACTTAATTATTCTTTTGGCATCATGAAGAATCAAGATAGACTCACTTCTTTTTCAATCCTTGAATTCACTATCTTCTAGACAAATTAGCATCACATACTCTGTCTCAACTAATTCACCTAAAAGATGCATTAAACACAATCCTTGATTAAATTTTCATACTCTGGCAAACTTAAAATATGAAATTAATTAATGAATCCATACTCTGGCAGACATCAATTAAACTTTAATTACCTAGTTCTTAGCACTTAACCCATTTCTCAAGTAAGTTAAAAGACAACAAATATAAATTAACAAATTGTAGCCACCATCAACCTCTTTCTCAAGCAAGTTAATAGGAAGAAACAACCAATTAATCTCGTAATTAGTACAAGTAATTAAATACCAAGAATAATAATCAATTAATTAAAAGATCAAAGTAACTCTAAAAATCATGAATACTTAAAATAATGTCAAATTACAATAAAATAATTAATACATCATTTTTCAAGAAAAAAGAAAACCAAATAAAAGAAAGCACTCATAGACAAGCCTCATTCTTCTTCCTTTGAAGACTTTCTTGCACAATCCTCTTTGAATTGAAGAATTCCTTCTTTGATGTGAGTGATTTTCTATGATGATCTATGAATTTCCCTATTTTCTCTTGTGTTTTCCATCTATTTATAGGCTTAGGAAGTACCTAAACTCATAGGTGTAGGGTTCTTGGCCGAGTAGAAGTAGGAAGATACTAAAATTTAATAGATTACCAAAAATCGCGTGCAAAAATCAAAGTCCGTCTTATCCTCAGGGCACAGCCGGCGCCGCCTTAGCTACTGGAGCCGGCACCGGTTGTGTTCTGTTTCTTCAGTTGTTTGCCGATTTTTTCTTGATTCCCGTGCAATGCTTTCCAGAGTACAGCCGGTGACGCCTTAGCTGCTAGAGCCGGTGCCGATTCGATTTTGTTCTAGTCATATTTCAACGATTTTTCGTTACCTCGAAGTGCGTACCAACAGAACGTGACCGGTGCCACTTCCTCTGGCCTGTTTAACGTCGCCTAAGTTCTGTTTTGTGATGTTTTTGCTTTGTTTTACCCCTAAAATCTAAAATAATGTACAAAACACCTTTTCAAGGGTAAAATCTCAAATATGAAGGAATATGACTAGTTATTAAACAAAATAACTAGTGGGGTCTTGTTCCTGATAGTCGGAGATCAGTTCGAAAGCTTCTCCTGTCCATCTCTCCGAAACCCTAGACACTCTCCTACTACGATGAGGCTCTATATGTACAAGTTCTTGAGGTTATGCCTCTTCTTGTTCCACAATCAGGTTAGAAGAAGTTGCTCCCGAAAATAACTTTTCCTCCAGTTCTAACCTAGTCGAAACTTTCGTGGAAGTACTTTGATCACCTTCTAAGTATCTAGCATTGGGATGATAAAAGTAACCACTCTTTATCCCTTTTGAATACCCAACAAAATAGCATAATTCTGATCTTGGTTCCAACTTGTCTTCCTTGACCAGTACATAAGCTGGACAACCCCATATCCTGAGATGATTCAGACTTGGCTTACACCCAGTCCACATCTCATAGGGAGTCCTAGGTACTGACTTGGAAGACACCAAGTTCAGAATATATGCCGCTGTTTCCAAGGCATATCCCCAAAAAGACACTGGAAGAGTAGTATGAGACATCATGCTTCGGACCATTTCCATTAATGCCATGTTCCTTCTCTCAGCTACTCTGTTTTGTTGGGGTGTCCCTGGCGCAGAGAGTTGGGATACTATCTCATGATGTACCATGTAGTCCTTGAATTCATCAATGAGGTACTCTCCACCATGATCCGATCGTAAGGTTTTGATTAATTTACCTGTCCGACGCTCCACTTCAGCCTTAAACTCTTTGAACTTGTCAAAAGAGTCAGACTTGCGTCTCATTAGGTAAATGTATCCAAATCTTGTACAATCATCCGTGAAAGTGATGAAGTACTCAAAACCTCCTCTAGCTGGTGTAGATAAAGGAACACACATATCAGTGTGAATAAGACTCAATACCTTCTTGGCTCTATCCACCTTAGGGGAAAATGACCTTTTGGTCATTTTTCCCATCAGGTAGGACTTACACTGAGGCCAATTTTTCAATCTCAATGAGCTCAAGGGCCCATCATGAATCAACCTCTGAATCCTAGTTGAATTGATATGACCTAACCTTAGATACCAAATAGACAAGTCATTGACATTATCCTTTCTCTTCCTTGTTAAAGGTTCAGATTGAGCGTTATTTAATTGATTGTTAATAGGGTTTAAGAAAAATAGATTCCCATACATGTGCCCAGTACATAAAATTTCTCCATCTCTACTGATAGAAATACCAGAATGGAAAGATACAGAATATCCTTGATTTATTAGTTTCGCAACTGAAATTAAATTCTATCTAAATCTAGGTACATATAAAATATCTTTCAAAATCACTATTCTATTACAATAAAAAACAAGATCCAGCTCTCCCATTGCAAGGGACCAAACTTGCGCTCCATTTCCCACTCGTAGTCCATATTCGCCCTTTTGGAGTCTTCTAATCTTTTTAAACCCCTGTAAGAAGTTACAAATGTGATCAGTGGCTCTTGAATCAACAATTCAAGTGGAAGTTGATCCAACCGTTGATATAGACTCTAGATAGAAAACATTACCTATGGAGTTTTTCTTGTCTTGAAGATCCGGATACTCTTTTTTTCAGTGTCCCTTCAATCCACACTTGAAGTACTTGCCCTTGGGTTTGTCTTTGGGTTGGGTCTTGGGCTGGCCCACTGCGTTCCTTTTCTTCTTCTTGAACTTTCTGGGCTTGGGTCCAATTCTAGAAGATGAATCCTTAGCAATCATAGCCTTTGATTGTGGCTTCATGACCTTCTTCACCATCTGGAGCTCCTTCATCAACTCAGTCAAATCCATGTTCAACTTGTTCATGTTATAGTTCAACTTGAATTGAGTGAAGGAACTCGATAGAGATCCGAGAACCATGTCCACTTGGCTCTCGAGGTCAATGACAGCCCCTAAGATTTCTGCTTCCTCGAAAGTAGTAATCATCTTGAGCATATGCTCTCTGACTGATACTCCATCAGCCATCTTAGTGTTTATGATGGTTCGAAGGGCCTCATGCCTTGTGGGCCAACTCTTATCTGCGAACATCATAACTAATTATTGGGTTATGTCATACGCAGTGGTCATGTGCTCATGTTTGGATTGGAGCACATTAGACATGGAAGCCAACATGTAACAACGAGCCATCTCGTCAGCCTTCTTCCATGCTTTCTTAGTCTCACGCTCCTCGGCGGTGGAATCCTCCCCAATTATAGGGCAGGTTTCATACATGACATACTTATACTCCTCGGATGTGAGTATTATGTCTAGGTTCCTTTTTCAATCCATATAATTTGGTCTTGTTAACTTATTCTCTCGGAGAATAATGGCCAATGGACTAAAAGAACCTCCCACCATTTCTGAAAAATCGAAAAATAAAAGCAAAAGATTCAATTTGTGAAAACAAAACAAATATATGCACTTTATCCTTATTATCAAAGCTGATAATAATCAATTTGGCTCTTAGAAAAACTGACATAGCTTCTTGGGAAGATTAACAGTTTCCTAAGCTAAGTGTATTATCCACTATAAATTAATTTTCTTTCTAGGTAATGATCTAGAAGATAACTCCATTGAAGGGATGGCCATTTCATCTCATTTCCTATGGACATACCTCGCACTATGACTTCCAATGAGGGGCTGGTCGATTATAGTACGTGCCTCGGATTATTAATTACATCCCTCTATTAGATCTAGATCCTTGTGGTATCTCTATCCTATACGGGTTCACTCCCAAGGTGAGTGAGGGGACCCACGATCTCTAGTGAGGATCGTGATGGAAGCCGTGGGGCCATTGGAACCCCTCTCCCATTTAGTCTTTTAAAACAAGGATTTTTTGAAAATTATCCTTTTGAAAATTTCTATTAAGTTTTTCACTTAACTCAAAAATAAAATGTCTAAGTCTATAAAAATCTCTATGTCAAGGCTTATATCCTTTGAGAGCTTTTCCCATGGACTAGTTTTATTTAAGTTAAAACTTAATGATTTCAAAAAATTTTCAATTAAAACTTTCTAGAGACTTTGGTCTCAAGTTTATTTGACAAAACAATTTTTCTTATGCCAAATTAAAACAAAATGGCTTTGTATTTTAACATTACAAAAATATCTAAATTCAATATATTTTATATATCAAAGATTAAATCATTTGAGAAAATATCTAAGGATTAATTTTTGTTCAAGTTAAAATAACCATTTAATTTGTAGAAAAAATTTACCTTGTCAAAAACATTCCCAAAGACTTTGGTCTTTGAGAAAACGTGCACATATGTACAAAAAATAAATAGCATGTCTAGAAAATAGTAGACGTTTTCATACTTTTCTATTTTTAAACTTAAGTGCTCAGATAATAGAATTAAACACATTAATTAATTAATTGATGGTCTTGTTTAATCCTAAAATCTCTTACTAATATTTTTCATGCAAAAATATTCCTTGAATATTGATTATTGCAAAAATTAACTTCGTCTAGTATGGACCCCAAAACCAAAAGAAATTGCAAGAAAAATTACAAGGAAAAGTAAAAAAAATTTTCCTTAGCTCACTGCACCCACCGCACTGGATCATGCACCCATCTGCACTGTGGTCCACTGTACTGGCTGCACAGAACCAGGACCCACAAAAAATCAGCGCGCGGACCGGCCTTCCAGAGCCAAGCCGGCGCCGGTTCCATTCTGGATGCCGAATCCTGCAACTTTTTTTTCTACAATTTCCTCTGCGAATTTCTCCTGTTTTTCTGCACAGCTTCTGGTATCCATGGCTCTCCGATTCCAATCCAAATACAATGAAATTAACCAAAACCAACAACCGCCTATACCCATAAAACATTGGGCTTACACAATTTGCTAAGAAAAACAGTAAATTACAATCTCCTATACCTCCACCCGCGAGGTTTAATAGAGAATCTATCCATACCATAAATAGCGAAGGATAACAATTTTAATCACACATATGTGTCTAGTTTTATTAATCTAGATTCATGCTCCCTATATTTTCACAAAACCTAGCTCTGATACCAATTGAAGGTGTGGAAAGCGGGAAACACGGAGCACACAGTGGAATCGAACATAAAAAAAACTGAAAAAACAAGAATAAGGAATCTAGGATAGGGCCGGCGCTGGTTGCGCCCTGTCCTAATCCCGAGGTTTTAAAATTTTTACCTCTTCTTTTGGTTCTCAAAGGTGGTTGGACCGAAACGTACGCAATCGGGGTAGGTGTGTTGATGGAAGCCTCTGGTGCGATTCTTGCAAGCCTCCTACTCCGTCTTTGCATGTATGTGAATGCCGAACTCTCGGTTTTCCAGTATATGGCCTACCTAACTATCGTTTGGTGAACAACTAACAGGCTATGGAATTTTTCTGGAGAAAGAGAGAGAGAGATGTCTGGCTCTACAAAGAAGAAGTCGTCTCAGAGTATGTGTGTTATGTCAACCACGTTATTTCCAATCCTCCTATTTAACCTAAATAAAAATCCTAAGTTAAATTGGATTGAGCCATTGGACTCTTAGTTTAATCTTTTGGGCTTAATTAATTATTCTAATTAGAACCAAATAAATGGCTCAATTAATAAATAATTTTTCAGTCCAAATAAACTAGTCCAATAAATAAACCTATATTAGTTTAGTCCCAGATTAATATTTAATTATTCAAACTGGGCCATAGCCCTGAATAATTAATTAACTCACTAAATTAATTTAATTAATTATCTCTCCATGAACCTTTATTTTATTCTAACCCAATAATTAAATTAGGCTACTTAAATAAAATAATTCTATTTAATTTAAGATCAATTCATTAATCCGTATTTAATTAGGACTCACGGTCTATATTGGAGACCAAAAGACACACTGTCTTGGCTACTAAAATGAACAAAATACCCTTGTCATATAAATAGCTGTATTTTGCATTTTAAATATTTCCTAATATCACCATAAGGAAATATTGACCACAAGGACAATGCTGCGTTAGCAAAGTCTCCAACCTATAGGTGTAATGACTAAAATACCCCTCTATACATCGCCGTATATTTAGAGAGGAAGAAGTGTATTAACACCTCTCTAAATGACATCTACTATCGTTAGGTCTCTAGTTCAATGATCCACAACTTCCTGGATTGTTTTTGCTTTCCAAGAGAGTTACCCTAAAACAAACATCCAAGTTATGTTTCCCAGGGCCCTGGATATTTAGATTATTTAGACAACCACAATGGGTGATATAGTATAGAAACTATCTTGTACAAGTCTGTCTTAACTAACTAGTCACACATATCAAACATACAAGTATATTAGCCCTACGATAGAACCTCAACTATAGCATATCAAAGTATATATATGCTTCCAGCTTTGTCAGACCACCAACTCATACTCAAGTCGTAAAGTACTAGTTCACGCTGTAGCGGTAGTAGTCTAGGTTTCTACCATATAGTACTTTTAGAAACCACTACTACATGTCCTATTCTACGTATTTAAAATACGCTAATGTCATGAAGTGAGTGGACTACTCACTGGTTAAAGGTAAGCCATTTCCCATTTAGAATTCACAACATAATAACCTAAATATGATGAGATTCTCATTCTCATCAATCGGTTAAGAACAAAAGTTTATGTGCTAAGTAACCCGTGATCTATACCTTACTGTGAAAGACCTCCATTCACATGGACCACTTACTTAAACACAATGGGTCTTTTTCAAACGTAATTGTGCATAAATAAAATTGTAAATTCACAAACAATTTCTGAAAATAAATTCTTTTATTAAAACATTCGATTTTTTTACATCAGAAACCTAATCTAAGAGGGTATATTTCCCAACACTTTTAACATTTGTTTTGACGTAGTACCAAAAATAATGCCATCAATATAGATTTGTGCAACAATAAAATTTGTTCCCAGTTTCTTAACAAATATCATCTTGTCAACTCCTTCTCGCTTGTAACTGTACCTTTACAAGTAGTTTGTCAGTCTTTTATACCAAACTTTTAGTGCTTGCTTCAAACAATAGAGAGTTTTCTTTAACCTATAAACATGATTAGCAAATTCAAGATTGACAAATTCTTCAGGTTGTTCAACATATGCTTCTCTCTTTAAGAATCCATTCAAGAAAGCATTCTTTACATGCATTTTTTGAAATGTGAAATTCTTAGCACAAGCAACAACAAGTAGCAGTATGAAAGATTCTAATCTTGTTACAGAAGCAAATATTTCACCCAAGTTAATATCTTCAACCATTGAATAGCCTTGAGCAACCAATCTTGCCTTGCTTCTGGTAATGTTACCAAGCTCATTTGACTTGTTACGAAATACCCACTTGATACCTATCATATTTACATCTTTTGGTCTGGACACAAGCTCTCATACACCATTCCTTTCAAATTGTTGAAGTTCTTCCTATATTGCAACAATGCTAGTGTTTGTCTATCAATACTTCTTTTGGCTCCAGTGTTAAAGTATAATAGGCATACTTGACCGTTTCATTGTAATCCACACTTGACTTTTCTCTAATCTTTCTGGACTCATCAAGACTTCCTATGATCAAATTAGATGGATGATTCTTCTTTACTCTAAATGATGGAACTTTCTGTTGAACATCCTTCTATTTTTTATTGGAGTTTTCTTTGACTTGTATGTTAACTTCATCAGAAGCTCTAACTTCATCATCAGCATGAATAGTCTCTTTGTCATCTTCTAATGATATTAACTTCTTTTGCTTGTGTAATAGTATGTCTTCAATAATAACTTAAAGATTCCATAATCACTTGACTTATTTTGTTAAACAATCGAAAAGCTCTGCTGTTGTTAGAATATCTAAGAAAAGTTCCTTCATAGTTTCTTTCATCAAAATTTTCTAGTTTCCCTCTATCATTCAGAATGTAACACTTACTTTTAAAAACATAAAAGTAGTTCAACTAAGATTTTTGATCATTCCAAATTTCATAGATTGTCTTGTTGGTGTAAGGTCTGAAGTATAAATGTTCGATTAATGATGTGCATGGTAGTGTTCATAGCTTATGTCCACCATGTATATGGTATCTTCTTAGCATTAAGCATAACTCTTGCCATCTCCTATATGGTTCTATTCTTCCACTCAAGAACACTATGTTGTTGAAGTGTTTTCGGTGCTAAAAACTCTCGTTGAATTCAATTTTAAACATAGAATTCGTCAAAAAGCTTGTTGTCAAACTCTCTTCTATGATCACTCCTCAATATTTTCAACTTTACTTCTTTCTGAGTTTGCTTATTCAGATATAACTTTTAGAATGCTTCAAATGCTTTTACTTTTGATCTAGAAAATGCACCCAAGTGAATTTAGAATAATCATCAACACATACCAGGACACATATTTTTCTACCAACACTTTCTGTTTGAGTTGGTCCAAACAAATCCATGTGAACAAGTTCTAGAACTATAGTTGTGACAATTTATTGAGCATTTTTTGTGGTGATTTGATATGCTTACCACTTTGATAAATTGCATAGACAGTTTTGATATGCTTACCTAGCTTGGGTAGTCCACGAACAGCTCCTATAGAACTTAGTGTCTCCTACTACTTATAGTTAACATGTCCTAGTGTTTGAATCCATAACTCAACTCCATCAGATTTAGTTAATATACAGCTGTAAAAGTTTGATGTGGATATCTGATAATAATTATTAGAAGTTCTATTTCTAGAAATCACACAACTTCTAATTTTTTTAACAACTAGACACAAATATTTGTCAAAGTTCACCGTCATGTTGTCATCACACAACTAACTTATACTAATTAGATTTGCCTTCAAGCCATCAACATGCAAAGTTTTAATATTAGACATACCTTCATTGTTTAACATACTGGCTCCAACTATCTTGGTCTTTGAATCATCACCAAATGTAACTGATCCAACATTTTTGTATTCGTAATTCACAAGAAATTCTTTCTTCTTACTTTTCGTATGTTTTAAGCACCCACTATCAAGGTATCATGCATTCATTTTGGCAGTTTTTAAAAGATATATGAAAAATATAGGCTTTGATGTTAGCCTTTTTTATCCATATATGTTTTACCTATGGAGTTTTTTGCCTTTGTCAAACTCAAGTTTGATGGACTTTCGTCCATGTTAAAGGTCTTTAAATATCTTCAAATAGTTCTTCGTGTAAGAGAATAATAGTTACAGTAAACAAGTAGTTTCTCAGGTTTTGGCTTGAACTTTCTTATTTGTCCTTTCTTCTCTACGATTGTCAAATTCTTCTGATGTGTGACAATAAAGTTGTCAGACTTATCAAAGCCTAATCTGGTTTTGTCAAGTGTAGATCTTCCAAAAGAGAGAACTTTATCCAACTTTGCATTTCTAGTATTCGGCCTTTTAGTGTCTAGTTCAGCATCTATCAACATTTGATTGGTTTTCTATAGCCACTAATTACTAACTTTTAAGTCCTTCTCATCTTGTTGAACTTGTTGTTCAAGTAGTTCAATTGTTCGTTGTTGAAGTCCTTGAACTTGGTTTTTTAATACTCTGATTTGATCTACACTTTTATGCCATTTTGAGTAGATCAACTCACATTTCTGTAGAAGTATTTTAGGTGTCATTTTCTTTTTATTGTCATCATTGTTAGATTCATCAACATAGTCTTCAATTGTTTCTTCTGGAGTTTCTTTCTCTAGAATTAAATCCTTTTCAATTTCAACATTAAATGCAACATTCTTTATTGAGCAGAATTATGATCTCCATTAGAAATAAATTCAACAAGATAATCTGTTGTGCCATCACCACCACCACTCAAGGTGGTATTGTAAGACCTATTTTTCGTCTTTTTTTTTTAAAATTCCTACAATCAATGCGAATATGACCAATACAATTCTACTATATTCATGACGTTTTGGTCTTTTTGATGCATTCTTGATGTCTATGAATTTTTGCTTTGAGTTAACCTTTTATTACACTTTAGGTTTTTTATTGAATAATCTACCAAAGGGTTTGTTTATTTGCTTATTGATAGGCCCTAAATTAGTCATATTTTTCCTAGTTATTTGAGGCTCTTTTGTGATACATTCTGTTCAATAACTACTTATATTCCTTCATATTTGAGATTTTATCCTTGAAAAGGTATTTTGTTCATTATTTTAGATTTTAGGAGTAAAATAAGGAAAAAACGTCGCAAAACAGAATAGAGGTGGCGCCAGACAGAACAGAGGAAGCGACGTCGGCCACGTGCTGCTTGCACACACTTCGAGATGATGGAAAATTATTGAAACAGAACCAAACCAGTGCCGACTCTAGCAACCAAGGCGGCGCCGGCTGTACTCTGGACAATATTGTGCTGAAATCAAGAAAAGATCGGCGAACAATTGAAGAAACAGAATACAACCGGCGCCGGCTCCAGCAGCCAAGGCGGCGCCGGCTGTGCCCTGAGGATAAGACGGAATCTTGGTTTTTTCACGCTGTTTTTGGTAATCTGCAGAATTTTAGTATCTTCCTACTTCGACTCGGCTAAAAATCTTGCACCAACGAGTTTAAGCACTTCCTAAGCCTATAAATAGATGAAAAAAATACAAGAGAATAGGTAGAATTCATAGATCATCATAGAAAATCACTCAAATCAAATGAGGAATTCTTCAAATCAATGAGGGTTGTACAAGAAGGTTTTCAAAGGAAGAAGAAGGAAGCTTGCCTATGAGTGCTTTCTTTTACTTTGTTTTCTTTTTTTTTTAATAATGATGTATTGATTGTTTTATTGTAATTTGACATTGTCTTAGATATTCATGATTTTGAGAGTTATTTGATCTTTTGATTAATTAATTGTTATTCTTGGTGTTTAATTACTTATGCTAATTACGAGATTAATTGGTTGTTTCTTTCCATTAACTTGCTTGGACAAAGGGGTTGATGGTGGTCTCAATTCGTTAGTTTCATGTTTGTTGTCTTTTAACTTGCTTGGACAAAAGAGTTAATTGTTAAGAATAAAGTAATTAATGGTTAATTGATGTCTGCCAGGATATGGATTCATTGGTTAATTTCATGTTTCAAATTTGCCAGGATATGAAAATTTTATCAAGGGTTGTGGTTAATGCATCTTTTAGGTGAATTAGTTGAGACAAGATATGTGATGCTTGTTTGTCTAGAAGATAGGGATTTCATGTATTAGACAAAGAAGTGAATCTATATTAGTCCTTCATGATGCCAAGAGAATAATTAGTTATGATAATGATTAAGTACTTGAGGATCATGTTTGTCAAAACAATTGTTTAAGTTACATAATTCTACATCTTTAATATGTACATATTATTTTATTTTATTTTCTTTTTCTTTTTATTTCGTTTTCACTTTATTAAGTTGGTTAAATAATGAAAGAAAATAGATTAATGCATAGTTGTTCCTTGAGGATCGACACTTGTTTTAACCTTATGTTATGTTAATAATGAGTATGTTTGCTCATATGTGTAATTTGAGGTTAATGTTTTAATTTAAACTTGATTAGGAATGTGCTTATTTTTATATAATTTTTATACCCAAATAAATATGCATCACTTATGCTTTCTCAATATTTTATTGGACCTTCTTGTTAGCAAACTAATTTTATTATCTTAGTCTCTATTCTCATCAGAATCCTCTTTAGCTTCCAAAACAACACTTTTTTTTTTTTGCCCTTTGATTGTGATTACAACTGAAGACTTATCTCAAATATTTCCAAAGAGCCCATCAATTCATCTAATCACATTCAAGAGACATCCTGACAATTTTCAATTGCTACAACTTTAGAATAAAATCTTGGTGGTAAAAATCTCTAGATCTTTCGAATCAACTTTTCTTCAAAATATTAATTTCCAAGTTGAAAAGCTTGATTAGCAATATCTCTCAACTTGTTACTAAACACATCAACCGTTTCATGTTCTACTAGCTTAAGTTCCCTAAATTAGGTCGTTAAAATTTATAATTTAGACATTCAAACAACACATGTACCTTCAAACACTATTTGTAATATCTCCTATGCATCTTTAGCAACCCTACAAATTGAGATTAACTTAAATTCATCTGGTCCAATAGTAGAAAAAATTGTTTTCAATACTTTAGCATTAACATTAGCAAGACGATACTCTTCATCTGTCTATTTATCAATTGATTTCAAATCAGTTTTGTCGAAGCTGATGCTTGCCTTCATTTGTGGTTTCTATCCTTTCAGAACAACTTTCCATGCAGTAATATCAAGAGTTGTGATGAAGATTTCCATTTTGTTTTGCAATAGGCATAGTTTGTGCTTTTCAGCAATGGGGGTTGTATGACAAAGGCTCTTTCTTCTACCGATCTACACATAAACTTCCAAACCAATCTTCTAAGATCTCACCTGCTAAATAAATAACTTTTAAAAATAGAAATTTGCTTTAATATTAGTTGGTTGGTTTGGATTGTCAATTTCTTGTGGTTTTGTTAAATTTTTCTGTTGCAGTTGCGTTAGTTTAAGAGACTGTAAAATAAGAAGTTCAACAAAAATAATAAATTGAAAATGTAGTTTGGCCATCAACAAGTCTATATTTGTAGGTCCTAGACCAGTAAAAGAATCCACTAAAAACTTTAATCAAAGTTACAAGAATAACACTTATCTCAAATTGCCAAGTGATCTCTAATAGACACTAACAAAACACAACACAGTGTTCTAAAAGACCATTGTTGAACTCAACTACTATGATTGAACTTCCATCAATCGTTATTGCAATAACTCAATGAGACTTCATTTGATTCCAAACACCTTCTCACCAGAAAGGTAATTGTTCAAAAAAAGGAATATTCAAGTCCGTCACAAGAATAGTGAATATTGAAGTAATTTGCTTAAATCACTAATGAACATTCTATTAAAGAATAACAGCAAGCTTCAACAACTATATGTACACCAGTATCACTTAGAATATAAGCATGAGTTCCTCACTATATAATTCGACCAACTTTCTAGAGAATATTCTTTTTCTTTATTCATGCAACTCTTTCTCTTTCCCTTTTGTAGCGTCTTGGTCGACTCTTATACTTGTGAATAGAGTGATTGGTTCCTTGCTGAATTAGGAGACTGCCAAAGAGATTTCTTCTCCACATTTCCTAAAACATTGCAATCCCATGAATACTTGGATTCTAATTCCTCCATGTAAGATCTTCATTAGATTCTCTCCAAGATACTCCCTAGATCTCTGGACTTTAGTTTACTAATCCAATTCAAATTATTCATTTATCAAACCTTGCTAATATTATTGTTTCCTATAATGATTTAAAAAATAATTGTAGTTTGTCAAGAACTCCTCTATTTGTTAAGAATTCTTTTGTCAAAGAGACTTGTCAGTTGACAACCTTGACATTACTGATCTTAACAAATACAATAATAATTCATGTACATATTTCATCAAATGAACTATCTATGTTAATTACACTTCTATATACATTTTATGTATATTCTTGCATGGTGAATAGTAAACTGTCTTATAGTCATCAACACTAGAGGAGGGGGGGAATAATAATCAATCCGTGAAAGTTAACATGATTTTTTTTTCTTGAAATATCGTTGGGAAATATCTAGATTGAGAGTTAACAAGAATAGAAAAATGAACATGAAGAATAAAATAAGATACAAAAGATTTATATAGTTTAACTTATTTCATCAAGCCTACGTCCACAACAAAGATCACAAAATACTTTATTAATAACTATCAAGAGATTTACATAAGATTATTCTTAGTATCTTATCCAAACTCTTTATATACACCATATCTTGTACAGCTCATATACTCATCAAACCTATACGTCTCATAACATGGATATACCAAAATAAACTGAGATCTATTGAAAAGTTCATGATTCCATCTATATATAGGTACCAAATCATAAAACTTTTAATCAATATGGGATATAAGAAGAGTAATTTTCTAATTCTAATATAATAAGACAATCGTAGTTTTCAAATTCTAAATATATTAAGAGTATACTTTTAATCAAATTACCTTATCCTAATCTAATTAAGGACAACCCAACATTCTCCACCTTAGCTCGTATTCTACCTTTGCCAGCCTCCAGGATATGCAGCAACATCAAAGTCGCAATCCTTTTGACTCCATTGACCTTCACAACCTCCAAAAGTTCATTGGTTCTTAGGTATACACTTGAATCAGCACAGCCCTAATACAACCTGATTCAACATGGTTAATGAACATACATAACTACTCTAAGTCCAATACGATCCTTGATCTTTTTTTGCTTTTGTAGAATTTCACTTGATACTACCATTTGCCCCTGACAATCATGTGCACTTTTTTTTCAAGTCATCAAGGTATTTCCTTCCTTGAAAATGAATACTGTTACCTATACTTCTCTCGTTATATTGGGATATTCTAACCATATGTGATTTTAGGATTCTACCTTAATTAAAAAATCACAACTATTGGAATTCTATTTTAGATTGAAGCTAATTAATATCTAGGAGACAACATTTGAAATCTAAAGTCCACTCAAGAAAAAGTATCCATATACTTGAAGACTATGAGGATATCTTTGTATATACCAATGCCATCGCACCGCCATGGCTAACCCTTATCTTTCCTTTTCAAATGAGTACATAGCTATTCATAAAAACTATAACCATTTTCTCTTTCCTCTTATTGTGTAACTTAGATTTACCTGTCTCAGATCCACCATTAGATATTTTTTATTCATAACCTATCTAGTTCATGTATGGTGTATAATTGTGTGAGTAATTTTATTGGCGTCCAATAGCCTCTCTCCAATATGACCCCTCCAATTAAAAAAAAAAAATGACTCATATGCCCATCTCCCGAGAGATTAGTTTTTCTTCATCTTTCTACCACATAAATTATTCTTCTCATCAAATTATACCATGTTAAAAATCCTAAAATCCTAAAAACCTAAGTTCTGATGCCACTTGTTAAGAAATATCTAAATCGGGATAGTTAACAAGAATAGAAAAACGAATAGGAAAAATAAAATAAGAAAAAAAAGATTTACGTGATTTGATTTATTTAACTAAACCTACGTCCACAACAAAGAACACACAACACTTTATTAATAGCCGCCAAAAGGTTTACATAAGAGTATTCTTGGTATTTTACCCAAACTCTTTGTACGCACATTGTCACAAACATTGACGCAATAAAAGCAACTAGTATAATGTAAGGAACCATGCAAAGCAATTCAAAGATTATGAGTTTGAAACTAGTAGAAAGTAGTAACTTACCAACAAAATTATGAAATTCAATATTACCAACCGATTTCAGCTCATTATCAACCAATTTAGATGGTTGGTAATCAACTTTTTTCCAGTAGTGTAAGTTTTAAGTTACATGAAAAAAGTGAAAATTATATATAGGAAAACATAATATTCAGATCAAACAAAGTTTTGATTAAGAAAAAAATTGTATTATAATCCAATAACCAGCTAATTATTTAGATCAATCAACATGACAACAATTCAAATAAAGTATTTATTAGGAATTATATCTTTTACTTTTATCTAATTGCTCCTAACATATTGACTCTGTCAATCTTTTTTAACTTTCATATTATGCATCCTCCTATCAAGTATTATCTCTAATTAATCTATTTGGATTAAGGAAAACGGAGAAAAAGAGGAGGAGAGCAGATAGCGGGTTTGGGTATTACGTATTTGGATTAGGTTTTTAGGAAGGAAAGAAGAGAGGTAGAAGGGGAATGAAAAGAGTAGGCTTAGTTTAAAAACTTTAATAACCTTTCTATTCAAAAGTGGATAGAAATGAATTGAAAAGAAACCTCATTTAATAAGCCTTTATTGAATAGTTTAAAATGCTCTTAATAAATGTAAAATTCAATATGATTCCATTAAATTAGTGAAAAAAATATAAATCCAATTCGTATTATTTTCTTTCTTCTCCTCTCCTTTTCTTCTCCAAATGTTATATTCAACTTTTTTTTCTTTTTCTTTTATATCTAGCAATACGCTATAAATAACTAATAATCTTCTATTTTCTTCTTTTCTTTTCCTTTCTATCTTACTTCCCCTTCTTTCTTTTCTTTTCATTTATCTCCATCCAAACTAACATTGAGTTTAGAAACTGAAGTAAATCAAGAAACATAAAACTTAAAAATATCCTTTAAAATCTTACATATTAAAAAATAGAATAAGAGTTGTAGTGTACTGTTTATAATTGGTAATCAAGGACATTTGTATCTTTTCATGTAAAAATTCCCAAGGTTTTTTTTTTTTTTATAATTTAAATGTTTGAATTTTGACTAACTATTCCTGAAAACTCTGAATTACCTTTTCATATCCATAGCCATATAAATATAAATTTGATCTCATTTTGACAAAGTACGAACTTAATGACCCTTATGATATTCCCCAAAGTATTTTCATGTATAGTGTTTGATGATTCTGTACGAGAAGCCTTTGTCACCGTAAGTCAGATTAGTTGTCGCATGTAAGAAAACCCAAAAGAATTGGATTGGTTGGTACCCTGTAGAGTGATTATAATAGTAGTATTTTTGGTGTTTACCACTGTCCCACTATTCTCTCACTTTCACATGACCCATTGTACACACTCAGACCCTACTTCTACTCTCATCTTCACAATATGCACTTGTCCATACTCTTCTCCCCACCGTCCAACACAACAACACACAAACTCAGAAGCAAAATGGAAATTGGAAGCTGAAAATTTTACTTGGATCAATGAAATGAGTTTCATCATCATTTGTCTGTGTAACTGCCTTAAAAGGATTAATGCTGATATGATTCCAAGTCAGTCAAGCAAGTTGTTGTTGTTCTTATATGTGGTCATGATTTCATGATTCTAATAGTACTATTTTTGGTGTTTACAACTGTCCCACTATTCTCTCAAATTCACATGACCCATTGTACACACTCAAACCCTACTTCTACTCTCATCTTCACAACATACACTTGTCCACACTCTTCTCCCCACCGTCCAACACAACAACACGCAAACTTAGAACGAAAAATGGAAATTGGAAACTAAAAATTGTAATTAGATCAATTAAATGAGTTTCATCATCATTTATCTGTCTAACTGCCTCGAAGGGATTAATGCCGATATGATTCTTAAGTCAGTCAAGTAAGTTGTTGTTCTTATACATGGTCATGATATCATGATTGTAATAGTAGTATTTTTGGTGGTTACATCTGTCCCACTCTTATCTCACTTTCACATGACCCATTGTACATACTCAGGCCCTACTTCTACTCTCTTATTCACAATATGCACTTGTCCATACTCTTCTCCCCACCGTCCAACACAACAACACACAAACTCAGAAGGAAAAATGGAAATTGGAAACTGAAAATTGTACTTGGATTAATCAAATGAGTTTCATCATTATTTGTCTGTGTAACTGCCTTGAGGGGATTAATGCTGATACGATTCTGAAGTTAGTGAAGCAAGTTGTTGTTGTTCTTATACATGGTCATGATATCATGACTATGCAGTTATGTGCATCTCCCGAGTAAGTTCCATGTCCCGCAGCAAAGTTTCAAGATTGGTTTTGGTAATGGATTTTAAACCAAAACCTAAACCTCATGAATTATTATAGGCACCTCGTTTAACGTGTGGATTCTAATAAGTCAACAGTTTTAGTCCTAGGCTTATTTCCAAGAGTATCAAAATGGAACACATCTGGACCTCACTTCCATTTGTGCAGAATCACCGGGATTTTCTTAAATCATATCCTATTAATAGAATGTCTATTCACTCGGGCCGACTAGGCTGAGGTGTTCGGTCGATATTGAGATAAAAGCTTTGCATTGAGTGGCAGAGTTGGGCAGCCCAAAGCATAACAGCTAAAATTTACCACCAAAAAAATAAAAAAATCTTACTCCCCCTAGTACATATATAAATAAAATTAAATTTTCACCATTAGTATTTATCAATATAAAATTAAAAATTTAATACTCAAAATTTTCCAAACTACTTCCTCCAAGAATCAAACATAAATTCTTAATTACCAATTGTTATTATGATTTTTATTAATTATAATATGACTCACAAATTATAACTAATTATAATTTGATCACAATAACTTTTTCTTTTCACAATCAACCCCGTAATATTATCAAATAACATCTTAAGCACTCAATTTTCTATTGTGTGTGACCTCTTAGGTTTTTCAATCTATTGGTAGTAAAATATGAATTAATTTAAACATCTTTAAGATTAATAATCCTTAATAATTTTAGAATTAGCTCATTAATTCTAATAAAGATTGATTTATTAATTCTCTAATTAATAAATTTATATTCAGCAGATCATGAGTGGTATCTAACAACACATCATGACCACCCAAAAGTCCAGAAAGTCAAGTGGCTTGACATGAACCTTTCAACAACAAATAACAATGCAATAAACTCCTTTTACCATACAATATCTCATTCGGTTTGGAGTACGAAATTAGTGCCAACTCCTTTCAGAATAATTAATTATGGCCCGAACATTTTAGTATTTATTCCCGAAATCCACTACTCATAATATGTATTAATTGGAACCATTTCCAATATACAACCGCCTTGACGAAGGACTTCTCGAGTAGTGATTTCTACAAGTGGCCGTGAGATATTCGCTTCGACTATTGGAAGTGATAAATCCTTTATTGATCCTCACAACTACTTTTATTTGCTTCATGTTGTATCCAATATTCATCCCATAGGTGGTCTTGTCAGGACTCCAAAGATTAGAATCAAAGTCCAACACTTAGCAAATAAAGTAATTTGGAGATCTCAAGTCTAAGGATACTTACACATTTGCTATGATGAGATTCTATCACTAGCGTTAAATAGTCACTACTAGAAAACAAGTTGTTGTGACACATTTATTACGACATTTTGTTTAACATGTCATTAAAAATTAAGTTTTGTGACTTTTTTTATTTCAATGTCACAATAGACATAATCAAAACCATACTTGATTATCAATATAAAATTTAGTATATTTTTAGAATTATATTGTGACACTTTGAGAATTGTCAAGACATATATATATATATATATTTTTTTATACTCAATAATCTTTAGTGACATGATCAAAATGTTATAATAGATGTTTTATAGAAAAAAATAAAATAAAAAAACCGACCCAAAAAAAACCCTAGGAGATTGAAAAAGTCTGGGAGAGGGGAAAAATGTGGGATTAGATTGAAATTATTAGGTGTGGGCGGTTAATATGCACCGAATCCTTAATAGTTGTATGACATACATATATTATTGTACAATTCTAGCAAAATGCAAGTTCTTAAACATTTTGTATACTAATCTAACTTTTGGTTCGCGTGCATTGCGTGCACCCAATCATTCCACCAACTTCACAAAACATTGGATTCTCTTAATCTTCCCTTCCTCAAATGGGTTGTCTTCGTCTGAAAATCCCTTTCCCCTCTCTGCTTCTTTCCTCTAATCCCTTACATCTCAGCCCAAAATCATCCCTCATATACCATCTTCTCAACTGAACAAGAGCTGCGGAAATGCCGTGAAGAAAGATCTGCACAATGCTGGCACTGTTCGAGTTGTAGCAGTTGTGAGGGGTGCCCGAGAAACCAGCCCACTTTGCACCGAGCATTGACTGGAAATTGAGGTGGGATTTTCTATCTAGTGCTATTGATTTGTGTCTCGTGCTGCGTGGCTTCACTTTGAGTGTATTTCTAAAGCTTACTTGCATTTTTGTCTATTTATGCCTCTTGCATTTTTTGACTTGGTTACTTCTAGGAACTGGGTCCGAAAATGCTTGTTTGTTCATGGGAGCTATTTTAGTGGACTGTTTTAGATTAGCCGGCTAGAGATTTATTTTCTGCATGTTGATTTCTAGGTTTGTCCCCACCCGTGGAATTATTTTCTACATGTTGATTTCATCATCTCAGAATGTCTGTTTGGGTTTTAATTTTTGAATGTCATTAGCAGTCCTTCACTTCTCTTTGGTGTTTTTTTGTCCGAAAATCCATTCTTTTTTCAGTTTTGGGTTTGAGCTTGATGAAGTTATTTTCGTGTCTCGTACTTCTTTAAAGAGTATTTTTTGTGTCTCATACTAGATGCTTAGAGTATGCTTGCAGCAGAGCCATCATCCAGTGTAAACTCCCAATCTTACTAATATATCCTGAGCATTTTATAGTTGCGTTATAAATTGCGAGGAATTAGTTCAACAAGTGACAAGTGCTTCTGGGAAAATTGGCAACAACGCCATTTGTTCTCTCTATATTTAAAGTTTTTACGCATAATTCATAAGGTGTAAAAGTTGAAAGCAAACTATGGTTACTGTTTCTTGTGATCTGCCTCATTGATAGATGCTGTTCATAAGAATTGTTAGGATATTGGTTTCATTATCTTGAATAATTTCCTAATTGTTTAAGCATTCTAGCTTTGGAAATGTGTTTAGCATGCTTGCCATTCTGGATTAATATGTTTGTCATTTTAGAGGTTGATATGGCAGCTATCCCTTTTATTCGTGAGTATCTATTAGTGCATTCTGGAGTTTGGTTTGTAGTGCTAAGTACATTGTATAAAATGGTTATTTTTCCTTCTGATAGGTGTCTATGTGGTGTTTGTAATATCACTGTGTTTTGAGTGCTTAACGCTACTTGTCTGATATGCTGAGCTGTGCCTTATACCATTTTTGTTCTATTTATGAATTAATTCACTGATAATTTGAAGGGCTGTAAAAATATTCTCTTGTGTTTGTGGAGTTTACATCTCAAGTTCTTAAACAATGCTTTTCCTTTAACTCTTGCTAAGAAGTTATTAGGATCAAGAATGAACATTGATGACAGGAATTGTATTGCCAATGATAGAGTGAAAGGCCGTCTTAATTTTCTTATAATTCTTGTTGATTCCTGAAGATTGGATAAGTGCATAGCTGGGATAGGCAATTGGATATATAAAGATCAATAATAGATTATTTGCCCAAGATTGTTGCTGCCTGTGCTTGGGGATATTTCATGGTTTTAAGGTAAAAAAGGCTTTGATCTCTCTTTACCTTAAAGAATGCTTTGATTTCGTGGTTTTGTTACTGCCTATTCTTGGTCCTGTATGTTTTTGTTTGGCTTGCCCCTTTTCATGTCTTGTATCCATTGTGTTGAAATTGGTTTTACATTTTGGTAACAATTACAAATTTGGGTTTTTGGACTACATTAGTTATTACTTGCACTATGTATTCCCTATATTTACTATTAGAAAATTGATCATGGCTTTTGGTTTAAATTTTACTGCAATCTTGCTCATGGCTTTTTGAAGACCTTATTCTGATAAAAATTTCTGAAATGGTCTATTCAATCTGAAGTATTTTCTTGTAACTGGCCATGCACAATTATATCCGCAGTTATCAGACATAGGATTGTGAAGTGTATATGTCTTATGGGTGAAGAAATTCCTGTTCTTTCATCTGTTTTATTTATTTTTAAATGGCAAAACCTGTTCATGAGGCTCTATCCATAGGGAAGTTAAGAAAGTCATAGTCAACCTTATACTTGCAGGCAGATAAACTAGTTATATTCATTGGAACCTGTGGCCTCACTGATCACAATGTGGAGACCTAAACTTGCTTCTGGATTTGCTATCTTAATCAACTTGAAAAGAAGTATATCTTTTTATTAAGAAATGATTTCTATTGATTATCAGGAATGCATAGATGACTTTACTATGCAGTGCACTCTATGGAGTATTATGTGAGAAACATAAACTTAGCATGTTAAAGGACACCCAAATCTTTGTCATTTAATACTAGTATTATATTATTTCTAGAATTCCAAAGCTTTACAGTATCCATGTGCTAAGAAATTGAGAGAGAATAATCTCTTTCCATAAGGTCTTTAGAAAATTTTTCTTCCTTTTTCTTTTGGTTTAAAGTGTCTTCTTTTTCGTTTGTTGTATCCGAAAAATAGAACATATGAGTTTGTGTCTATATGGCCCAGGGTACTAATTGCAGTAATATTTGCACCAAGTGTTGCTCCAGATCAATTGGAAGACCAGGATATCCTTGTTTGATGCACATGACTCACACACAAATTCACATAAAAGTGAGCTTCTAAAGGAGCTTAAGTGTTGGAACTCTTGAGTAATATTCTCTCTAATTACTCTGTACAAGTTAAGTTAGGACAAAATAATTTGATAACATAAGAAGCCTCCCTTTCTTTTTTTCCCATCTGTTGCAACCTAAAAAAAATTCCTTCCATCAAATTTTGCACTTTTTCATATTGTTCTTTTGGTTGTTGTTGGCTGCAGTTCTTAAAAGTGCTTCAAATATTCCACACAAGATACCATCTTCTAGATCTCCTTTAATTGACCAGCAGACAAGTGATCTATCGCACCTTGGGTTAGTTAAAATGACGAATTATTACAGTCTTCGCAATATATCTTTTTGCCAACAAATATTTCTATCTATTATTCCTTTGATGCCACTTTAAGGATTATGTTTCTTGGCTGGTTTGATGCCATCTTCAATGTGAAGTGACAGTACTGTGGCTAATGAACGCACTAATTGTTCACATTTATTGCACTTTATGTACAATCAATCATTGGTAGAGCTAGTCTTTGAAGAATCATTTGGTAATGCATCTAAAAGGAAATCTGGTATCTAAGCTAAAGCTTATCAAGCAGTTGGATAGGTTTTGCCCTTCCCCCTCCCCAACCCCAATCACAAGAAAGAAGTATAACATAAAGTATTGCAAATCCTCTTGTTTGCTGGAAACAAGCATCCAGAGTTTCATATGTTGTTTACTGAATTTTGATTTGTTTGATTTCCTAAAATACCGAACTATTTAAAATTGTCTATAGATTAGTTTTAAAGTATTGATAGCTAATATGAACTTCTATAATGCTTCATGGCTTCCACACACATTTAAAATTCTGAACAACCAGTTTTTATAGTTTATCATTAAATCATTTTTACTCTAAATAGTTCAATGACATGACGTGTTTGGGGTTTGAATCCTGTTACAATACTAAGGAGAAGGAAAAAGAGAAGATCAGAAACATCTCTAAATTGAAAATAAGATGATTGAGCATTCTAGTTTTCAATCTGCTACTCCTTTTTTTGGGTTCTTAAGCCTAGATGGTATAGGCTCTTCTGTAATCCCATTGGCCATCTGTGAATTTGGATTTGCCATACAGGAAATAATGTATTTTATAGAATTGCCTAAGCATCTACTACTCCTTTTTTTTTTTTGTATGCATTTGATTTAAAAGTAAAAATTTGTCCAAAAGAAGGTAGTTAATGGGTGGTTACTCAATTTTGTGAAAGAAAAACTGATACGCAGAATCATTTTATTGTTCCATCAGCAAAATATGAATTAGCATACGAAGTTGTCTGCTCTTTTTTTTTTTTTTAATTTTGGAGCTGTAATATCATTGTTTATCATGCTGAACATTTTTTTTCCTTGTGCACTCTGTCTCCTTGGATATATGTATATATGTAGCTGTTTGTATATGTTTGTTGGTATGGAATGTCTTGTCCCTCTTTATTTCAGCAGATGGATGAATACTGGTGTAGTTAAATTGCATCTTTTTAGCCATAACTATATCTAAAAATATGTGAAAATTCAAGGAAAGAAGTAGCATTTTATTCTGAAAATTTAATTGCATGAATCTTATATTATGTATTTCTTGTTGTTTAGGTTATAACTTACTTGTCTATTATTGCTTGTAACATCGCCAATATGGACAAATCTTGGATAAGTCTTCCTAGAAATTGACGTGCATATAAAAACGGTGTTGATTTTTTTCTAAGATTTGCAACGAACAACACAAGTTTGTATGGGAAGATATTGTGTCCTAGTGTAAAATGTGGAAATGGGGTAATGAGGACTGAAATGGAGGTGCGAGAGCACCTCATAGTATATGGGTTTATTAAGGGATATTCTCATTGGATAGTACATGGAAAACTTTTATTGTCTAGTTCATCTCGAACAAGTTTAGGTAATAATTTGCAAGATGTTACCAGTCAAACTGATGACATGGATAGCTTGTTGCATGATGCATTTGGCATTCCAGTAGATGATAATATTGAGAGGATTGAAACATCTCCCGGAGTTGAATGTTCAAACTCGGATGTTGAAAATTTTTACAAACTCATTAATGATTCTCAACAAGAGTTGTATCCTAGGTGTAAGAACTTCTCTAAACTATCATTTCTTATTCGATTGCTACATCTTAAGTGTGCGGGGAAGTGGTCTAACAAACATTTTGATATGTTTCTTGATTTGTTGCAAGAATCATTTCCTGAGGGTGTTGAAATTCCAAAATCTTATTATGAAACTGAAAAGATAATGAAACAATTAGGTTTGGGGTATGAGAAGATAGATGCATGTCCTAATGATTGCACATTGTACTGGGGGGATAAATTGGGATGGAAATATTGTTTTACATGCAAAGAGTCTAGGTTGGCAACTTCGGAAAATGATCCTACAAGGGAGAAGAGAAAGATTGCAAAAAAAGTTATTGGGCATTTTCCACTGAAACCTTGATTACAACGTTTGTTCATGTCCTCAAAGACTGCTAAATCAATGAGATGGCATGGGGAAGATAGAATAGATGATGGTTCTATGAGACATCCTGCTGACACATCTACTTGGAAAAATTTTAGTTATCTTCATCCTGATTTTTCCAAAGATGTACGTAATGTGAGATTAAGCTTAGCTTCTGACGGGTTTAATCCTTTCAAAAATATGAATGTTACTCACAGTACGTGGCCTGTCATCTTGATGCCTTACAATTTACCCCCCTGGATGTGTATGAAGCAACCATACTTCATCTTGTCTTTGCTAATACCTGGTCCGACTGCTCCAGGGAATAATCTTGACGTCTATTTAGAACCTCTCATTGCAGAATTAAAGGAATTGTGGGATGTGGGTGTATCTACATATGATGCATATTCCAAGCAAAATTTTCAAATGCGGGTTGTATTGTTATGGACTATAAGTGATTTTCCTGGATATGCTAATTTGTCGGGGTAGAGTACTAAAGGGGAGTTTGCTTGTCCCATTTGTCATAAGGAGACGGATTCACAATGGCTGCAAAATAGTTGCAAGCATTGTTATATGGGACATCGTAGGTTCTTAGAATCCGACTACTCTTTTAGAATGGATACTCGATCCTTTAATGGTAAAGAGGAGCATCGAGGGAGACCTGCATTTTTATTTGGAGATGTGATTTTAAATGAATTAGATGATATCAATTTTAAGTTTGGGAAGCTGGTGAAAGATAACAAAAAATTGCCATTTAATTGGAAGAAAAAAAGTGTCTTTTTTAAATTGCCTTATTGGAAGGATAACTTGATGTAATGCACATCAAGAAATATGTTAGTGAAATGATTTGTGGCATATTGCTTGAGGTGGATAAGAAAAGGGATCATAAGTTACAACTTGACTTGAAAGAAATTGGAATTAGAGCAGAACTACATCCTCTTGAGATGGAGAGTGGTGCATATTTTTTGCCTCGGGCTGCATTCACTTTGAGTAAGAGTGAAAAATTAAATTTTTGTAAGGTGTTGAAAAGGGTTAAGGTTCCTGATGGATATTCTGCTAACTTATCTAGGTGCGTACAACTGAAGCCACCAAAGCTTTTAGGGCTTAAGAGCCATGACCATCATGTTTTAATGTAACAATTATTGCCTATAGCCCTAAGAAAAGCGTTGTCAAAATCTGTTCGATATCCCTTGCTTAGGCTAAGTAGGTATTTCAGACTACTCTACTCCAAGGAATTGTTGCCTCATGATCTGATACAACTAGAGATGGACATTGTTTTCATTCTTTATGAGCTGGAACAGGTCTTTCCACCATCAACTTTTAATATCATGATGCATCTATGTGTTCACTTAGCCTACGAAGCAAGAATTGCTGGTCCGGTGTAATTTCGATGGATGTATCCAATTGAGAGGTGTGCATTATCTATTTTCATTTTTATTAGTTTTTCTCTTATTTTTAAATGGTGCAATTATAGTTATGATAATTTCATAACTATATTATTTCAGGTATTTGAGCACTTTGAAATCCTATGTACGAAATCGGAGTCGCCCAGAGGGTTCTATTGCAGAAGGTTATTTGGCTGAAGAATGCCTAACCTTTTGTTCATTATATTTAGCTGATTATGTCCAAACAAGGTTCAATCGAACAGCTAGAAATGAAGAAGATATGGCTGACTCTCGAGTAGGTATTGATGTGTTTACAATGTCGGGGCGCTCATTGGGTAAAGGCACACCAACAAAGTTTGATCAAATGTCTTTGAATAAAGCACATCAATATGTACTGTTTAATTGTGATGTTGTCAAGCCATATATTGAGTAAGTCTCCTTAAATTTTTCATAGAGGGATTGGAATATTGTAGATTTCATGACAATTACTGATTAAACCGACTTCTATTTTGTATAGTCAACACCTTACGATGGTAGCTCAAAATCATCCACGTGCTGGAAGACATGAAATTGAGCGTATTCATAGTGAGACGTTCGCCCAATGGTTTGCCCATCACGTAAGCTAAAATTCTGTTTAACCTTTCTCTTATGTGTCAAATTAAATTCTATTTTCTCGTTTATATTGATTTTCTTTTTTTTGTTTTTTTTTTTTGTGACCTAGGTTACTTCTTTGCAAATATCTGAAGATAGCCATATTACACAAGATTTGGTTTATCTTTCTAAGGGACCTAAACAAGTTGGATTACAGTATTAGGGATTCATGGTAAATGGTTTTAGGTTTCACACAAAAGAAGTCGAGCGTAAAAGAAAAACCCAAAATAGTGGAGTTTCTGT
Organism: Voacanga thouarsii; assembly: GCA_026120185.1. Classification (NCBI taxonomy): domain Eukaryota; kingdom Viridiplantae; phylum Streptophyta; class Magnoliopsida; order Gentianales; family Apocynaceae; genus Voacanga; species Voacanga thouarsii. The sequence goes on along the minus strand of JANUWF010002326.1, from coordinate 4,989,054 downwards.
GAATGCAATTACTTCAAGTTTTTCAAGTATAAGGGATGAAAATCCTATTTTAAGTGATGTGGCTTATTTTGGAGCTTTGAAGAATGTAATTGAGTTGGACTACGGAGGCGATCGAAGAGTTGTATTATTTGAATGTGATTGGGTGTCAAATGGGAAGAGACTAAAACAAGATACGGATAGATTCTAATTAGCAAATTTCAGCAATGTGACTTCCCACAAAGAACCATTCATTCTTGCCTCTCAAGCAGCACAAGTATTCTATGTAGAGGAATCAAAGGAAAGTGATTGGCATGTTGTTGTTGTTACAAATGCAAGATCAGTTTATAAAATGGGAGACATCGTGGATGTTGATACACATTTGCAAGCTGAAATCTGCAACCCCGTAGTGGAAGAAGGGGACGAGAATGTTTGTTGGGTTCGTGAAGGGGATAATGAGGCTTGAGTTTAGTCTTATGACTATATGAAGACTGTACTACTTTTTAATCTACTATTTAATGCAATATTTATTATATAGAATACTATTTTTTGACTTGAGTGTTGGACTGAACATTGGCCAACGTGTAGTGTAATATTGAATGTTGCTCTATGCCTCCGTCAGTAACTGCATTTTGCCAATATAATTTCTGTTGTCTCATTGTATTGTCTGATTTTGCATTTCAGGTGAATTTAAAAATAAGTTCTGTTTAACCTTTTTTCAAAGAATTGCCTTGGTTTTCGGTGAAATTAAAAGTTTAATTTATTGATGCTTTATTGATTCATTTTTTTTTTATTGGTTTTGATCAGATGGCTAGGACACGCGGGTTGAAAAAGAAAAGAAGTGTGCAGAAATGCGGAGATAATTCTCGAGATGAATATGCTAGCTGAACGATATGGCATGCCTTCGTCTAACACACAACCAAGTGATCCTAATTGTAAGTATATGAAAACCATTTTCTTATGACTACTTTACTGAATCAATTACTAATCAAACATGCTCTGGTTATTTTATTTTTAGGTGGGCAGTTGAATGGCCAATCTGAAAATCCTTTAGATGAACCATAAAACCTACAAGTTGGACAAAATTCTTTAGCTGCCAACCAAACCACGCAAGTTGTTGAACGAGCTGAAATGCCTCCTTCTAACACATAACTAATTCTTCCCACTCGTAAGTATATACTAATCAATTTTTTCCTCTAACAAAACCCAATACTAATCAAAGTTTCTTTGGCTATTTAATTTTTAGTCATTGTGCAATTGAATGGCCGGCCTGAAAATCTTTTGGATGAACCCTAAACGGTATATAGTGACCAGCAAATATCGTCCCAGCCCACCACACAAACTTCTAGCGGAATTGGTATGACCACATCATGATTACAAATACAATGTTGTCTGCTCTATTATGCTAAATTATATTTTTCACCATTCTAATTTTAATGCTTGATGCAAACAATTTAGTTAGAAGTAGTCGATCTAGAGGGCCAACTTATTGTACTGATACATGGGGACGTCCTAAGAACAAGGGTCTAATTAAGGTTGAATTTAACCATAAGGGACAACCCATTGGAAAGAAACGAAAAAAGCTATCTAGTTTCTTGGGCACTATAGCTAGAAATGGCAAGCATGCCCCACTGAATTATGTATCATGGACAAAGATGCCAAAAAGCTATAAGAAAGACATGATCGACATTGTAAAGGTAATAATACTATGATCTCTACATCCTTCAGTTTTAATGATTTTAGAATATTTTTTATTGTAAATTTACTGTACATAATGATTCTTGACAAATTTACTCCATAACAGGAAATGTTTGATTTGCCACCTGGCATTGAACCAAAAATTACTTCATCAATAGGGAAATTATGGAGAGCTTGGAAAAATGCTTTGAAAAGGAATGGTTCAATGCTAATCAAACTAGAAATGTGCTGCCTTCTTGTGGAGAAGATCGGGTGCTTGAAGACCAATGGTTATGGTTAGTTTCCTTTTGGAATTCAGAGGCTGGCAAGGTAATGTTGAGCATTTTCTATTACTCATTTCAAATTATCCAAATTGTAACTTTGATGGCAGACAATTGAATTTCCATTTGCTGCTGTTTTTTTCAGCGTATTAGCCAAATGAATGCTAATAGTAGGAAAAGCGTCAAATTGCATCATAGAATGGAGCAAAAACCATTTGCACAAGCTTCTGAAGACGTGGTAAATTTTACTACATCCTTCATTTTTTTTTCATGAATAATTAAATCAGTTGATTCAATTGTTTTGTGTGTAGGCCAAGAAATTAGGGCGTCAGCCATCCCAAGCTGAAATATTCGAGGAGTGCTTTACGGACTCTAGTGGGAAACCAGGAAATAGCGAGATTGCAACTAAATTGGTACATGTTAATCCTTGATTTACCTTCAGCTTTTTACCTTCTTTCAGCATAATTAATAAGCATTTTTTTTTCTTTGTTTACAGAACTTAATGACTGAGAAGAGAAGTGAACTTTCACCTAACTCCACTGATGAAATTGGGCCGGATGACATTTTCGCACAAGTAATGGGACCAGACAGGAATGATTGGGTTCGCATGTGCGAGGGAGGTGTTGCACCGTCGGATCTTTGGAGCGAAATTCCAAGTCATAGCACTCAACATATTATCATGGCTGCACAAAGGGATAAGATAGTGAGGCTCGAGGAACAAGCTAAAGAACAAGTAGAACTCATTAGGGAACAAGGTAGACTGCTAGCTGAAGTTCGTGCGAATATGGCGCAGAACAACAACAATAGGTCAAATTAGTCAAGGGTTAGTTCTCTAGAGTCAAACCTGCAAACTATCCCAAGCAACCATAGCAGTACATTAAGGGTACTGTTAGCTTATACTTGCAGAATCACATCTTATTCGAAATAGATATTTGATTTTCTTTTTCATATTTCAAGCTAAATGGCTACATGGAATTTTGGCTGTTTTAAACTAACTGAATTGATTATATTTTTTGCTAATGTTTGGCTGTTTGTCTATCTTCGTTAGGTACATGCTATTGTTTCAGTCTTGAGCGTAAGGGATCCTTCAAAGATAGTTGCAACTGCACTTATTAGGAGTTTAGACCCTGAAAAGATGGTTGGCCCACATGCCTTGGGATAAAATTGGTTTGAGATTGACATCATTCATCCACATTTTCATGATGAGCCATTGATTCGTCCATACTCCCTTCTAAAAATAATAGGAGATGCTCACGGTGCTCCTATTGCATGGCCAACAAGCTTGGTATGATTCTTTTGATGGTAGAAAGCTGTGATCCATTTTCTACTTCTTTTTTATGGGCTATGCTTTTGTTTATGTATATGTGTGTCTATTCTTTTGGTGGCCTATAACAAATATGGAGTTTTGTCATCCTTTTTTATGCAGTGTTGTGTTCTGATTTTTTTGTGGGCTCTGATTTTGTTGAGGCTTGATTTTTTTGTGGGTTATGGTTTTGTTTATGAGATGGTGAAGGAATTCTGTAAAATTTAGTATAGACTTTGATTTTTTTGTTGTAGTTTTGGTGATTTAATTGGAGTTCTGCAATTAGTCATTTGCATATTCAATTTCTAAAAAAAAAAAAGATTGATGTGTTGATCATCTATGAATTTGGAGAATTTCTATTTGTGTATATTGATATTCGAGGAAGAATGTAGTTGTCCTAAATATTTCACAGCCATCCCGACCACTCTTTCAGGTTCCTTTTTGATAAAATTTTCTTCAACAAAAATGTGGATTGTCTTTCAAACATGACACTGTAGTCTACAGCATTATATTTTGCATTTGTTTACAACCTAATATTTTGCTAGTTCTCTTGTTGTTTTCATTGATTTGGTTTGGAATTTTGAGCATTCAGAGGTTGAGAAGTGTGGGCTTTTTATATGTGTTAATGTTGTGGTGTTTGAAGTTGTAAATTGTGAAGAGTGGTGGCCTTGGCATTAATCTTGTTGTGGTGTTTGATGGGTGTTGTTGATTTTTATGGGAATGAAGCGTTATTGTGAGTTGTTACTGATTGAGGAGATTTGGGCTTCAGAAGTGGTTTGTGTTGTCCAAAACAAAACGCGGAGTTTAGCTTTGTAATATACTTAGAATTTGTTGTTAATTGTTTGGAAAATTTGTTGAGGCAGCTGAATATGTATAATGGTATTGTAAGAAAGCTAATGATATTATTGTTGAAAATGAAGTATAGCCTTTTGAAAACTGAAATGCTAAAATGGAAATGCTGAAATGCTGCAGTTTAGCCATTTTGCTACAATAATTGTCTATTATAGCCTCAGGAGAAAACTGAAATGCTGTAGTTTTATTCACTTATTGCTTAAGTACAGCATTTTGAAAACTGAAATGCTGAAATGCTGCAGTTTAGCCAGTTGAAAACAGAAAACTGAAATGCTGTAGTTTTATTCACTTATTGCTGAAGTATGGCCTTTTGAAAAAAGAAATGCTGAAATGGTGCAATAATTGTTTGTTGGTTCGAAACAACAGACAACTATACTATGGAACCCAACTAATCACTGTCTCAATAATCCTTCAAAAAACCGAATTTGGGGTGTATGCTTAAAAGCCAAATTCTACCATAAAGCTAATAATCAATGAAGAAAACCCATACTGAAAGCATTCTGCCTATGGAAATAGTTGACACGTAAACCATACACTCAAAAGACTGGAATTTATGTATCTGCTTTCTTAACGAAGGAAAAGAAAAGCTTTGAATCAGATTAGCATAACAAAATCAAAGGAAAAGTGAGAGAAAACAAAGATAGGGAAGAAAATTTTGTCAAGTTGTCATATTGAACATATTGAGTTCCAGTTATCAGTGATAAAAACCATGGCATTTGTAACATGATCTCCACTGAAAATGTTGGCATTAATGATACTAAAGGGGATAAATGCAAAAGTTAAAAAAAAGAAAAAGAAAAAGACCGATTAATGAAAAATCTTAAAGAATAAGATACAAATTGTGGGGTGCTTAACAGAAGCTTATGTACTATAGCCTTGAATATATTACAGGTTAATAAAATAATAGGTTATTATCATATTTAGGGATTTTGCTGCGTATTTCTAATTTTGTAGCCATTAAGTTGAGCAAGATAAAGATGCTTTGTTGAGAGGATCTGGAACTCTTTTACAATGGAAATTGAATGTTTTGTTGATTTTGGTATACTAGTAGTTTGGATAATGGTATACGTGAATCACACACAAGCACATATATAATAAACTTATGTTCTTGCATGTCACACAATCACACACAGTCATACACCCCATCAACAATAGCATCCAAATTCCAGAAGGAAAAGAAGAAAAAAAAAAGAAAACACATAGCGGCATATCACAAGAAAAAAAATTACCAAATCCATGGATACATATATAAACTTATGTTCCTGGCCATGTCACACAAGCACACACAGCCATGCACCCCATCAACAATACCATCCAAATTCCAAAAGGAAAAGGGGCATAAAAAAAATAAAAAAAAAAAGATGGCGGCAGATCACAAGGTAAAAAAAAACAACCAAATCCTTGGCTGCGCAGAAGACCTAGCAGAAGTTTCCGTCAACAAAATCCTTAAAATAACTATATATTTTATGTTTTTTTTTTTTTGGGTGTTGAGAAGTCTTCTTGTCTTCTTTGTGTGGAGGAGAAGAAGAATTGTGTTGGAAAATTTTGGGTATTAATGGAGAATATGAATAATAATAAAGATGGGAGGAGTTTTGAGTGAGGAGAACAGAGACGGTATCCTAATTGTGTTTTGGAGGGAGTCAGAAAATAATAAAAATTTTGGAGGGAGAATAGAGGAGGTGTGATATTTTTTTAAGAAGGCAGGTCATGATTTAGGTTAAACAATATATAGTTATTTTTGTTTTGAGTAAATAAGTCATTCTTTAATTTTCAACATTTAAACATTAAATATTTACACATTAATATTCATATTTCTAACTTAATCAAACAAACCCTCAATCATAATAGGATGAGCAAAAACTTCATTAAAATTTATTATAAAATTATTTTGATCCAATTGAAATTTGCAATTTATTTTGATCCAATCGAAATTTGCAATTTATTTTTTAAAAAAACAATAATTACCATCTAATGTACAAAAAGTTACTATTCACTCTAGGTACCCATTTGCCATTACAACTTCTTTCATGTCTCGAGCTATCCACTTCTTGCACTTTCTATTAAATTTTAACTCAGATTATTCTTTACTCCAAATATTTTGACTAAATTCTCTCTTATGTTTAGCATTCTATTTCAAAGAAATATTTAGGATCATAACGCTTTACTGTTAATAAAAATTCTATTAGGGACTACATTTTCTAACTTTCATGAGAATTCAACCTAATTTCATATGTTTGGAGACAAAATTGTCATTGACCCTTTCTCCAAATGAATATTCCCTATGTTTAACTATGGCATATGTGATGAACCATATTTTCATTAATTAAGCATGTAGGTATTAAGAAAATAGCTGGAGTTTAAACGTACATATGATATGTTCGAGACAGGTGCACTATTTATGGATCATGTATGGGAACAAAAAATAAAACACTGAACAATATTGTTGCTGTCAAAATGATGAGCCGATGTAATCAGGTATCGGCTACACTTCCGATAAACATAAACGATTCGATATGCTGAAACAAAAAACGGTATTAGATCTTTTTTGAATCAGGGATAGGGTTCCTTGAACTTACTATAGAAAGGGTTCAAGAAAGTCAGGTAAAAATGCATAACGGAAGAACTTCTCGGAACAATAAACGGATACGTGTATTGATTTGCTTCAAAGAAAGTACAGAAAAGATTTAAATTCTGAAAGAAGAACAGAAAGCTGTAAAGAAAGAGGGAAATAAAGCTGTAAATGAAAGCTGTAATAAAGCAGTAAGAAAGCTGTAAGAAATTAAAATCCTAGACTAAAAAGTTGTAAATGACGATAAAGTAGAAGAAATTGAAATTTAATGTTGTTAGTTGATGATGGTCGTGTCTGGGTTCTGGGCAACGCTCTCATTTTATACTTACTGCAATCGAACCACTAACAGATCGTAGAGTTTCTTCCGGGCAAAGAATGCTCCCAACGGTCATGGATAAGCTCGCAGAATTCTCGCGCCGAAAGATCAGGAATTCGTTTTACTTCTTATCGGCTTCGTGGTGCCGATGTTGACTATGACTAACGGCTGCTCAAAACATTGACTTTATCGGCTATAAAAAAACTTATTAAATCGGCAACGGCTCAAAGTAACCATTGCGTCGGCTCGGTAAAGCTGACATCAACACATGCCCCCCCGAGTCCCGTTGTTTCAATGAATGTGAGTCAGCGAAGCGACGTGAATCGTACAGTCATTAATAGCAGCCGTTCCTTTTCTGACAAAAATGAAACATCCCGAACGTTGTGGAACATTTGTGACGCCTCATTTTTTGAACCCGCAAACGGCTTAATTTCAAACTCCCTTATAAATAGTAGTGGTCCCCAATCAGAACTCCTCACTTCCTATGACTTTTATTTTCTTCAGAATTTATTGCTTAAGTAATTCATCGATTCTTTACCTCCTTGCAATTATCCTTTGCGATTTGTAAATTTTCTCTCAGTAAAAAGAACAAACTGTGATGGCAACCCCCAATGACAAGAACATCCTGTCCCCAATCTAAGCCAATAACAACCTGTTCACATTGAGCCCCCGTCTTTTACCTACAGAGGTTACCGCTGAACACTTGCAGTTTGTCTTACCTGTCGATTTTACCTTTCCTCTGCAATAGAACACCTTTACAACTGCCAATCTCCCCACCTCCTTCCATCATTGGCCCCATAAGCTCAAGAATTACAGAGAATGGCAGGACTGCTGTCACGCCCAATTTGGGGCCATTTGGGAACAATGGAGGATTTTGGATGCCATCATGATGACTAACTTTGAAATGGCATTTGATCGTAACCTATTTGCCGCCGTTCTTCCCTTCTGATCCTCGGCGATCAACGGCTTCATCTTTTCGCACGGGATGTTTTCCCCTACTATTCTCGATATCTGCACCATTCTTACTTCCGATGCAATGGTGACGAGATTCTGAGACTCCACGATGAAGAGAATCTACCAGCCGTTGAGGCTTGTCTAGACAAGGCCTCCTCTTCATACGGCAACTTCATTGCCACTCAGAGAGGGGTGGATGACACTCCTTCAAATCAGGAGCAAGCGGCCTTCTTATGGTTCTAGTTGTGTAAGTATATTATCTGCTCTCATTCTACTGGCGTTAGCAACGAGTACCGATACTACGTATCGACTCTCCTATGAAGCAAAAGGCATTGCGACCTAGCCTCTCTGGTCCTCACCCTAGTCTACCGCACCATCAATCAGCTGATGACCACTCTTTTCGTTGGAGAGGATCCGACCAACCGTAGGGGTTCGCTCTGGATTGCCCAACTGTGGTTGTACCAGTTTCTACCCAATTTTGGTGTCAGCTGAATTACAAGAGCTTCCGCGAGCCCTTTTGAACAAGCGACAGGCTATCAACTGCTACGGGTCCCCTTGAACACTGCCTTTGCCGAGACCATCGTCTCATATCTCCACCAATGTCGAGGCTTCCATGTTGCCACCTTCTTTCCGTATGCTGCCCATAAAGAAGGTCCCCTCTGGTTGAAGAGCTTATCGGAAGGCCCCAAAGCAACTCAAGAGACTTTATGGGTCGGAATTCTGTACCCTTGAGAAATTTTCTTGGGGGCCAAGCCTGGAGCCCAAAGTGCTAAGACCTCCTATGAGAGATATAATCCTCACTGCTTCTCTCGTCAGCTTGGGCTGATACAAGACATCCCTGCCGATCCGGGGCACGTTTCTTCTTTTCCTGTGAAGCCCGTGCTATCGGCTGAGGATGTACAGACCTTAGCCGATAGCACCCTGGCCATCCTGTGGACCTTTGAATTCAAGCCCTTTCAAGTGGTGCTGGAGACTTCCCCTAACTTTAATTCATAGTGGAGACTGCTGAGTGAGGCCCTATTCTCCGACCACGTAGGTGTTTAGCTTCTGCGAGTTCCTGGGCCGACCACCACTTTGCTTGAGACATCATCGGCTAAGAAGGGAAAACACGTAAAACCTCCTGTAAGCCCTATAATAATGTCAGCCTTACACGCTCCCTTGGTGCAGAAAACTACTGCTACTGCTTCTGTTATCCTAGAGAAAGAGGAAGAAAAGATAGAGATCCCGTCCCTACTCTGGTGATCAAAGAGGAAGCATGAAACACCGACTCCTTCCATTTCCAAGGTCTGCTTCTATCAACCTTGTTTTGCTCAGCTTCTTCAATACTCAATTTTTCTAACTACCATTTTAATCCTTTTTGCAGAAGCGTAAACAAAGGATAAGTCGTCACGTTGTCATCGACACTTCTTCTGACTCAAAGGAAGACATTCTGCTCCAATCTTTAGCAGAAAAAGCATCTGAAAAGGTTGTTCTTTCGATGACAGATATCTCATCGGCTGAGGCTACGGCTTCTCTTTCAACGATTGAAGTATCGGATTTTCTACCAGCGGCAGACCTTCCGTTGGCTGAGGCACCGGCCCTATTCTACCAGGGCCTAATATTAAAGAACCAGTGTCCACTGTTACAAAAACAACTCTGCTTCCCCCAAGTCAGGGAACTGAAGAGGCTGTTGCTCATCTGCCGATGACGACATTACCTTCAGCGCTGGACTTTCTCGATGGCCTCATGGGGACCTCTTTGCCTACTGACAAATCCACCATTGATAATGTGAGCCACGCCCTTTTGCGGATTGTACAATCATTCGACCCAGACATGCCCCCTATGCTTCGGGACCTAGCAATTGGGTGCTTGGGACAAATACGCTTCACGGGGTGCTTTCTTTTAGACACGCAAAATTGTCGGGATGAAACTCATAATCAGTTAGAATTTCTGAAACTGCATCGAGAAAATGCAGCATTCTCAGAGAGGGACCGCCGAGAATTCATTAACCGTCTTATGCTTCTTTGAGCTGATATTACGGAGAGAATAGGGAAGGTTGAATGGCTTGAGCGTCGGCTATTGGATCTTTAAGAAGAACTTGACTCTGAGAAAAAGGTCTTAGAGCAACGGCTTGAATCAGAAAAATGACTTTAGGAAGCTGTCAAAGCTATTGATGACTCCAACATCAAACATAATGATGAACAGCTAATGCTGGAAGCGGAAGAGGAATTTCTTGAAGCTGAACTGAAAAGCTCAAATGTTCTGCTAAATGAGATGAAATTCGGATGGGACTGCTTCGTGCTGAACTGAACAAGATTCTTTATCCTCCGACCACTGATGGAGCCGATTTTTCCGGAACTCAAACTGAGGAGACTATCATTACGGTGGCTGAAACAGAAGTTCCAAAGACAGCTATCGATGTAGTCGACCTACCCCCTAAGAAGGAACCAGAAATTGAGCTAGAAATGACTGAAGTAAGGCTTCCAGTCCCTGATCCGCAGCCAATGGGAACTAACACGGTGACTAGCCAGGATTCCGAAACTGAGCCAAAAATAACTGAAGTAAGGCTTCCAGTTGACCTGCCCCCCAAGAAGGAACCAGAAACTGAGCCAGAAACGGCTGAAGTAAGGCTTCCAGTCCTTGATCCGCAGCCAATAGGAACTAACACGGTGACTAGCCAGGATTCCGAATCAGAAGACCCTAATCGGCTAGCGATTGTTCTGTATCGGCCGATATAAATGCCTAACTTCCCCTCTGATGATAGCTGATCCCCTTTGTAATGAATCTTATGGCTATCTGATCGGCCTATTGTGATCATCTTATGACCATTAATATATCAAAACCTTTTTCCAACAAAACTTCCTGTTCAAACTCTCTCATTCTTTTCAATTTTTTTTTTAATAAAATCTCTCTCTCTTCTCTTTTTTTTTTTATTCTCTAGTTCCTTCCTAAAACGCCGGATAATAACATTTCAATAACTTACCGTTAATCGCATTGCCTACTTCTTTTCCATCGGGTGTCATCAAGCGATAAGTCTCTCCATAAAAAACTTGAGTTATTAAGAATGGACCTTCCCATAGAGCAGACCACTTGCCATACCTTAGATCTTTTGGTGCAAGGGGCAAAATAGTCTTCTATATCATGTCTCCTTCTTGAAATCTTCTTTCACGGACTTTCCGATTATATGCCCTTGCTACCTTCTCCTTGTGTTGTTTTACGTTCTCCAAGGCAATCCAGCGATCCTCCTCAACTTGATCTAAACTCAGGGCCAAGGCTGTCTGATATTCTTCAGCTGTTAGACCATGCTGATAGGCTAACCGGGCTTATTGTAGCGATAACTCCACAAGTAACACATCGTCCTATCCATAAGTTAGTCTAAACGGGGTAAAATCAATAGCAGTCTTAGCAGCATTCCGATGGGCCCATAATACTTCCTATAATGTCTCATGCCACCTTCTCGGATTGTCTTCTACTGCCTTACGGATTATGCTGATTAAAGTTTTATTCGTTGCCTCTACTTGTCCATTAGTCTGTGCATAATAAGGGGAAGAGTGAAGCAACTTAACTTTGAATTGAGTTAGAAAGTTACGTACCTAATCCCCTATAAACATCGTCCCTTGATCCGTTGTCACTGTCTCTGAGATTCCGAAACGGAAGAGAATACTCTGCCGGAGAAAATTGATGACTGCCGTTTGTGTCACCTTGATCAATGGTTGCGCCTCCACCCACTTAGTGAAGTAATTCGTTGCCACCAGTATGAATGTGTGTCTTTTGTTGAAGATGGATAAATCTTTTCGATAATATCCAAAGCCTATCCACGGAAAGGCCAAGGTTTAATGATCGGATACAATTCCTTGGAAGAAGTGTGTAATAGAGGACCATGCTTTTGGCAAGTTTCACAGCCTAACAGCATAAGCATTACAATCTGTGGTCATTGATGGCCAAAAGAAACAATGGCGTTGAAGCGTCCATTTCAATTTTAGGCCCGCCTAATGTGCTCCACATAGGCCTTCATGTACTTCTGCCATAGCCCGCAATGTTGCTTCTTTTGAGAGACACTTTAAAAGAACTCCGGTGTGACTCCATCGGAACAAATCATTGCCTATTAAGGTAAAGCTGAGGGCATTCCGTTTTAAGTCACGAGACGCTTGACTAGTCGGGTTTCGTAAGTACGTAACAATCTCCTGTCGCCAATCATCCTGATACTCTGTTTCTGCTATCTGTTGGCACATTATGGCTTTCTTAAAACCTGAGGCCATCTGAGCTAAATCATTAGCTCCTTGATTTTCTGATCTGGGAACATGAACTAGAATAACCTCCTGAAAATGCTGAAGTAACCTTTTTACCTCCTGCAATCTGTCTGACAGAAATGGGTTAGCACATTTATAATTTCCTAATACCTGTCGGATAACCACCTGAGAATCTCCTAAAATTTTGACTATTTGAACCTCCAATTCTTTCAGAATCTGTAGTCCTAATAAAAGGGCATCATATTCCGCCTGATTATTAGTTGTTCCCTTCTTTAACTCAAAGTGGATCTTACCCTGATGTCCATTTAGAGATTCAATAACCAAACTAATGCCGGTCTTTTGTTGGGTGCTTGAGCCGTCAAATCGCAAAACCCAAGGCTTCAAAGAAATGTACCTCTGTGTTGTATTTCCTTTCGTTTGTGGCACTTCTAAAGAAGGATGTTCGGCTAAGAAATCCGCAATAGCCTATCCTTTGACTGCCCTCAACGACACATGAGTTAGGGAAAAAGCATGTAATTTGACTACCCATTTCATAAGCCGTCCATTTAACAGATGACGATTCAACAAGAATTTAATTAAATCTACCTTGCACAAGACATGTACTTCCCTAAATAACAAGTAATGTTCCAACTTTGTGCACGCATAGTAGAGAGATAAGCACAATTTTTCAATAGGGGTGTACCTGGTCTCTGTGTCCGATAGATTTTGACTAAGATAGTATACTGCTCTTTTAATCCCTTGTCAGTCATCCTGAGCTAATAAACTACAGATGGATTCTTGTGCAACTGAAATGTATAATTTCATGGGAGACTGGTTGTGTGGAGGTGCTAATACCGGTGGATGTGATAAAGCTATCTTTATCTGATCAAATGCTACCTAATGCTCAGGCTGCCAAATAAAATCTTGAGATAACTTTAATTGTAATAAAGAGGAAAAAGCTTTCTGTTTACCTGCAGAGTTTGCCAAAAAACATCGTAGGAAATTGATCTTCCCCAGGAAACTCTGAAGCTCCTTCTTCGTCTGAGGAGGTCTTGCTTGTAAAATGTCTCTGGCTTTGTTCTGATCTATTTCAATCCCCCTCTGGTGTACTAAAAAACCAAGAAAATTTCCAGCAGTAACTCCAAATGCACACTTAGCAGGATTGATCTTCAAATGGTGCTTGCGCATTCAGAGAAACGCTTGTTCCAAATCAACCAAATGTTGTAAGAAAGCGGGGACTTTACGACCAAGTAATCTATGTAGACTTCCATTGTGCTGCCGATAAGATCATGAAAGATGAGGTTCATAGCCCGCTGAAAAGTGGCACCAACGTTCTTCAAACCAAATGGCATGACTACCCACTCGAATAAGCCGATAGACCCTGGGCAACGGAATGTTGTTTTGTGTGTATCTTCCTCAGCTATGAATATCTGGTTATACCCTGAATAACCATCCATGAAACTTAAAAACTGGTTACCTGCAGCGGAATCCACTAACATATCTGCCATCGGCATAGCATATTCGTCTTTCGGAGTAGCCAAGTTTATATTTCTGAAGTCTATGCAGACACGTAGTTGACCATTCTTCTTAATGACCAGCACAATATTAGAGATCCAATCTACGTATCGGCACGTACGGATGAATCCACATCGAAGTAACATTTCTATCTCTTCCTTAATCCTGGGTAGCAACGCGGGATTAAAACGTCTTGCCGGTTATTTATGAGGCTTAAAGCCCTCTTTGACAGGTAGACGATGCTCCACAATGCTTCTGTCCAATCTTGGAATCTCATGATAGTCCCACGCAAAGCAATCTTTACACCCGTAGATTAGACAGGTCAACATATCTCTCTGCATAATAGACAAATGTAGACTAACCTTGATTATTCTATTCTCCCTAAGTTTTCCTATGTCTACTTCTGTTAACGGATTTTGAGCAATAAAACTAGGAGCTCGCCGGACCTCTGGATCCTCAGGTCGTAAGCCGTTTCCCTTTAGCTCTTCAGTCGTGATTAGGTTATGAGCCATAGTTAGCTTGGCATACTGGCTAGGATTAAAGGTCAAATGATAAAATAGAGCTTCGTTCATGTGAATTTCTACTGAAAATGGATTGGGATCGGCTGGGATTTGCTCTACCCATTTTCCATCCCAGATCAACATCATTTGATGTAAAGTGGACGGTATGCAGTGGTTTGCATGAATCTAATCCCTGCCCAATAAAACGGAATAAGCTGACTTTGCATTAATTATAAAAAAAGACCGTCTCACTGGTCTTGGACCCGACTGTGACTTCAAAGGTGATAATGCCTTCTGCCTGTTGGGAATATGCCCTTTTAGACTAGTTTTCTGATGAAAATATCGAATATGTTAATAAAAGAATTTATTTGTCGAAAATCGTTTGTGAAATAATTTTTCTTTATTTGTGTACAATTTCGTTTGGAACAGACCCATTGTGTTTGAATAAGTGATCCATGTGAATGGAGATCTTTCACAGTAAGGTATGGATCATGGGTTATTTAACACATAAACAGTCGTTCTTAACCGATTGATGAGAATGAGAATCTCATCATGTTTAGGTTATTATGTTATGAATTCCAGGTAGGGAATGGCTTACCTTTAACCAGTGAGTAGTCAACTCACTTCATGACATAAGCGTATTTCGAATACGTAGAACAAGACCTGTAGTAGTGGTTTCTAAAAAGTACTATATGGTAGAAACCTAGTCTATTACCGCTACAGCGTGGATTAGTATTCTATGACTTGAGTATGGGTTGGTGGTCTGGCGAAGCTGGAAGCACATGCTTTGATATACTATAGTTGAGGTTCTATCAGAAGGCCAATATACTTGTATGTTGGGTATGTGTGACTAGTTAGTTAAGACAGACTTGTACAAGATAATTTCTACACCATATCGCCCCTTGTGGTTGTCCGGATGATCTAAATATCCAGAGCCCCGGGAAACGTGACTTCGATGATTGCTTTAGGGTCGCTCCCTTAGAAAGCGGAAACACTCTAGGAAGTCGTGGATCATTGGACTAGAGGCATAAGGATGGTAGATGTCTTTAGAGAGGTGTTAGTACACTTCTTCCTCTCTAAATGTACGACGATGTGTAGAGGGGTATTTTAGTCATTTTCACTTGTAGGTCGAAGACTCTGCTAATGCAGCATTATCCTTGGGGTCAATATTTCCTTATGGTGATACTAGGAAATATTTAAAATGCAAAATACATCTATTTATATAGTAGGGGTATTTTGATCATTTTAGTAGCCTAGGCGATGTGTCTTTTTGGTCCTCGGAATAGCCCGTAAGTCATAATTAATTTTTGGATTGAGAAAATGATCTCAGTTGAGAGAGTTTTATTTTATTCGGGAAGTCTAATTTATTATTGGACTGGAATAAAATAAATGGAGAGAAATTTATTATCTGATTTAATTGGTTAATTAATTATTCAGGACCTGGGTCCAGTTTGAATAATTAAAAAATTGACCAGGACTTAAACTAGAGGAAAATAATTATTACTTAATTATTTATTAGGTTATTTATTTAATTAAATCCCAAAGAATAAATAATTAAAGTTTAATTATTTTTTAGTTCATTAATTATTTATTGGGTTATTTATTTAATTCCAAGAAAAATAATTAATATTTATTATTTTGAATTTTTCGGGTCCAGAAAAAATAATAAATATTATTTTGGCCCAATATCCTGGACCATAGGATTTTTTCGGACATAGTTTATAAGAGTTTGGAGTGAAGCTAAAATTTATTTTGTAAATAATATTCGGGTATAAAATCTCGAGAATATTATTTTTATCAAAATAATTATTTTTGATTTCATGACTCTTCACTTTCTGTGTGGAAAAATAAAATAAAAGAAAAAGAAAAAATAACAATGTCTCTTGGCTTTCCCTCTCTCTCATGGCTTTTTATTTTCCTGACTTTTGGTTTTCTGGCATGTGGCTTCTATTTTGGCTATAACAGAAGAAACCATGTTTTGGATACGGATGGCCAATGAAGAGAAAATCAATGATCATTTTTCTTTCTTCCAATTGTGTGCTCACCGACCGAAAAATTAGGCAGGGAATATTCTGTGAATCAGAAAACTTTGCATTCATTTCACCGGAAGAAGAAAGGAAGACAGTGGAAGGAAGCTACATTGGAAGTTCATCCCACGGATGATGATGAAGAAAGCCGTTTTCTGGCTTCAAGCATTTCTTCAACATTCTTCTTGTTTTTAAGGCTTCAAGAGGTATGTATTCAACCCACCATGATGCTTCCATACTCTGATATATGCCATGTTCTTCCATTTTTCATTTACTGTCCACGGTTGAAATGCATGCTCTGTGAATGTCAATCCTTCACTGCCGCGGCTGCTTCTCCAATGAAGTTAACCATCTATACATCGGTAGGAGACAAATCTATCCTATCTTTTCCTAATCGTTTCAATGTAAAGAAAGGCATTACATTCAAGACAGCTCCACCATCAACAAAAATCTGAGTAAAAGGCTTGTTGTTGATATGTGCTTTGATATATAAGGGCCCGAGGTGATTAACACTCTAGGCTGTCGGAATTGGAAAGAACATCCCTTTTGATGGGACCTTGACATCAACCAATTCCATTGCAGCTTTTTCCTTCGCATGAAAATCCTCTTCCATGGACTCTTAACGAGAGGTAGCTTGAAAACTTGACGGCAGGATGTTGAGTATATTTTGGCCATTATCATGGGATAATTGTTCTTCAACCCAAGCATCAAGAGGTCGCCTTTGTTGTGCTCGCTTCTACTGTTCTCGTCTTTTTTGAGATTTTGATGGTCGGGAACAACGACCAAGCAGAAATAGCTTCTCTTGGGGCACCTATACTGTTAGTTTCTCTTCTTTGCCATGGAAATGTGCTACAAATGAGGGAGGAGATAAACGGGTAAAAACAGATGGTTTACTATCCAATCTTTGGAATCCTTTCCCTATCACCTCCGGTTTGTTGCTTTCTGTAGGTTCTTTATAATTCCTACCCTCTTCTGTTTGCAGCATGTGTGCATCGGCTAACGGAAATGGATCCGTGTCTACTAAAGTTTCTTCCTTTTTATCTGCAAACTTTAATCTTCCATCCTGGATAGCCTTTTGAATGGTATTCCTGAAAACAACACAACTATTAGTATTATGAGAAAAAGAATTGTGCCATTTACAGTACCTTTTTCCTTTCAAATCTTCTTGGCTTGGGATCCTGTGTCCGTAAGTCAGACGGATTTGTTTATCTACCACTAGCTGGTTAAAGATCTGTTCAGCTTTTGAAACATCAAAAGAGTAAGATGGTCCAGCTGTGGCAACTTCTTCTTTCCCTTTGCCAGGCTTCAAATGTGGACACATGTAGGAGGAACCCTTTACCAACTCAGCCGCCATTACCTCTATAGCTTGCTCTTCATCGTCCTCATTGGTATCGTCTATGACTGATATCATTGTCTGGTCATGGGAGAACTTAACGGAACACCTCTTCTCCTTCTCCTTGATCATCTCTTCTATTCTGACAGTATGAGATAATAAACAGGATAGATCAGAGAAATCTTGGAGAAGGAGTCGTTCTTTGAGTTACGGATGCATCCTGTTGATAGCAATTCTTGCACATTCTGTTTCTGGCAATTGGGTTGTGCACTTGGACTTAGTCTGCCGGAAACACTCAATAAAATCCACAACATCTTCTGATCCCTTTTGTTTTATTGCTAAGAGATCGGCAATGGAAACTTCTAGTGTAGGTTTAAAGAATCATTGGTGAAAAATTCTTTCCATGTCAGCCCATGAGTATACATAGTTAGGAGCTAGATTCGCATACCATGTGAACACTGCCCCTGTTAAAGACAACGAAAACAGTTGTAATTTATGCCATTCATTATTTTCCAACTCACCACATTGTGCCGTAAACCTTTCGATGTGTTCTATGGTGGACTTATTGTCGTCACCAGAGAACGTAGTAAACTCCGGTAACTTAAAACCTCGAAGGAGTACTGCCATAGAATTCACCCAATCAGGATAAGGTTTTTGGTATATGAGCCGATCCCGTGACTGTCGATGAAATGCTTTCGTCATTATATCGGCCGACTAGTATGGCTGTTGAATCTGTGGTGAAGGACCTTGCATGACAGGTCGAGAACCTTGCCCCATGAAAGGCTCAGTACTTCCGATCCCCTGCACTGGATAAGCCGTTGTCGTTGCTGGATATACAAGAGGATAAGAAGCAGAGTAATTCGGTTGTCCCCCGAAAGGTGGCATGTTTCCCCTAACAAAGGTTGGGGCTGCTTCATAAGTTGTTGGTAATCCTATTATCGGAACAGGACTCCTTCCTGGAAACACTTTTGCTGGCATAGTATTCTGAGCCACTACTCCTGGAATAACTTAATGTTCCCCAGTAGCAGGGAAAGACATTTCTCTACGTAAAAGGTGAACTGATCCATAAGATGGTGCGCCATCAGCCGATGGCATGGAATACGCAGGTGCCATGGTTGTTCCTTGTGCAGAGTAACCCGGTGCTTGAGTGAAAGTTTGCACATTTTGCCTTTGTGCAAATTGTTGGAGCTCGTTCTGAAGCAGAGGTCGAAAAATAGTAGCAAATTATGGGATAAGACCCTGCAAGAGCTCACCAGTACATTGTTCCATAGTATGTCGGATGGCAGTCAGAGAGGTAGGTGTCGACTGAGACACTTGCGGTGGGGATGAGGACTGACACCCTTGCTCCGGAGGAGTAACCTAAGTATAACTGGAAGTAGTAACAGAAGCATCTGTGAATTGTTCGCCATCAAACGACCTGACCGCAATTGCATGCGAAAGTTGACCTCGAGTCCCACCATGCGTGCCAATCTGTGTTGTTGTCAAAATGATGAGCCGATGTAACCAGGTATCGGTTACACTTTCGATAAATACAAACGATCCGATATGGTGAAATAGAAAACGGTATAAGATCTTTTTTGAATTAGGGACAGTGTTCCTTGAACTTACTATAGAAAGGGTTCAAGAAAGTCAGTTAAAAATGCACAATGGAAGAACTTCTCGGAACAATAAATAGATACGTGTATTGATTTGTTTCAAAGAAAGTACAGAAAAGATTTAAATTCTGAAAGAAGAACGGAAAGCTGTAAAGAAAGCGAGAAATAAAGTAAAGGAAAGCTGTAAAGAAAGCGAGAAATAAAGCTGTAAAGGAAAGCTGTAATAAAGTGATAAGAAAGTTGTAAGAAATTGAAATCCTAGACTAAAAAGCTGTAAATGATGATAAAGTAGAAGAAATTGAAATTTAATGTTGTTGGTTGATGATGGTTGTGTCTGGGTTATGGGCAGCGCTCTCATTTTATACTTGCTGCAATCGAGCCACTAACAGATCGTGGAGTTTCTTCCGGCCAAAGAATGCTCCCAACGGTCGTGGATAAGCTCGCAGAATTTTCGCACCGAAAAATCAGGAATTTGTTTTACTTCTTATCGACTTCATGGTGCCGATGTTGATATTACTAACGGCTGCTTAAAACGTTAACTTTATTTGTTAAAAAAAAAACTTATCAAATCGGTAACGGCTCAAAGTAACCATTGCGTCAACTCGACAAAGCTTACGTCAACACATACTTTTGAATAAATGAAAAAAAGAAAAAGAAATCATAAGGAAAAATCAAACATAAGTCTACACATAAGGTATCACTCTTCCGAAAGCCTTCTGTGATACTTATAATGTTGCTTGAAAATCTATCTTCAAATATAACAAAGAAAAATATATTTATTTATATGTATGTATGTGTGTAATATATATTAATATATTTGTTGACGTCAACTTTGCCGAGCTGACACAACTATTACTTTGAGCCGATGCCGATTTGATAAATTGGGGCTAGCCGATGAAGTCAAAATTTCTAGTAGCCGATGGTCATGGTCAACATCGGCATTATGGAGCCGATAAGAAGGAAAACAGATCCCTGATCTTTCAACGCAAGTATTCCGCACGACCGTTGGGAGCATCTTTGGCCGGAAGAAACTCCACGATCTGCTAAGGGCTCGTTTGCAGCAAGTATAAAATGGGAGCAGTGCCCAGAACCAAAAAAGAAGGCATCATCCAGCAACGTGCAACTTCAATTTTTTCTACTTCATCGTCATTTACAATTTTTTAGTTTAGAATCTCATTTCCTTATAGCTTTCTTATTGTTTTGTTTTAGTTTTTTCTCTACCGTTTTGTTTATAGCTTTTCTTTACAATTTTTTGTTCGTCTTGTTTTAATATAATACGTTTTCTGTACTTTCCTTTAAGCAAGTTAATACAAGTATTATTCTATTCTCCCAGAAAGGTCCTTCCGTTGAACATTCTCAGCTGACTTTCTTGAACCCTTTCTATAGTAAGTTCAAGGAACCCGGTCCCTGATTAAAAAAAGATCTGATACTATTTTCCGTTTTCACCATATCGGATCGTTTGTGTTTATCGGATGTGAAGCCGATCCCCATTTACATCGACTCCCTATTTTAACAACAACATAGATTGGCATGCCCAATGGGACCAGAGGTCAGTATTCGTATGCTATTGCGGTCAGGACGAACAATAGCAAACAATTCACAGCAACCATAGGCACCGGAGACATCCGAGCAACCCCCAGTCTGTGCTCTCCGGGGAGTCTTTGATCCTGCGGTCACTACTACCAGCTGTACTCAGGGTATTTCTGTGGAGTAGGGGGGTCAGTCCTCGCCCCCATCACCGGCGTCTCAGTCGATGTCCACCTCATTGATTGCTATTCAACATACTATAGAACAATGTATTGGCGAGCTCTTACAGGGGCTTATTCAGCAGTTCGCTACTATTTTTCAACCTCTGCTTCAGAATGAGCTCCAGCAATTTGTACAGAGGCAGAATTCGCAAACCTTTGCTCAGCTATCAGGTTACCATGCTCAAGGGACAAACACGGCCCCTGCATACCCCATGCCGTCGGCTGATGGTGTACCCTCTCATGGCTTAGTGCACCTCTTGCAAAGAGAAATGAGCTTCCCTGCTACCGGGGGCATCAAGTTTCAGGAGTGGTGGCTCAAAACATGGTGCCGACAAAAATGTTTCCAGGCAAAAGTCCGGTCCCAATAACAGGGTTACCATCGACTTATGAAGCTGGGCTAAACCTTGTTAGGGGAAACATATCGCCTTTTGGGGGGTAGACGAGTTACTCTATTCCTTACCCTCCTTTATATCCGGCAACTACAGCAGCTAACCCAGGGCAAGGAATTGGAAGTACTGAGCCGTCCACAGGGCAAAGTCCCCGACCTGTCATGCAAAGTCCTTCACCTCAGTTTCAACAGTCGTACCAGCCAGTGGATATGGTAACGGAAACATTCCGACGGCAGTCACGGGATTGGCTGGTATACCAAAAACCTTATCCTAAATTGGTGGATTCCATGGTAGTGCTCCCTCGAGGTTACAAGCTGCCAGAGTTTTCAACATTTTTTTGTGAAGACAATAAGTCCACCATAGAACACATCGAAAGATTCACAGCACAATGCGATGAGTTGGGGAACAATGAATGGTATAAGTTACAACTATTTTCATTATCCTTGACAGGAGTAGCATTCACATGGTATGCTAATCTAGTTCCTAATTCTATATACTCCTAGGCTGACATGGAAAGAATGTTTCACCAACGTTTCTTTAAACCGGTACCGGAAGTTTCCATCGCGGACATTCTAGTAATAAAGCAAAAGGGATCAGAAGATGTTGTGGATTTTATTGAGCGTTTCTGGCAAGACGTTTTAATCCTGCATTACTACCCAGGATCAAGGAGGAGGTAGAAAGGTTACTCCGATGTGGGTTCATCCATACATGCCGGTATGTAGAATGGATATCTAACATTGTGCCGGTCATTGAGAAGAACGGTCAACTACGGGTCTGCATAGACTTCAGAAACGTGAACTTGGCCACTCCAAAAGATGAGTATGCTATGCCAATGGCAGATATGTTAGTAGATTCTGCTACGGGTAACCAGTTTTTGAGCTTCATGGATGGTTATTCAGGGTATAACCAAATATTCATAACTGAAGAAGATACGCGTTCCGTTGCCCGGGGTCTATCGGCTTATTCGAATGGGTGGTTATGCCATTTGGTTTGAAGAACGCTAGGGCCACCTTTCAACGGGCTATGAATCTCATCTTCCACGACCTTATCAGTAGCACCATGGAAGTCTACATAGACGACTTGGTCGTGAAATTCCCCATGTTTCTACAACACTTAGTTGACCTAGAACAAGCGTTTTTCCGGATGCGTCAGTACCGCTAGAAGATCAACCCGGCTAAGTGTGCCTTTGGAGTTACAATTGGCAATTTTCTTGGGTTTTTAGTACACCAGAGGGGGATTGAGATAGATCAGAATAAGGCTCAGGATATTCTGCAAACAAGACCGCCTCAGACGAAGAAAGAGCTACAAAGTTTCTTGGAAAAGATCAATTTTTTATAGCGTTTGTTGGCAAACGCTGCAGGTAAGTAGAAGGTATTTTCTTCTTTGTTACGGTTAAAGTTATCTTAAGAATTTATTTGGCAGCCTGAGCATCAAGTAGCATTTGATCAAATCAAGGTAGCCTTATCACATCTACCGGTGTTAGCTCCTCCGCATGACCAGTCTCCCATGAAGTTATATATCTCAGCTGCGGAAGGATCTATCAGCAGTTTATTGGCTCAGGATGACCGGCAAGGGATAGAAAGAGTAGTATACTACCTTAGTCGAAATCTATCGGATATGGAGACCAGGTACACCCCAATTGAAAAGCTATGCTTATCTCTTTACTATGCATGCACAAAGCTAAAGCATTACTTGTTATTTAGGGAGTTACATATCCTATGTAAGGTAAATTTAATCAAACTCTTGTTGAATTGCCCTTTACTAAATGGGCAACTTATGAAATGGGCGGTCAAATTGCATACTTTTTCTCTAACTTATGTGCCACTGAGGGCTGTGAAAGGATAAGCTGTTGCAGATTTTTTAGCTGAACATCCTTCTCTGGAGATACCACAAACGTATGGGGACAAGCCGCAGAGGTACATTTCTTTGAAACCATAGATTTTACAATTTGATGGCTCAAGTACCCAACAGAAGGCTGGTATTGGTCTGGTTCTTGAATCTCCGAATGGACAACAGGGTAAGGTTCTCTTTCTTTGAGTTAAAGAAGGGAACAACTAATAATCAAGAGGAATATGATGCCCTTTTGTTAGGATTACGGATTCTGAAAGCACTGGAAGTTCGAGTAGTCAGAATTTTAGGAGATTCTCAAGTAGTTATCCGACAAGTAGTAGGAGACTATAAATGTGCTAACCCGTTGCTGTCGGGTAAGTTACAGGAGGTAAAAGGGTTACTTCAACATTTCTAGGAGGTCATTCTAGTTCATGTTCCCCGGACAGAAAACCAAGGTGCTAATGATTTAGCTCAGCTAGCTTCAAGTTTAAGGAAAGCAGTGATGTGCCAACAGATAGCATACACCAAGTATCAAGAAGATTGGTGACAAGAGATTGTTAATTATTTAAGAAACCTGACTGGACAAACATCTTGAGAGGTGAAACGAAAGGCCCTCAACTTTATATTGGTAGGCAATGATTTGTTCCGGCGGAGTCACACTGGAATTCTTTTAAAGTGTCTCTCTAAAGAAAAAGCATTACGCGCTATGGCAGAGGTACACGAAGGCTAATGTGGAGCATATCAAGCGGGCCCAAAGCTGAAATGGACGCTTCAACGTCATGATTTCTTTTGGCCATCCATGACTACAGACTGTAATACTTATGTGGTTGGCTGCAAAGCTTGCCAAAAGCATAGCCCCTTATTGCACACTCCTTCCACGGAATTGCATCCGATCATTAAACCATGGCCTTTCCGTGGATGGGCCTTGGACATCATCGGAAAGATCTATCCATCTTCAGCAAAAAGGCACACATTTATATTGGTGGCAACGGATTACTTCACTAAGTGGG
Organism: Voacanga thouarsii; assembly: GCA_026120185.1. Classification (NCBI taxonomy): domain Eukaryota; kingdom Viridiplantae; phylum Streptophyta; class Magnoliopsida; order Gentianales; family Apocynaceae; genus Voacanga; species Voacanga thouarsii. The sequence goes on along the minus strand of JANUWF010002326.1, from coordinate 4,964,971 downwards.
TAGTAGCGCAACTATTGGCCAAAGTAACACAAACAGCAGTCATCAACTTTCTCCAACAGAGTATTCTCTTCCATTTTGGAATCCCAGAGACCATAACAACGGATTAAGGGACGGTATTTACAGGAGACTAGGTACGTAATTTCCTAGCACAGTTTAAAGTTAAGTTGCTTCACTCTTCTCCTTATTATGCATAGGCTAACAGACAAGCAGAGGTAACGAACAAAACCTTAATCGGCATGATCCGCAAGGCAGTAGAAGACAATCCAAGAAGATGGCATGAGACGTTGCAGGAAGTGTTGTGGGCCCATCGGAATGCTACTAAAACTGCAACCGGTTTTACTCCATTTAGACTAACTTATGGGTAGGATGCTGTGTTACCTGTTGAGATATCATTACAATTAGCTCGGATAGCCTACCTGAGGGAGACGAAACAGGGGAGCATGCACTGGTTACAGGAAAAAACAGAGAAAAATAAAATCAAGCCTTAAAGGCCATACGGAAGCGTGAAGATCATACATTTACGCTCCTTAACCCTTCTACGTTGAGTAGGAGCGGATTGAACGACTGGAATCGCCTCGCTTCGCCAACTTGAAGAAGCTTCCGGTTGAACACCCGCTAGCCTTCTACTTCGCCTTGTTTGCATCAACGCCAAGCTTTCCAGCTCTCGGAATATTCCTCTGCCTAACCTCTAGTTGGTGAACACAATGGTGAAGAGGAACAATCTCAAATCTCCTTGGTTCTCTTGCTATTGATTAGCAAAGAAACAAGAAGAAACCAGAGAAGAGAAATGAGTGAGCAAGAGAGAAAGGGACGTGAGACACACCAAGAGTCTCTCTTCACGTGAGGCTCTGTGTTATGTTAGGGAAATTAGGATTTTCCTCTACCAAATACTTATTTATTGGTTAGCCAAAACTAGGTCTCTCATTATCTGATAAACATATCCCCGGAATTTCAAAACACCCGGATGTTATCCTGAGAATCAGTTTTGCCTAACCCTAAACTCTTTTTAACCGTATCTGGAAAAAACTCTAAGGTCCAAGCTATTGGGCCAAAATAATATTTATTATTTCTCTTGGATCCAAAAGATCCAAAATAATAAATATTAATTATTTATTTCTTGAGCTTATATAAACAACCCAATAAATAATTAATGAGCCTAAATGAACCATAATAATTAATCTTTAATTATTTATTTCTTGGGCCTATATAAATAACCCAATAAATAATTAAACATTAATTATTTCCCCTAGTTTAAGCCCAGGTTAATTTCTTAATTATTCATAATGGACCTAGGCCCTGAATAATTAATTAACCAATTAAACTAGATAATTAAATTTCTCTTAACTTCTATTTTAATTTATTTATTTATTTTATTCCAATCCAATAATAAATTAGACTTCATGAATAAAATAAAATAAAATAAAATAAAATCCTCTTGAATTGAGACCAATTCCTCAACCCAAAATTAGTTAGGACTTACGGGCTATTCCGAGGACCAAAAAGACACATCGCATTGGCTGCTAAAATAACCAAAATACCCTTGCTATATAAATAGTTGTATTTTGCATTTTAAATATTTCCTAATATCACCATAAGAAAATATTGATCCCAAGGACAATGCTGCATTAGCAAAGTCTCCGACCTACAAGTAAAATGACTAAAATACCCCTGTACACATCGCCATACATTTAGAGAGAAATAAGTGTACTAACACCCCTCTAAATGACATCTACCATCCTTAGACTTCTAATCCAATGATCCACGACTTTCTGGAGTGTTTCCGCTTTCCAAGGGAGCTACCCTAAAGCAAACATTCAAGTCATGTTTCCCAGGGCCCTAGACATTTTAGACCATTCGGACAACCACAAGGGGCGATATAGTGCAGAAACTATATTGTACAAGTCTTTCTTAACTAATTAGTCACACATACCCAACATGCAAGTATATTGGCCCTACGATAGAACCTCAACTATAGCAAATCAAAGTATATGCTTCCAGCTTCGCCAGACCACCAACTCATACTCAAGTCGTAGAGTACTAGTCCACGCTGTAGCGGTAGTAGTCTAGGTTTCTATCATATAGTACTTTTAGAAACCACTACTATAGATCTTGTCCTACGTATTCGAAATACGCTTATGTCATGAAGTGAGTGGACTACTCACTAGCTAAAGGTAAGCCATTCCCCATTTGGAATTCATAACATAATAACCTAAACATGATGAGGTTCCCAGTCTCATCAATAGGTTAAGAACAAATGTTTATGTGTTAAATAACCCGTGATCCATACCTTACTGTGAAAGATCACCATTCACATGGATCACTTATTTAAACACAATGGGTCTGTTCTAAACGAAAATTGTGCACAAACAAATAGTAAATTCACAAATAATTTTTGAAAATAAATTCTGTTATTAAAATATTCGATTTTACATCAAAAACCTAGTCTAAGAGGGCATACAATCCAACACTTCCAGCATGGTCTAATGGCTGAAGATTACCAGATAGCTTTGGCCCTAAGCTTAGACCAGGTTGAGATGGATCGTTGGGTTGCCTTGGAGAATATAAAACAACATAAAGAGAAGGTAGCAAGGGCGTACAATCAAAAAGTTCGTGAAAGAAGTTTTCAAGAATGAGACATGGTGTGGAAGACTATCCTCCCCGTTGCACCAAAGGATCCGAAGTACGGTAAGTGGTCCGCATCCTGGGAAGGTCCATTCTTAGTAACGCAGGTTTTTTATGGAGGAGCTTATCACCTAATGACACCCGATGGAAAGGAAGCAGGTAAAGCAATTAATGGTAAGTTTTTGAAACGATACTATCCGGCGTTCTGGGAAGGAACTAGCGAGTAAAGAGAGAGAGAGAGAGAGAAAAATTCTTGAGCAAAAATTTTGTCCTGATATGTTGAACTGATCACAAGAGGCCGATCAGATAGCCATAAGTGTTATTACAAGAGAAATCAGTTATCATCGGAAGGGGCAGTAGTGTTGGCCGATAAGGAACAATCGCCAGCCGATCTAGATTTTCTGACTCTATGGACGCTTGACTAGACATCATGGCAGCTTCCATTGGTTGCGAATCAGGAACCGGGAGCTCTTCTTCAGCCATCTCAGCCTCCGTTTCTATTCCTCTTTCGGGAGGCAGGGCCACCTTGTCAATAGACATCTCTGGAACGCCTGTTTCGGCCGTCGAATGGGTCGTTTCTTCAGTTTGAGTCCCGAAAGGGCCTGCTTTGTCAGTAGTCAGGGGATGTAGAACCTTGTTCAGATCAGCCACAAAGCGGTCCCACCCGGACTTCATCTCAGTCAGAGAGGCAGTAGAGTTGGATAGTTCAGCTTCGAGCAGTTCCTCTTCTACTTCCAGCATTAGCCGTTCGTCATTATGCTGAAAAAAGGAGTCGTCAATGGCTGTGACTGTTTCCTGAAGCCCTTTCTTTGATTCAAGTCGCTGCTCTAAGGCCTTTTTCTCAGAGGCAAGTTCTTCTTGAAGTTCAGATATTTGATGTTCGAGCCGTTCAATTTTCCATTTTCCCTCCGCAATATCAGTTCGCAGAAGCGTAAGATGACCCATGAATTCCCGACGATCTTTTTCTGCAAATGTTGCGTTTTCTCGATGCAGCTTCAGAAGCTCTAACTGGTCGTGCGCTTCATCCCGACAGTGCTGCGTGTCAAATAAGAAGTGACCGGTGAAGCATATTTGCCCCAAGCATCCAATTGCCAAGTCCCGAAGTGTAGGGGGCATGTCGGAGTCGGCTGATTGAATGATCCGTAGAAGGACGCGGCTCACATTATCCAGAGTGGACCTCTCAGTAGGCAAGAAAGCTCCGATGAGGCCATTAAGAAAGTCCAGCGACTGAAGCCAATGTCAGCATCGACAGGGAAGTAGTAGTTTTTCCAGTTCCCTGGTGGGGGGAGGCACCGTTGTTTCGACATTATCGGCCACTGGTTGCTTTTTAGGCCTTAGCGGAACAGAGGAGGGGCTTTCTGGAGCCGGAAGCTCAGTCGACGGAAGGGTTGCCGCCGGTAGGGAGGCCGACACGTCAGTCGCAGGAGGAGGAGCCGTAGCCTTCACCGACGGGGCATCTGTTGTTGGATGAGCAGTCCTTCCAGCCGCCCTTTCGGCTAAAGTACGAAGCCGAATATCTTCCTCTGAGTCAGAAGAAGTGTCGATGATAACGGGTCCCTTGTTTACGTTTCTACAGAAAGGATTATGTTGGTAACTAGACAAAATTGAATATTGGAGGAGCCAAGCACAACAAGAATTGCTAGAAGCAAACCTTGGAAATAGGAGGAGTCAGTGTTTCATGTTTCCTTTTTGATCGACGGAGTAGAGACGGGACCTCGATCTCCTCTTCTTCCTCCTCTAGAGCAGCAACAGTAGTTTTCTGCACCAAGGGAGTATGTAAGGTCGACATTATTACAGGACTTATAGGGTGTTTTACCTGTTTTCCTTTCTTAGCAGACGATGGTTCAGGCAAAGAGGCAGTCGGCCCGGGAATTTGCAGAAGCCAGACGCCTATGGGGGCAGAGAACAGGGCTCCACTCAGTAGCCTCCACCATAGATCGAAGTTCGGAGAAGTTTCCAACACCACCTGGAAGGGTTTAAATTCAAAAGACCTCAGAATAGCTTGGGTGCTCTCGGCTAAAGTCTGTACATCTTCAGCCGATAGCACCGGTCTCACAGAGAAGGAGGAAATGTACCCTGAATCTACGAGAATGTCCTGTATCAGCCCAAATTGGTGGGAGAAGCAATTGGGATTGTACCTCTCACAAGAGGTCTTAGCACTCCGAGCTCCAGACTTGGCTCCCAGGAGAATTTCCCGAGGGCACAGGATTTGAGCCCATAGAGTTTCTTGTGTTGCCTCGGGGCTTTCCGACAGATTTTTCAACCAAAGGGGACCCTCTTGGCGAGCAGCATACGGAAAGAAAATAGCACCATGGAAGTCTCGATATCGGTAAAGATACGAGATGATGGTTTCGGCAGAAGCAGTATTTACGAGGACCCAAAGTAGCCGATAGCCAGTCACCCGTTCGGAAGAGTCCTCCTGGGTGCTTGCAAGTTGACTGACACCAAAGTTGGGCAAATACTGATATAGCCAGAGTTGGGCAATCCAGAGCGGGCCCCCAAGGTTGGTCGGGTCTTCCCAGCGGCAAGAGCAGTCATCAGTTGGTTAATAGTGCGGTAGACCGAGGCGAGGACCAGAGAGGCAAGGTCGCAGTGCCGCTTGCTCCATAAGAGAGCCGATACATAGTATCGGTACTCATTACTGACGCCGACAGAATGGGAACAGATGACGTACTTACACAACCAAAGCCATAGGAAGCCGCTTGTTCTTGATTTGAAGGAGTATCCTCCACCCCTCGTTAAGCATTGATGAAATTGCCATATGAAGAGGAGGCCTTGTCCAGACGAGCCTCAACAGCTAGTAAACTTTCTTCGTCATGAAGCCTCGGGATCTCATCGCCTTCACATCGGAAGCCGAGTATGGTGCAGATGTCAAGAATGGTAGGGGAGAACATCCCATGCGAAAAAATGAAGCCGTTTATCGCCGAGGATCAAAAGGGAAGAACGGTGGCAAACAGATTGCGATCAAACGTCATCTCGAAGTCGGTCATCATGATGGCGTCTGAAATTCCCCATTGCGCCCAAATGGCCCCAAATCGAGCGTAGCAGCGGTCTCGCCATTCTTGGTAATTCTTGAGTTTGCAGGGCCAATAACGAAAAGAAGAGGGAAGAGTGGTGGTTGTAAAAGTATCCTGTTGCAAAGGGAAAGTGAAATCAGCCGACAAACACAAACCACAGGTGTTCAGCGGTAACCTTTGCAGGCAAGAGACGCGGGCCCAAGGCAAACAGTCTGGCATCGGCTTGGACCAGGGACAGAATATTCTTATCGGTAGGGGTTGCCATTGCGATGTTGTTTTACCAAAAGGAAATTTACAGTTCGCAGGGAATTAGGGCAAGAAGGTAAAGGATCGATGAATTACTCAAGTAGTAGAATTCTGAAGGAAATAGAAGTCGTAGGAAGAAAGGAGTTCTGATTGGGGACCACTGCTATTTGTAGGGAGGTTTGAAATTAAGCCGTTCGCGGGTTCTAAGGCCGAGGCGTCACAACAATTCTACAACGTTCAGGACGTTTTGATTTTGTCAGAAAAAGAACGGCTGCCATTAAGGGTTGTACGATTCCCATCGTTTTGCTGACTCGCGTCTGCTGAAACAACGGGACTCGGGGGGGCATGTGTTGACGTCAACTTTGCCAAGCCGACACAACGGTTGCTTTGAGCCGATGCCGATTTGATAAATTGGGGCTAGCCGATGAAGTCAAAATTTCGAGTAGCCGATGGTCATGGTCAACATCGGCACTACGGAGCTGAAAAGAAGAAAAACAGACCCCTGATCTTTCGGCGCAAGTATTCCGCACGACCGTTGGGAGCATCTTTGGCCGGAAGAAACTCCACGATCTGCTAAGGGGTCGTTTGCAGCAAGTATAAAATGGGAGTAGTGCCCAGAACCAAAAAAGAAGGCATCATCCAACAACGTGCAATTTCAATTTTTTCAACTTCATCGTCATTTACAGCTTTTTAGTTTAGAATCTCGTTTCCTTATAACTTTCTTACTGCTTTGTTTTAGCTTTTTCTCTACCGTTTTATTTACAGCTTTTCTTTACATTTTTCTGTTCGTCTTGTTTCAATATCAGACGTTTTCTGTACTTTCCTTTAAACAAGTTAATACAAATATCATTCTATTCTCCCAAAAAGGTCCTTCCGTTGAGCATTCTCAGCTGACTTTCTTGAACCATTTCTATAGTAAGTTCAAGGAACCCAATCCCTAATTCAAAAAAGATCTGATACCATTTTCCGTTTTCACCATATCGGATCATTTGTGTTTATCGGATGTGAAGCCGATCCCTATTTGTATCGATTCCCTATTTTAACAACAACAATATTAAATGATATATAAACTACAAGGCTAGCCTGTAATGGAAAAAAAAAGTCAGAACATTCTATCTTGTCTTAAACTACCTACTTCTGATACTAAGCTTGGATTTTTTTTTCTTTTCTTAATAATAGCTTTTATTTAAACATTCTCCAAAAAGCCTAAGATTTCTGATGCTATAACAATTAATTAACAAAATGAGGTACCAAATTGGCATGATTTTCTAATTTTTGTTTAATTTAGCCATTTTATATTTTTAGAAATGAAATTGTTGACTTTTTTAAAGGTTATATCAAAAATAAATTTTCGCAAATGATGAAATATTTAACTATGACATAGGAGATTAATCTAATTCGATTGAATTAAGAACATAATTAAAGATTAAAAAGCCAGGCGGTGTTCTCTAACTACCTGGAATAGTATTCCTTTATTTGATCTCTATGTGAACTTTGTTGAAAAAAATTAATACGGATGATTTCCTCCCAAAGAAGTCATGCATGACATTCCGTTCTTGCTTCAATGATAGTGTCGTCACTTTACAATATTCGAAATCTCTTATTCTTGTTTTGTTGGGGAAGGGGTGATGTGTTCCGTTCATGGTGTCTTGTGTGCATTACTAAAGTAACATGATAGTTACATGTGTTTGACTTGCTCAGTGCATTTTTAGCTTGATAATTGTCTAATATAACAATATATTACTATATTTATTTCAAAATATAGTTCATTTAAAAAAAATATTTTTTTCTCAACATATAGTCCTTTTTAATTAATCAATGCATAATTTAGTTTTTTTTTTTTAGTCTTACTTAGGGGTGTAAACGAATCAAATTTTTATTAAACATGTTTACTTAGGCGTTTGGCTCGAATTCGAATTAAAATATAAACTTTATATTTAGATTCAAATTTTAAACGAGCCGAATTTGAATATTTAAGTATTAAGTTCAAAGGCTTGCGAATATGTTCAATTAATTAATTAAATTCGAATTCAAACTTATTATAATCGAATTCGAATTTTAAAATATTTCAAATAAATCGAATTCGAACCAAGATTTGATATTCAAATCGAATTCAAACGCGGTGTGAAAACAATAAAGTTCGACTCAATTATCTTAAGGTTCGATTTGATTCGATTCAATTCGAATACACTCTTAGTCTTATCCCTTCCTTCAATATTCTTTTTCTCTCATCCGAACTATTATTAAATCAGATATTACTGTTTATTTTTTTTAAAGATAATACTACTTTTTGTTACTAATACATACATACATATATATATATATATATATATATATATATATTAATGAAATATTCAAACCTTCAAACCTTAAGTGGATTCCTTCATTTTAAGATGGAATTCAATTTTGTTAAGGGATAATAGAGACTAGTTATTTAAATTATTTCATTTAAAATAATGTAAGTAATAATTTTATTTTCACTTTAAAGATAAGTCTTTATATCATTTTCAGTGTGATCGATAATTTCAGAGAGTATAGAGTGTACATAAATAAATAAAATTTTCACTCATTATTACAAATAATATAATTTATTTAAAAAAATCAAATTTATTGTTAATAAAAATAGATAATATTACAAAAGTATCAAAATAGTAAATTGATTAATTTTATTTAATTAAAATTATATGTTACTTGTAACGGATATTAAATCCTTAAATACCAAAAAAAAAAATCATTAATTTTGACACAAAAAAAAAAGCCAAAACGACATAGTTTTGGTATATTTGTGTTCCCGGCTTTTTCCTTCTCTTTGTTCTTCCCGGCTTTTCCCTTCTTCCCAGCTTTTCCCTTTTCTTCGTTTTTCGGCGCATGTCTCTAGGTTGATTGCTGGATCTGAAGCTTTTCTATCGGAATAGCCCGAAGTAAAGGTTCTAGGAAAGCTACCGCCGTCACGGCTGCTGCATTTCGCCGGCAGTCGAAGGTCTGTGATCTTGTGCCTTCCAAGGTTAAAGGTTTCCCTGCCTGGCCTGCTACGGTATTTATGTCCTTCATAAGCCAGTCTTTTTTATTTCATTTGGTTTTTATTTCTTCTGTTACTTGGTGGTACACACGTATTTGGATTTTTTTTGTTTTGTTTTGCTGTTGATTAGCTTTACACACGGATCTGATGACAAGGTTAATTTTTTTGTGGGGGCGGGCGAAGGGGGGGAGGGGGCGGGTGGGGAATTTAGGGAGAGGTCAATTGTTGATTCAAAAATGTGCCATGGATTTTTGGGAGTTGAAGTTGAGGCTTAAAAGGTTTCTGCAATTTTCTTCTAAGTCATGGATTTTTTTTTCCCTCTGCCTGCCGAAGCAAATAATTAACTAGAATATTTAGGTGTGGGAAGAAATTTTGTCATGATTTAAAGTATAAGCTGTAAATGTTTCTTTTGTTCAGAAATTTTGAGAGCATACAAAGACAGATAATTTTGAGAGCGTAGTATGAGACATAGATTGAATAAGATGAAAATTACTAAAACAAAGACAGATCATTTCAGACCTCAAGTTTTGTCTCCTTTTGCACGGAATTTCTTTAGCTTTGATTCTGTGTCTCTCAACTTAGTCTTTGTTTTCTCCAATTCTTTTCTCAAAGTTTCTTTTTCCCTGGCTAAGGAACAAGATGATAAGCATGATATTTCCTTTTCAAGAGTTTGAATATGAGAAAGGAATTTTGACTTTTCCACTTCATATTCTTTGGAGAACTCCTGGTGAAGAAAGAAATGGTTGAGTCATGTAGGACAAATGCTAGTTAAACTTAAAAAACTGTAGAAGTAACTTACTGATAGAGCATTTGCAGAAGTTTGAACATTAGAATTTAACTCCTGGATCTGATTTTGGAGCTTTAAGGATTGATTGAGGAGATAATTCTATTCCAAGAAGTAACATTGAACCTTAACAATGGTTGAAATTCAAATTTTCAAGTACTTTGTACATCAACAAGAAAGCACCTTCTCACCCTCAAGACCAGTGACCTTGTGCTCCAAGCACAAGTTTAACTTCTCGTAATTGCTAATTATTGATTTTACTTCCACAGACATTTGGAGAGCGAAAGATCTAAAAACCTGCAGTTTCAGCAGTGTAGTCATGGATTAAAAATAAGCAACCAATAGTATTAGCTACTCATAATCAGTGGCACAATATTTCTAAGACATGCCGAAAGGGTTTTCCATATTTATGGCTCCAAAGTTATAGAACCCACAGCAATTGCACCTGCACCTGTAAAATTTTGTCTGTGATACCTTCCATTAGCCATTGTTGAAGCACCTGAAGTATCAGGAGGAATCAAAATGTCTTCATGTATTTTCTTTGGAGCAGTTTTAACCAAACTGAGGAATTGCAAGATAACAAATTCAAATCCTTCTACAGTAGGGTTTCATGCCACAGCACGGGTATCCCTGCACTAGCAAATGAACCATATTATCCTGAATGTGACTTAGAGCTAAACCAGCTCTTGAACCAGATGACCAGGCAGTATATAACTCTGCAGAATAATGAAAGAAACCATTGTCACTTAGATCCTAAAGTTGCATCATTTTGATTCTTCTCAGATGAGACCAAGAACTGTCCTTCATTCCAGTAACTGCATCTTCTGCTTTGGCTGTCTCATCCTCACCGTCTGCAACTTGAAGTTGATTGTTTTCTCTGTCATGTGTACAGTACTCTTCCTCAGAAGTTTTAATCTCTGTCATGTATACAGTACTCTGTCATTCCAGTAACTACATGGGGTTTGAGCTTCCTTTTGCTGAAATTAGGGAAGTGCGACTTTCATCTAGATGAACATTTCCAGCTAGGTTCAACACTTCAAGACTACAATTTTCAAATAGTGCCTTGAGTGTCTGAATGATTCCAGCCAGGCCAAGTTGACATTTGCACAAGACCAAAACTCTTATGGAATAAAGAGTGTTATTCAGGAATGACATCAATGCATTCGCATCCTGATTTCATGCTTCACATTAGATCCAGTAGGAGAAAAATTACAGAAAATCATTCTCGAATCATTTATATTGTCAATAGTTGATTGACTATGTATCCAAGTTGCAATAGCATAAGCATCAAATTTAAGGGTTAATGTAGAAGAGAGTGATGCATTACTTCAGATGTCATTATTATAGTTTGATTAGTTGAATGATGCAATTTGAAAAAGGTTTAAGAACTAAATAAGTTATTATTATTATTATTATTATTATTATTATTATTATTATTATTATTATTATTATTACTATTATTATTATTATTATTATTGGAGTGAGAATGTCCAATTGAGTTCACAAAGCCCGAAACCCACAACTGGTGTTAGGAAATAAAAGAATAAATTAAAGTTATTTTTTATATTAAATCAGAATAAAAAAATAATTTTATTTCCATTTGGGTTCTCTTCGCTGAAAAATATATATCATATAAATATTGTCTCATTTTTTATAGATCGTTAATGTTATTAATTAGTTAAAAAAATTATGGAAATATGTAAAATTGTCACTTAATTCTATACTTATGTAACTTCATAATACGTGACATAAATATATTGTCATATACAATATTCCGTGATTGTGATCTTTTTTGTGATAGCTAATTAACATCATAGATTATTTAAAAATTTGTGAGGTTATTAAAACCGTCACCTAATATTATAAATAAGCGTGACATCATAGATTATTTAAAAATTTGTGATATTATTAAAACCATCACCTAATATTATAAATAAGCATGACGTAATGAGATTGTCATTAATACTTGTATTTTGGTGACATATGTATATGTCACCAAATAGTTATAAAATACATGATGCAATAAATGTTGTCACAGCTAATAAAAATAATATTAGTGACGTAATGGTAAATCTCGTTAGTAAATAACGACGTTATATAATTTGTCACATAAAAGGTAGTATATTGGTGACAAAATTAAAACGTCACATAATCATGGTATTGTCACAAAAAATATTACTCTCCGTCTCTAGTTGGCAGGAAATGTTGGCGCCAAATATTTTGTGACGCTGTAAAATATCGCCACGAAAAATATTCATTAAGTGACAAATTATGATTTTCATCATGCTATGAGTACTTTCCGTGATGGTCTGACAATACATCATTTAGCAATTCGTCACTAATTGCAAAATTTGTTGTAGTGAGTATAGGTGTTGTATTATTCTATCCGACCCGAATACGTTTACCCGTTTAACCTATATAATTAGGTTTGGGTATGGAATCATAATACCCGTATCCGTTTACCCGATTAATTTAAATATTATAATATAATATTATATATATATTATATTATATTATGTTATATCATTTGGAAGAGGTTATGACGTGTTACTAATTGATTTCTTTCAGAATTTCAAGCTTATAAATTATTTCTTACATGTTTGTTCTTGATCAGCAAGCTCGCAGTTAAAAGCATTATATCTGGCCAACTGATAATTGTATCATTTCTATGTTTATAGCTTCTACTTTTGTTGGTTAAGCTTGTATAGCATGCTATTAAATTAGAATTTTTGAGACTTTTTAATAGAAATGTTTCAAAGTTTTGTGTTTTTTGAAGATTCTTTTTTGGAGAGAGTGGTATGTGCTTGTTCTGTTTCTCAATGTTCTAGTTCATTGTGTCATTTTAATTAATCTCAGAATTGGGACTCCCTAAAATGGGCTAAATTAATCTACTTCCCCCATTTCATTTTTCCCCTAACTGGATTGATGGGTTCTTCAGGCTAGATAGCAAGATAAATGTGAAAAATAACTGATAGTACAAGACTCAAGGATATTTACCTTTGAGGCCTATGGATCCACTATGTTCTAAGATAATGTGGTCAAAATTAGGGTATTTAGATAGAAGTGGTTATTTAATGTGTTGGCTATAACATAATGCCTCCGTTTTATGATTGTGCAGGGTGATCAGTATAGGTAAAAGGAGATATTTAAGGAGCTCGTATTCAGCTTAATTTGACTGTGGAATAATACGCATGCCGTAGGCACTATGTTAGGGGTAATAAAGAAGTTCTTTATTGCATCTATGTTAATGTGGACAGCTCCAGTTGTAATTTTGTTTGGCTTCAAGCATAATCTGTTTCCCGGTAAGCTGAGCATTTTTTTTTTTTAAAACTTTTTCTGCAAACTTATTGATACTGTGTGTACTTGCAGTTTCTTTTATTACGAATGTGATGGAATTTTTCGTCCCTATTTAGTTTCAATTGTCACACCATCCCATTCAGTTTCTTAGCTTTTTCTTTGGGTGCAATTTTTTTTATGGTTTTAGCAATTTGGAATATGATACACCTATGTAATATCTAATGAAGACCAACCCTTGGTGATGCTTTTGGGTTTGAAAAATGGAAGTGGATGCCTCTGTCTCATGATAAGCATGTTTCTGGAACTTTTTATGGCAGTTTAGGCCTTGGAAGGATTGCTTGTGACTTCATTACAGAAATGCATGATTGTGACCCTTAACTCATTGTAAACTATTGATTCAAGAATGTGTGAATCAATAGTTTTGTTCTTTTTTTCTGTTTTCCATCCCCCCCCCCCAACCCAGTTGAGAGGGGGTGGTTGAGAGACACATTAGATCGGAGGAAGACTGACTGAATGATCTTTTGTGATTGGGATGACATACAAATGTTTGTTCATAGGTATTAGTGACATCTCCGGGGACGAATGAGGTTGGCATTGTTTACTTGTATTCTCTTCTGCAAGTCATTCTTCTAGAAAAATGTCCCAGTGGGAATCACCCGTATCCTTCATTTTTCTCCTGTGCATTTCGTTTTCTGGACCTTGTCTTCATATTCATTATCATATTTGTTGTCATTAATGAGTTCATGTCTGACTTCTTATTTAAGACGCCTGTTGATTAAATTTATTATGTTGGTTGTTGCTTTTTTTCCTTCTGGATCAGGTTCAAGTCGATTGTCGCCATATTCTCTGACACTTTTAAGTGGATTCCTTGCCGTCATATCAGTGAACGTGGTTATAGCATTCTATATTCACATGGCAATGAAAGAACCTTCACATAAACATGAGCCAGATGCCAAATTTCTTGCGGAAGCAAAGGCTAGCATTCAGCAGCTTAAACCGACTGAGACTGAGGACTCAGCCGCAACCCGAACAAAGCAAGAATAGATGTGTCTTTGCGCGCTGTGCCTAAGTTTTTTGGACCAACTGAAGCTAAGGTATTCATGAATGACCGATACAGCTTGATTCAATTAATGCCGCACCACATGGTGGTCTCTCAGCCACTGGAATGACCTGAAGTTGAATGCAGCCATAGCTCATTTATGCACAGCAGTACTGCATTTTGTGGCTGTTATGTCACGGCTTGTTTCGAATTGATGAATCTATTGTCATGTTGTGCTAGAAAAAATAAGAACAGGCTAAGGAATTAGTTCATATTTATTTTACAGTGAAAATGTTTATTTTTCCTTTTTCTTTTTGCCTTCAAATATTTTTTTTTTTGTAAATTAATTTTCATGGTTATAAGGTTGTATACTCTTTTTTTTAAGGGTATGTTTAATAACTTATTTAAAATTAATTAATTGCTTATTTAATTAAATGTATTTAATAATAAATAATAAATAATATTTAATTAATTAAGTATATTTAATAATATATTATTATTATTTAATTGATTTAATTGATGAAGTTATATTGAAATTTTATTTGAATATATTATATATTTATTTAATTATTATTTATTTAATTTAAATTATAATATAATATAATATAAAATAAATTTTATTTTATTTAAAATATTGTTTTAAAATTTAAAATTTAAAATTTAAATAATTATAGTCCACTTTTTGCTCTTTATATTTTAATTTTATTAAACTGAATAGGTAAGAGACTCGAGCGTTGTGGGGGTATTTTTTGTTAATATTTTAATTATTTAGTTTATTGTAAATAGTTTTTTAATTAAAATTTTTATAAGGCAAACTATTTCAAAAGTCAGTTAAATATATTAATATTAACTTGTGTATAATATTAATAAATTTTTTTTAAATTATATATATATAAAAGTTAAAGATGAAGTATATCATAACGACACGTGGAAGCATTATAAGGTGACACGTGGTTAAATGATTTTTTTAAAAGAAAAAAATTTATTTAAAATCTTAATTAATTA
The DNA here is from genome assembly GCA_026120185.1 of Voacanga thouarsii. Taxonomy (NCBI): domain Eukaryota; kingdom Viridiplantae; phylum Streptophyta; class Magnoliopsida; order Gentianales; family Apocynaceae; genus Voacanga; species Voacanga thouarsii. The sequence continues at coordinate 4,949,942 of JANUWF010002326.1, read as the reverse complement.
ATAAAATAAATATATATTTAATATTAATATATTAAAATGTATAATTTTTTGAATATTATTTAAATTAATATATTAAAATATGTAATTTTTTGAATATTATATATATATATATATTTAATATTAATACATTGAAAGTAATTTTTTAAATATTATCTAAATTTATTTTAAAATTTTAACTAATTAAATTATTAATTAAGTTAATTAATAATATATATTTAATATTAATATATTAAATCTTAATAACATAACCGATCTAGTTAAGAATGTAAAATCAACTCAAATCCAAAACAAATATGAGACACTTTACTCACTGCAAATTGATATTTTATTAATATAAAATAAATTAATTTTCATGACTTATGAATCAATCGTATTTAATATTCATTATATAATTTTTATATGATTTAAAAATTTCAATAAAATATTTTTATTGAATTCTAAAATTAGGCGGATATATATGTACCTGTTGGTGGGTTCTATATTCCTCAAATGCTTTCTTAATTGAATTGGTCAAATGTTTATTTTTTGGCGGTAAGGCATCTGATCTCTTCAGGTGGTTTACCGATAAGGAGTAATGCTGTCCTTGTGGTGTTATTTCAGACTGTTTTCTTAACTCAATTTGATACTAACTTTTCAAGTCCGTTTTGTCATTCAGCCGATAGCTTTTAGGAGTACTTTCTAGATGAAACGTCGGTAAGCATTTGAAGTGAAAAAATGCAGATTTCATAATTCCATGAATACATGACCGTTTGCTCTTGAATTGCGACTGCTTACTTAAGAGAAAGAAATTGAAGTGTCGTTCAGCATTTTCACAGTTTCTCAAGTGAAGTGAAAGTCATCTCGTTTTCATTTGCTATATGCCGTAAAGTACGCTGATGCCCTTAATAAACTCTCTTTAGTTGATTGAGACCCTTTTTTTGTCATGAGCTGCGCGGAATATGGAGTCGAGCCTTTTTAGTCCCTTCGTTCTCTCTTTTTCCAATACCTTTGCAGAGGCCGCATTTCAACCATGCTGGCAGCTTCCCTGCATTTGTTGTGCTTTTGTTGTTGAAATTTCTATTCTGTTTTGGTTAAATACGTTTATGGGGGTTTATTTTGGTTGATTTGAAGTTGATAAGTCTGATTGGTTGATCTTTCCCTTGTTTTTGAATTCTTGAAGTATAGGCGATCCCTGCAGGAGCACTATCAGCTACCAACGATATAGTGGTGTTATACTGTTTTTGTGCTTTTGTGACATTCAGAAGCTTGAATTCAAATGCATTGTTCTCGAAGTGGTACTATCATTTACAGCTTTTGTAAAAGTAGTATGATGATGTAAATGCTGATTTTATTTTGATGAGTTGGTTAATTGTACTGTTTAAGTATGGCTTTTATTTTATCACAGTTAGCTATTCAAAAGTTGCTGATTGAATTCATATGTTGATGAGTTCTGTTAGTTGGGCAAAATGTGTTTTGGGAAAAGTGGATGAAGGCTGATTAACCCATTACTTGTACTGTGATCTTGTTTGAATAAGATGATCTTTGATGCTCAAATTTTGGTCATGATCCCCTAGTTATATTTTATGAAGCTAGGTAGTGTTGATCTATGTACCTTGAATTAGATTGTTTGTTGGATGTATCGGAATCATCTTGGTATCATATGTTTGATTGTAAATATTCAGTTACTGTAATTATCGTAATAAATGTAATAAAAAACTCTAGATCTGTACATTATAGTCAAGCTAATTAAATGCTAAAGTCTAATTACCTTTTTTAGTTGACAAAAACTAATTTTTTTTGCTAATTATATAATTAAACAAAACTTTTTGAACAATGATATATGTATTTAGCCTTCGACTTTTTCTTAATGTGACTGTTATTATCCCATTGGTAGGAATTTAATCAATGATGAATTATGCTATGATGCAGAAACTGTGAACTCTTTTTTTGTTTTGTAGAAAAACATTAAAGACTTCATTGTGATATGTTAAATACAATAGATATAATCCCCACATGACTTTGATCTGAAACACTAATTCAAAGTATTTTGTACCGTTGACAATTGCAAACATATTAATCAGGCAATAATAAACATTTCAATGATGAGATCAGCAAAGATGTTACATTTTCTATGGATATTAGCAGAGCATTGCTGAGTTATTATATGCAACCTGCATTAAGACAGTAGTATAAACTACTGTCAAGAGCAATTATGTAAATGAGGTTATAGATGATGAGCTATAATACCTATGTACATTTGTGCATGCCTGTGTTATGTAGCTGTTGCAACCTGCATACATATAATAGTATAAGTAATATTGTAGATAAAGTATGTTAAAATATTTCTTAATATGTGGCTATTGAAAGAATATATTATACTTACCCTTGGAAGTCGACTGTAAACTTCTTCATAGACAATGTTTTGAGTGTATCCTTTGGAATCCAAGTCGTCCTCAAGCACTAAGATTTTTAACCTTTTGGTGATTTTACTCTTAAAAGTGCAATGTAGAGTTGTCCATGAGAAAAAACAGGTTTTGGTAGGTACAATCCGACATTGGACAATGTTTGTCCTTGACTCTTATTAATAGTCATTGCATAGCTAGCATACGTTCACAGGAAACTGCCTTCTTATCAAAGTGAAAGGCAACTTTGAATCACTGGAGGACATATCTATTCTTGGGATAGGCACTCTGTCACCTATATTTGAACCTGATATAATTATTCCTTCAATAACTCTTTTCCCTGTTTGTGTGACAATGAATCTTGTACTATTGCATAATCCTTTGCCGAGGGTTGACATTTCTTAGCAACATAATAGGCACATTTTCTTGAGCTTTAATTTATGATCAGGCATTCTTGGAAAACTGAGACTGTTGAGGAATTCTATTGGATACAAATTATCAGCATCTTTTAGATTTCCCTTTTGCTTCGTCTATTCTGTCTGCACTTACATATTCAGTAGCATCTCTAGGGACTTTTTCCAATGCAAAGCTATTCAACTCGTGAACAGTGTCTTTTCTTGGTGTTAGAATGGCTCTCTCCATCAAATATATAGAACCTGGAAATTTTGTCTCAAATTTTGGATAAGTTGATTTGAAGATTGTCTCTACAAGATCACCATTAGCTTCTATAATGAATCTATTAGAAATTTGATCCATGTAGGTTCATTATAATCTCCTCTACACTTTGATGGTTCTGTGCCATCTCCTATTCTTAGAAGCTAATTTGCAAATATTACATATTCTTCAACTTCCGTCACATCAAAATCGTGACTTTGTTTAAGTCTCATGTTCCCAAACAGTGTTAGTACTTCACAATGATTCCACAAATTTGATTGATTCAATGACAAATGTACGATATCAGCTCTTTGACCTCTTGGAACAATCAGAAGGAAATGACGAAAATCTCCTCCTAATAGCATTGTTTTGCCTAAAAATGGTTTTGAACCATTGTAACTTGCAGATAGCCTTAGTATGTCTTTGAGTGTTTTGTCAACAGTCTTAAAAATATATTTGGAATTCATAGGAGCTTCATCCCATATAATCAATTTGGCTCTTTTTATCAATTCTGCAATCTGAGAGTTTGTTTTAATTGAACATGTAGTATCTTCTGTGGTCACCAATGAAATTTTGAATATGCTATGTGCTGTTTTGCCATTGGGTAAAAGTAATGATGCAAGCCCTGTTGAATTATGGAAATAATGTTACTAAAATAAACATGCGAATTTGTTTTTATGATGTTCTTTATGCAAAATTTTTATGTCGCTGTTTTATTTGTTTTACCATTGTTTTATATTTGATTATGTATTTTTCAGTGGAAGCATAGAAACATGTACCGTTTGTTGAATGAATATATTAAAATAATGAATATAGGCCAAATTTGGTTTTGGGAAGTTTTATTCAGAATTTTAGATTGTATTTTTGGAAACTTTTGAAAAAAGAAAGCATTGAGGAATCTTCTATTAATTTGACTTATCAAATATTTGTAAGCATAGGTATGAGTAAAATGTTGCCTAAAGATGCTCCTGCCAGGACAATCTTTGATTCTGATCTAAGCTTGTTTATGATTGTTTTATTAACAAATGTCTTGCTTGTGCCTCCATAACCATACAAAAAAAACAACTTACCCTAATCATGTTCAATAGCAGTTATGACTTTTCATATATTTGCTTCTGTTGTGCATTCAATTGGGAGTGCCTGATCTCATGTTCAGCTCTTAGTTCATTAGCATTATACATGATTTCTTCCCTTATGCATGTGTTTTGAAGATCACTGAGCAACTCTTGATTTGGCAATGGCATTCCTTCTATTTTCTCTAGATTTCGTCCTTGTTTTAGAAGCAGGTGCTGTAATTCTCTCAAGTGTAGTTCTTGATCTAATTTTTTGAGAGATGTAATGATGGGAATCCGAGGATTTTCCTTTGCCTGTATTCAATATCATCACTGATTTTTTGCCAATTTGCCTCCCAAAAATGCTTGACATCTGCTGCATTGCCAAAAATAATTATTGTGACAAACTGATCCTTTAATTGACTTCCAGTAGCCCATTGAGCAGCCTCATCGATTGTATTGTGTCATTCTTGATCTTCTTGTAATAGACCTCTTGCATAGCATGCTTCTTGAAAAGATGGATATAAATTTTCATTGTAGGTTCTCATTTCTTTATAGGTTGTAGGACCACAGACATAGTTCAGTAACATTCGCATATAATATCTCACACCTGAAGCTGGATGTGCAAAGCTGATTCTTCCAATGCATTTGCACGATTTCCTCTTTTGCCAAACTTTTTCAGTCTTCTTCCAACAATAATGTTGCGGAAATTCTGTGCATAATAGTTTTCTTACATTTGGATCTATTCTATTCATCTCAAACTATTCTGTAAACATTGTTCTCCTTGCATCTTCATTCGTTGCAACATTAGGAAGAGAACTGGAATCATTGCAAATTACATTTTGCTCATCTTCAAGATGAAACCCCAATCGCTGAACTGCAGGTGTTCGAAAATGAATATCGAACTCAAATATTCTCCAGTAGGCTTCACATGCTGATATGTATCTACAATCCAAAAACATTTTAACTTCATTAAAACTTAGATCTTGTAAATCATTGTCTATGTTGATTTGACACTGATTCCTTTCTATCACAGCTATTGTTCTGTCTGGTCCTTTATTCAGATATTTGAATAAATATTTGATGGCTCTTGATTGATTGCATATTTCAGCAGTAATGTGGCTTTGATATTTCACCAATAAATACGATTATATGGAACTACAAATCTATTACCAAGTAGAACTCCATTCTTTTCAATATTGATTGATGTGTCTCTCTTTCTGTACATACAAAATCCTGAATCATCAATTGATGTCTTGTTTTGGGAACACTTTGGAAAATGCTTTGAACAATGACCTGTAGAAAGATGAATAACTTAGGATATTTGATCGTGTAGTTATGTTGGAATAATACAGAAATAATCTACTGCTAACCTCGTAGCATACACGGTGAGCTTTCATATCCAATTCCACATGGTCCATGCATCACATATTTTATTATGGCTTTATAGACAATTGGATCAATACTTGGATCTGGAATTTCTGCAGAAACCACTTCATCTGTTTCCATAGGAATGTGCTTCTTTGAATTTTTATGTAACCAAATGATGATGTGCGAATAAAGCAATCCTCATTTTTTAAATTCAATTGTGTATACAACTGTTATGCAGTGTTGCAAATAAGTTATTGAAGTTTTCATTATGAAGGGAATGACTGAGGTTATATTGAAATGTAATAGATTTTATAACATGTGAGGGGAAAACAATTACCTAAATCAACTTGGCTAAAGATTTGGTTCTTTAATATGTCATTGATCATTATCATCAAGTTTCATCTTGAAAACTCGTACCTCAATTTTAGGTCTGTTTTCTGGGCTTTATCCAGGATTCTCATCCAAATGTTTAATTTCTGGCCAATTTGGATTGGTTGTAAATGTGATGAACAAATATGGATTTCCATAGAATCTACATAAGGCCATTGCATCTTGATAATTCTGAGCCAAATATCGTGGACCACCAGTGAATGTAGATGGCAGTATTAATCTCTTGCCAATTTTGTTGAATCTGTGTCACCACGCTGAACAGCATCTTGTATATTTCTGTATAAGTCTATTCGTAGATCACCTTGATGTTTTAAAATCCACTTTAGTCGTGCTTGCTCAATAGTTGTATAAGCATCGACAATGAATTGTTGGAATAGTCTTCCTGTGAAAATCAAGGTTAAACCTTCTGTACGTCTATACTGAAGTACAGTGCATAGTATTCCCTCATAGTGACATAAGATCGTTTTGTACGAAGTCTACCAATGTTTTGCACGTAAGGGATTTGGGGATGATATCCATCTTTGCCCTATGGGAATAGTAATGGATATTGCATAGCCATGAATGAGGGATGCAAACAACTTATGCACTGTAGGCGGCCAGATTTCATCTCCACAATGATATTACATTCTCTTGTGGTTTTGTTCAAATCTCCAACAATTGGTACTGCTATTTCTCTAGCTATAGGTGCATCATATTCTCTTCCTCTAAAATCTCTGCTATGATGTAATCTGATTCTGAAATTTGAGATTTCTCCAGAGGAATATTTGTCTCGAGCCATTCTAATTACTTTCACCAACTCATTGTTAGTATCCAGCATTGATATTAACTCCTGCGTAATGTCTGCTCTTATATTGGTGTTAGGCTATCTTTGATTTACTGGTCGGATTCTGTTTTGAACCTCATTTTTAGTATCATGAAAATAGAGTTGGATAAAATATGCATGATGACCATCTATTGCCAACAATGATCCAAGTCTATGATAATTTTCCCCATTTATTCTATAGATATAAGGTCCTTATCTTTCATTCACTTCATCATCTATTTTTGCACCCATGGAAGTCATGGAAAACATGGAGTTTTATGCTCTTATATTTTCCAAAAAGGTTCTTGACTTTTGATCAGTTACTTCTGTGAGCAATGTGTTCAGGAGCCGATGGGGATTTTTCCTTCTTGGTAGTTGAAGTTTTCCTTGTTTACAACACAATTTAAAATTAGGGTACAATTTGTTTTGATTGCCCCTTAATTTTCTCTTGTTCCCAGAAAACAACATCACAATATTTGCATTGAAATGTAGGTGGACCATAATATAACTCATGATTTATGAAAGCATCTGCTAATCATTATTTCAAAATTCATTATCAAAATCCTTATGATATGGTATTTCTTATTGCATAATATATGAAAGATGAATGTTACCTGTTGCAATAGTTCTTCTAATTCCTTTTGTTGTTGTTCTATCAGTTTTCTACTCATATATGTCATTTGATTTTTTTTTTTTTTGCCTTGTAGAATTTCAATTCTTAGTTGTGTATGCAACTTTGCTGTTCTGCTGTATTATAGTCCCATAGTTAGTTTTAGCTGATACTACTATTGTAATATCAAGCATTGAAGAGCTGAATATGTTACCTCTGAATATGTTACCTCTGTAATTAACATATTGCAATTGGAGGTCGATAGCATCAATGTTCTCTGTTACTGGATGAATAATTTGCTCATGTATTTGATTACAATGAACTCTTTTTCTTTTGTAGTCCAAAGCTACTTTTCTTTGTTGTCTATTAGCTTTAGCTCTTTCTTGTTGAACTAAATTTGTACTCAAACATAGATATTAACAAAACATAAAACATTGTGCGACAGTGTTTTCCAAATTTTAAATAGCATTATACACAAATATGGTGCTTGGAGAATTGAGATTTAGAAATAGTACATGGGTTGTTAATGTTTCTCATTTTGAGGTGTTTGCAAGATATGTCTGCAGAAAGTATTTTGTTATAAGTCTTGCATTGTTGATTACTTATAGGTGATTAAAAGTCTGGTGCAATGACTGTTGCTTTGTTTGAGGTTTTAATAGTATGTTTATGTTATGAATTATTGGAATCTCCATTAATTAGTGGAGGCTCCACTAATTATGGATTTATGTGAATTATTAGAAGATTTTTATGGATGTCCACCATTTAGTGGAGACACCATTAATTGAAGATGATGTATGCCATGATGTATTTCACTAATTAGAGCTCTATAAATAGAGCTATTCTCTAAGCTTGTAATACACCATCATTTTGTGAAAGAAAGATTAGTGAAAGAAAGATTAGAGAAAGAATTGTGAGAGAAAGAAAGAGAGAAGTTTGAAGAGAAATTCTTGTGCAAAGAATAGTTAGAATTTTCTTAGTGTGTAGTGTGTAGATTTTATTCTAACACTACCATAATTTTATAACAGTTTAGTTAATATTGTTCTATTATTATTTTTAGTGGTACAATTCATTAATCAAAAATATGTATTGTAGCATATATTATATAATTTGAATGTATTGATTCAATGATATTGTGAATCATTTTTCTTGTAAATTATTCTCATCAATATGATTGAACTGTTAAATTCAATGATTTGTTTTTTGTGATTTGAATAATTTTAATTGCCATGTGTACTCTTAATTGCAATTATTGTTGAGGAATCATTAAATAATTTAGAATATGGAAAAGGCATATGATTCAAGCAATTTTTCTCAATTCTTTCTTTTTTGTACCGTGTTTTTTGATACATACAGTTATTAAATGGAGTAGTGATATAGTTTGGGTTGGCTGAACATTTGAGTACTCATTAAATTTTATTGGATATTGAAGAGTCATTTGGTGGATTACTTATTTGGATTTTCAACAGTCATTTGGTGGGTTACCATATGGAATTTCAATTGCCATTATGGTGGAGTAATCATTAACTACTCTATGTTGTGGAAAAAACATCATATGTCATTAAATGTTATCAATTGATTTTAGTATATGAGTGTGCAACGTGCTGTTTTGTTTGAAAGTCATATATTTTAAGTCGTGTACGTATTGAATAGTCATTAACTTATGTTAGATTTTCAGAATTCTGTTGGTGCTTAGAATTAAATAATTTCTTTGAAGAAATATTAGAATTGTGAGGAATGTATCTAGTTAGAAGCTTTTAATATAGCACAGGAATTCCAAAGGACTTGTTAAATATTACAATGAAGGGAGTACGGGATTTTGTGGAAATTCTTTTCAAATTCCAAAAGACATATAGTACTTTTTTGTTTGTTTAGATTTCAGAATTCTGTTGTCGCTTTGAATTTAATAAATTGTTTGAAGAAATATTAGTATTGTGAAGAATGTATCTCGCCAGAAGCTTTTAATATAGCACATGAATTCCAAAGGACTTGATAAGTATTACAATTAAGGGAGTACAGGATTTTGTGAAATTTCTTTTCAAATTCGAAAACACATTTTATACTTATATGTTTGTTTAGATATAAATATGCTTATGCACATTTCTTTTACATGTTGTCGGTTGTTGCTATCTACATTTCTTTGTAAACAATATGGAGTTATACAATGGCGTGCCTTTTGAATTTCAATTAGTCGGTAAGCCAAGTATTCATCCATTCATATCTAAAACTATGGTATTGTCTACTATGCAATTACAGTCACAAAAAGTTTACTATGGCTTACTTGATAGGAGAGCAAATAGGATTCAAATGATTTTGAGATCTAGAACGTATGATTTTGATGAGTATGTTGAGGTTTTTATTCCAATGTCTAAAACCATGAGAAGGGGTGGTGTTTCCTGTTGCAATTGGTGGATGGAGTCATATTCTTGGGTTTTAAATGATCCTGGCATGCAGCATCCATTAAGTGTTAGATTTTTGAGTGAAGAGTATCTTGGTGTTGGAGAAACTGAGAGGAAAATGTTTTCATTTGTGAAATTCTATCAACCTTTTGTTGTTACTGTTATTAAATCTCAACTGGAGTATCATATCTATAAGGATCTGTTTAAAGAATTTACTGGCAAATACAAATTGCAAGTGCCAAGATATGCTGAAAATGTGATTTGGCTCCACTATGATGTTGATAAAGTTCAAATTGAAGGTTCTTCAGTTACTGGTGTAGAGATTGTTGACATAGTTAGGAAGTCGAATGATGGTACAATGAATGGAGATTCATCAAATAAGAGATTAAGGTTGAAATAAGGGTTGATAGTTGATGAAGGATTTGTAATTTTGGTTATCAACAAAGATTTATTTGTTCCGTCAACATTTAGAATAGTGTTGTTATGTGTGTGCACTATTATTTTTTCAGATACTGTAACTGATGCAGATAATCTTTTTTTATGTTATAGACTACTCTAATAGGAATAGAGTTGAAATGTTGACATGTTTGATGATTTATCTTTGCGACATGTATTTGTTATAGTTTGTAGAATAGAATGTTGCTTTCTTGATGAAGCTGTGTACAATCTGGCTACAACAAATATTGGGAAGTATCAATTCGATATAGTATGTACCAATAATTAATTGATATTTTAGTGTCAACATTTCATTGTTGTTTTCCTTATCATTGGTTTGACCTTTTGCAAAAATGCTGCAAAATTGATATCAATAGAGAAATGAGCATGTTTAGAAGGTGAAGATGATGGTTATTGCTCTATTAAGCCTAAAGTTGGAAACAACAGAACTAAATTTTCCATGAAAGATGTTGAGTCGGCTATTGTAGAATTGGATTTTTAAAGTTATAGCAATCAAATTCTTTCATTTTGTAAATATTTGTTTTTTAAATGTCATGATACGAAATCCATTGTATTTGTATACAGTAACAAATATGAACGGAAATGTTTGTTGTTGAATTTCAAAATATATTTGGTTTTGCCATTTGTATTTTAGCAGCTTTTGTGTTTTAAGGCTCATGTAAATAGATTAATGTGGTTAGCAAATAAGATACAAGGCAAATTGGCGCTTTTGATCCTTGAACTTTCTTGGTTTGGCAATTTAGGTCCCTAATCTTTATTTTTAAATTTTTAGGTCCCTAATCATTTTTCTATTGAATTTTTATGTCCTTTGTCAGGCTTCTCACGGCCAATGATGGTTGATGTTTATTTTAGGGGTATTTTTGGAAGAGAAAATTTTAAAGATCAAACTTGCCGAACCAAAAATGTTTAGGGAAACTTGTCAAACTAAAAAAATTCAGGGACTAAATCTGTTAATTTGTGTGTGTGTTTTGGGATAGCAAAAAATGACAAATATACCACAATATTTTATCTTATTTTTTTAGTAAGACAATCTCAAATAATAGAGTCACAATATTTGTTTTGAAATTTAATTTATATTTTTATCCTTTTATGTATTAAAAATATTTTTATTATAATCAAATATCTATATTTGTATTTGAAAAATATAAATTTTATTAATTCATATATCTCATCACTAATTTTTTAAATTAATAAAGATAATATAATAACTATTTCTAGTAAAATATATTTTTAAATTTACTAAAAATAAAATATTTAAATTTTAACAAGATGAAAAAGATCATCTTTTTTAAATTAACGCAAAATTCTCTAGAGGGGAAAGTGGGGTGGGAGAAGGGGATATTTAGCCTTGTATCTTTATCTTGTAAGTTTTAGAGATAAAAAGATAATAAAATAGTTTACTTCTTTACACAATCATCAAATTTTTACTACATTTAGCCGCATATTATGATGTATTTGTCATTTTTTTGGCTATTCCAAAATATTGGTTCTTTCCATGAAATGAACAGTTTTTCATAATTTGTAGTATATTTAAGAAGTTAGTAATTTATATATACATTCCCTTCATCTAAAAATAAAAATTCAGTTCTTTATTTTCAAGATATTAAAAAATAATATTCATAACTTGTAGCACACCCAAGAAATTAGTCAATTTAGAATATTTTTTTCCGAAAAAAAAAAGAAAAAACACTCCTTGCCCCTTGCATATATGAGTGATTTAGAATAGTGTTTTAGGAGTTAGGGTGGATTTTTTGGTATCTTTTCTAATAATAGAGCAAATGTGTTTAAGTTTCATAGAAACATAAGCAGTTGTTTGCTTAGTAATCAATTATTTGAGAAAGGCAAATTGGAGTTTTTGGTCTCTGAATTTTTTTTAGTTTGGTAAGTAAGGTCCCTAAATTTTTTTTGTTTGGCAAGTTTGGTCCCTAAATTTCTTTCAAAAATACCCTTAGAATAAACGTTGACCATTGTTGACCACGAGAAGCCTGGCGAAGGGACCTAAAAATTCAATAGAAAAAAGATAAGGCACTTAAAATTTTAAAAATAAAAATTAGGTACCCAAATTGTCAAACTAAAAAAGTTTAGGGGTTACAAGCTCCAATTTGCCAAGGTACAATTATGGTTTGTCTAACCTAATTAATATGTTCCTGTTCCTTTGTATATTCGGGATTTTAGTTTAAGATCTAAAATCTACTGTTGGTAAATTGATCCAAACCCACTTTGCCTAAGCTTCATTACAAAGTTATTTGTGATGATTGGTACTATTGCTATCACCCTATTGGTTTCCCCCACAGTCACCAGTACTTGAGATGCTGGTAAACTGATCCAAACTCACTTTGCCTAACCTTCACACAAAGATATTTGTGGTGTTTAGTGCTACTTCCATCATCCCATTGGTTTCCCCCACTGTGACCAGTACTTGAGACATGCATTGTCACCCGCATATTTTGTGGCTTTGTATCTGATCAAACAGAAAACGGTTCCATGTACTGTTGTAAAATAACATAGCCATGTAGGAGCAATTGCTAATGCATAAGGTTTTGCAGTCGTTTGTGAATGAATTTTTTCCTGTACACTATGTAAGCCACCAACTTTCAATTCATTGAATGAAAACTATTTTTTCCAATTTCAACACAAAATACAAATTCCATGAGAGGAATTTTGTTACAAATTGTTCATTTCTTCTAATCTAGCTATAGAATCAATAACTTATTGTGCATCTATGGTCATTTATTGTTCCATTCAACATTCATTGAGCTATCTAGCAACCTAAACTATCAATTTTTTTTTGCAACCTTTCTCTATATATGAATTTCAGAATTAATGTTCTGGCAAGAAGGAGATATCGGAACTGCAATATCTTTCAGCTCATGGATGTGGTTGTCGTCCAATTGAGTAAGACTCCCTTCTCTATCCTCGACTCTTACTTGCTCTCATTTCCATTCTGAATTTCGTCTTTTAGATCCACAAAAAGCAAAAACTGGTCAAGCATATAAGATTGCAATTTCAGAATCTGATGAAGTAAATGAAGCAAATGACTAATAGGGGAATGTCTCAAAACATGCACTAATTGTGCTTTAAAAAATGTATACAAAATTGTTTATTATTGAAATAGTTATATGAAAAACAAATTCAATAGAATGGACGAGGAATGAATTAAAAGATTGTTGTCTTTGAATCAGAACATCAATCACACGAGCTCCAACAATGGCTAGGGCATTTTTTTAAAAATTTCTATAACTATAGCATGAATAGAAGGGGAAAATGTATCATTGTTTATGTTTCATTGCCAAGTTTTTTCCGTAGTGATCATAGTCAGTAGTGACAATGAATGCAGTTGCATCTACAATTAAAGTATATCATTACTTTAACCAAGACAAAGTACTCAATAGTTTTCGATGACAAAAATGAGTAAATGATATATATTAGCTTATAGCATATCTAACATAGTGAAATTTACTTCTGATATTTAGCCAGGAAAGCAACAAACCATAGCTCGTAGATAACTGACTTAAGCCACGAACATCGACCATCATTTGGATGTATAATTCTCCATTGAAATCATAGCCTAAGCACAGTCGCACTAAGAGAAAGTAGAAGCCTAGATGCATGTATTAAGTTTGAAATTATGAAATGACACATTTCGAAAACTATATCACCTATGTGCAATTTTTTCAAGTTAAAAGAAATGCGTAAAATTTGGATAGCTAATATAGCAAAATTTAGCTATGTAAGCTTCAGTACCAATCAGTGTTTTGCAGTCTCAATGTGAATTTGTATCATTGAACTAATGAAAACCTGGGAAGAGAGAGTAAAACATGATTTCAAATAGGATGTATCATTTTCAAAATCCTCAACTTTTGCCTATATACTTATGATAGTATTTAATCAAAAGGCAAATAGACTGTTTTAACAAACCATATATCCTCTATGAAAATATTAAAAAGTTGTAAAGTAACTATATCAAGTGTAAACAAATTAGATGAACTTATATATGCTCCAAATTTCCCCAAAAACAAACAACAAAATATGAATTTAACTACTGTAAATTGTCAACAGAGGATAATACTATGTGTAATGAATGTGCTGTAACATAACTTACAAACATATTCTTCTTTTTATTATTCATTTTTATAACAAAAAAATAATAAACAATACCCATATGATATGATATTATTCAAAGTCACATCAAGCTGGTGTTACAAATTTTGAACCTCTCTTAGATTGAAGTTTGGAGGTCTTCTACCATGTAATCCCTGAAAGAAACATTAAAGGCATGATGTTTGATAGCTATTAAGAAACATCTACATGGACGAAAACAATTAGAGGATTGTCTGTTATTCAAGCACATAAGGACTAAAACGTCACGAACAGGAACTTCAAAACAAGCATAAAATAATAATCATAGTTGTACATTAGCAGGGATTCTCACCATTGCCAATCTAAGATTGGTGCCTTCATTAAAGCCTTAATCTTGCTGTCCATATCAATTTTTCCGGAAGGAGAAGCATCCTTAACAACATCACTTGTTTGCACTTGTTCAGATTCAGGAAATGCTTCCAATCCATGTCAAAATCCATCTTATTTTGAATCACCAGATTGCAAGGAATCTTTAAACCCAAAACCACAAAAAATGTAGTTAAATATATGTATAATTTTTACTAAAAACAACCTAAGCAACAAGAAAAAAATTATATCATTGTGTGTGTTTCATTGTCAAGTACCCTCCATTGTGGTCATTGTCAGCAGTAAATAACCGGAAGCAAATATTGAGATGCAAAACCAGAAATCTGAGTCTTATACATTACCATTACAATCCATAGTCTAGCAATATTAATTAAAATCCAAAGTCTACCAATACTAAGTCCACTGTAACATTCATTGTACTAAAAACCAAATCCAAGCCTATTATTATTCTGTCTTCTCCATTGTCATTTTCAAAAGTCCTGTAACAAAAGCTTCTTTCTTTTGTTTGTTCCTTTTGAATTCAAATTAAAGTTCTGTTTGCTATCTCCACCGACTTGGGATATGTTATACAAAAGCGAATATTTAGTTGAAATGGCAGGATGATTGTCATAGTTATATAATATATGTCGCTATTCTTATCGTGGACGCCCTATTTTTCTCTTTTCTTGCTAGTTTGGCATTTTAGTCTCTAGCATGTTCTCCATGTTTTTGTCTTCTTCAACTTCCGAGCATTTTTCAGATTCCAAAACAGCCTACAAATCATACTTTTTATATGTTTTAGCAACTTTTCATTATTTTATATATATATATATATATATATATATATATTTGTATGTATGTATGTGTGTGTGTGTGTGTGTGTGTGTGTGTGTCACTATTGATACATGTAGATGTTTTTCACCTTTGAATGATGTTTAGTTTTGTTAACCACATCAGATGGTTGATATACCCGATTCATTGTAAAATTTCTTTCATCTGGTCATGTGTTTGTTCATTGAATTTGACTTGGCATATATAGGTTTTGCCAATTATATTCCTCAATCATTCAGGGATAGCATCATCAATTCCTTCCTATAATGCAGTGAGAAAGATCACAGCATATATCAAAGCGGTGTTCATATTCATACATTATAGCATTGATATATTTGCAAACAAACAACTGGAAAAATAATGAAATGTTACCTCAGCCACCTTTTGAGCTAGTTGAGTGACTGTTAATCCTACAATCTGCTCAACATCTCTATCAAACAATATAAAACGTACCTATGTTGTGTGGTCAACAACTATCACTTCAACTCGGTATTTGTGAGGGGAAAATTTCAGAATATATATTTGTTAACATGGTCACAATCTAAAACAATGTATAGGGAGTGTGTATTTATGTGCATTATTGATACCTCACATCAGGATAATATTCTATTCTGATACATGATCCACATGCCAATTTCTTCCCACACTTTCAGTTTTTTCCAACATTTTGTGCAAGAATTGTATCTCCATCCATTGTATGTGTCAATGTCCAAGACCGTAATGCAACTATAGTATGTCTTATCCTAAAGTGACATCAAATTTGCACCAAAATTACATGGTTTCTACATCTACCATTCATACTATATATAATTCAAGAATAATTCATAAAGCATTTTAGGACCAAACTACACCAGTCTTTCTCCACTCCCAATAAATTGGTTCAATTCAGCCATAGTTTTCTTGTTTTGCTCATAATGTTGTGTAGTTAGCACCACAGATGCAATATTCAACTCTGTTGTTGTTTCTGTTTTGTGATTTTCTTCGCACCTAATTAAACATTGGAGACGGAAAAATACATTAATGTTCATGATATGGACTATATTACTACATATACTATTTTTGCAGGAGAGAAAAAGTCACATACATTTGTCGGAAGTTATTGACCTCGGGTATTTGCAAGTTAATATAGATCCTTGTTACACTACTGCTTGATATTGATACATTTCCTTGATCATTCTTCATTATCATTCATATAAAGATTCCAATCTGCATTTTCTGACTACTAAGAACCTTTGCACTTTGTATAACATTTGCATGTTCCCCCACAATGTTACTCGTAACTCCTTTCCACTACATTTAATTTAATTCAATTAGAGGTATATATATGTATATGCACACACGCACGCACACGCACGCACACACACACACACATGTTAGTCCAAAAGGCATTCTTCTGTTTTTTGATTTATGACAAGTGGACTAACATATATATTTACATATGATTGGATTTTTGGATATGATATGTTTGACCTCGGTTCTTCAAAGTCTTGCAAATAGGATTGCTACACAACTCGTGGTCGATAGAGTTTAAAAAGGATGGGTCAAAGGAATATCCAATCCAAAGAAGTTGCATATCTTGAAGACTTTTTGAAGAATTGTAGACTAGAAATTTGTGTTTACGGTATTACTTGTATTTCCTATGTCTCTTTACCTCGATTTAATTTTTTCCACATTGAAGCACATAAAAATGATTTCAAAAGAGGGTTTTTTTTTTAATCTAGTTTTCACAAAAACTTGGATGAGTAGTTTTGGACGGACCTTTAAATCTAAGAATTCCCCATCCAATGATTTGTAGCATTTCAAAATATACCTTTGGGCATATAGCACTGTTTTGGATGCATCTTTTGGACGCACATTCTTCCGATCGATGAGTTTGAACTTCTTGAAAATCTGACAGCAAAAAATAGCCGTTACTAGCCATTGGCATTTTATTTTTTGCCCCTATAAAAACCTGTTAAACACGATTTTCAGTAGGGGATTTGTGCTAACACTTTCAAAAACACTCTAAGACTTTCGAAAAATAAGAATTCCTCATTTACATTGTGCTTCAAAGTAAGATTTATTATTCCAAAGGTAAAAAGGTACAGGTGTTGAGATAGTTTAAAATCTGCTCAATCTGTGAGTTATTTCTATCTTTCTCTTAAATTTGATTTGTATTAAGGTTTGGAAAGTACAACCCAGTTGGGGTGAGCTTTGATTGTTTGAGTTTAAAGAGGTTGAGTGTAAAACCAAGTACGGTAATCCTCTTGTATAAAATTAGTATTGCCTACCACCATTGATTTGGGAAAAAGGTTTTAGTAGTTGCGTTGAAATTCTTAAATGTGTGCCTAAGGTAGTGGATATATATCATTTGATGATCGAACCATTATAAATCATTGAGTCTATTCTCTTGCATTTACTCTGATATTTATGCCTGCATTTTTACTGTTCATCTGACTTAAAAGCATTACACTCTTCTTTGCATTCATTGATTTGATCAAAGACTTTTATATAGTTAAGTGAAACTGTCATTGTTGCTTTATCTACCCATCTTAAATATAGATTTCTTTTCCATCACTTAGTAGAGTTTTGAAAGTTTTTTAGCAGCACATTGAAAACTGCACGGACAATTTGTTTTTGGCACACCCACTTTATTGGTTCTCGTTTTAAGATTTTCAGAAGATCTTTAAAAGTCATATACCATATTCACCCCCTCTAAGGTTTATTAATTGGTATCAAAGTTTTGGTCTATATTATTATTGGTCTAACAGCCTTGTAGGAAAATATCCGAATGGCAAACACTTCGTTTTTACCGCACATTAAAGGATCTTCAACAAATAGACTACATTTGTTTAATGAAAGCAATTATATGTTCTGAAAAAACTAAATGAATATCTATGTTTTCTCAATCAATTTTGAGCTATTGAATCTGATTGAAAAGGGACTATTTGTCCCGTCTAAATTTGTTGAAGGCGGAAAGGTACCTAAATAGAATGATGAATATAACGATGAGGATACTTCAAAAATGACCTTGAATTTTCAGGCAATAAATATATTGTGTTGTGCCTTTGATAGGAATAAATACAACCGGGTTAGTAGATGTGATTCAATTTATGAAATGTGAAAATTACTTGAAATCACTCATGAGAGGACAAATTAAGTAAATAAATCAAAGTTGGGATTCTTAGTCTGTAACTATGAGCTATTCACTATGAAACTAAATGAGAACATAATTGATATGTTCACAAAGCTCACGAATATTATGAATGGATTAAAGGCTTATGGGAAAGTCTATTCCCTAGGAGAGCAAAATAAAAAAATACTTGATGCCTTGCCAAAAAGTAGTAGCCTAAGACCTTAGCTGTGGAAGAATCTAAGGACTTGAAAGTCCTATCAACCGAAGAATTGATTTGATCTCTCTTAACACATGAAATGAAACCTAGAAGGTCTCAAGAACATAATGATGATGATAAAGGTAAAAAAGGAATTGCCTTAAAGGTTGCAAATAATGAAACTATCAATGAACAATCTGGAAGTGATTGTGACACTAATTTAAACAATGAAGAATTGGCCATAGTTGCTAGAAAATTCAAAAAGATGTTTAGGAAAGGTAACTTAAAAAATGGCAAGAAATTTATCGAAAAGAATGGACAATCTTTATCATTCAAACCTCAATGCTATGAGTGCAAAAGTACAGAACACATTGTGGCTAACTGTCCTGTAGCCAAAGAGAAAAAAGCCAAGTGGTACAAAAAGAAAAGAAGAGACACGAAGACAGAGAAGGGAAAAAGACTGATCGGGATTTGGGATCAAAATGATTCCGAATCTGAAGGAAATGAAGAATCTAAAACTAAGACAGCCAACATATGCTTCATGGCAATAGAAGATAAGGTAAATCTTATCCCATCTAACTCTGTGTCTGAATTGCACTATTCTGGCTGCGATAATTGTGATGATCCAAATGAGCTTCTCATTGATATGTTTCATGATCTCAAAAAGTTGTCTAGAAGAAACAAGAAAATGAAAATGAAGATCGATTCCTTGTTAGATGAAAATGACAAGCTAATGAGCGAGAATAAAGCTTTACTTGATTCCATTTGCTGTCTAAATGTTGAAAAAGAAGTTATCTCTACTTCTTTGGACTATTTAACACTTGAGAACAAATGCTTATGTGATAAAGTCTTTTCTCTTGAAATTATACTCAGTGATTTTAATGATATGAAAAAGAGAGTTGATGATCTTACCACATATATTGAGAAGTTCACTAATAGCCAAGACAATCTAAATAGACTGCTTGGAATGTAGTGTGTGGCTAGAAACAGAAATGGTCTCGGTTATAGGCATGTGAACAAAGCTAGAAATCACAAATTCTATTTTGTGAAAGTTAGCTACTTAAATGTAAATCATATATGTTGTACTTATTGTAACAAATATGGACACAATGCATCTAGGTGTTACGTTAGGAAAGAAGTCGAATTGAGTATGAAAACAGTTTGGAGAGTTAAAAGAACCATCACTAACCCCAATGGATCTACGAAAATATGGGTACCAAAAGCCACTCTTCCTTCTTATGTATAGGTACATTTGCCACAAAAGATAAGCTCCACAAAATAGTTCTTAGACAGCGAATGCTTTAGACATATGATAGGTAATGCAGCACTTTTGAAAAATATTCAAACTACAGATGATGGATTTGTCACATTTGGAGATAAGAAGAAGGGAAAGATACTTGGAATTGGTAATATTGGTAAGGGGTCTTCTACTATTATCAAATAAGTATTGTTAATTGATGAATTGAAATACAACTTGCTTAGCATTAGCTAATTGTGTGACAATGGCTACAAAGTTATTTTTGAAAAGGATTCTTGCACTAACTATTATGGATAGCTCTAGTAATGAAACATTTTTTGTTGCCAAACGGAGTGGAAATGTTTTATCTTGATGATCTTATTGAGCATGGTATAAGATGTCTTTCTGTAAATGATGATGATGGCTACTTTTGGCATAGAAGGTTGGGCCATGTGTCTATTGATTTGTTAAATAGATTATCCTTAAAAGAGCTTGTTAAAGGACTACCTAAAATGAAGTTTGACAAAAACTGATTGTGCGATGCGTGCCAATTTGGAAAACAAACAAAAACCTCTTTTAAACTTAAGAAAATTATTTCAACATTAAAACCCTTAAACTTGTACATATAGATTTGTTTGGACCAATGATGACTATTAGTCTTGGTGGTACAAGGTTTTCTTATGTAATAGTGGATGACTTTTCAAGATTCACTTGGATCTTATTTCTTGCACAAAAAGATGAAACATTTTCTAAATTTTCAAAGTTATTCAAGCATGTTCAAAATTCCCTTGGATGCAAATTGATTTCAATAAGAAGCGACAATGGTAGAGAATTTTGCAATTATGAGTTTACAAAATTCTGTGATGAGAATGACATATCTCATAATTTTTCAGCGAAAAAAACCCCTCAACAAAATGGGGTAATTGGGAGGAAAAATAGGACCTTGCAAAAAATAGCAAGATCAATACTTTGTGAAAACGCTCTTCCAAAATATTTTTGGGCTGAAGCTTTGAACATAGCTTGCTACATTATTAGCCTTATTATGTTTATGCCCTTTCTAAGAAAAACACTCTTTGAACTTATATTTGACAAAATTCCATCCATTTCTTATTTTAAAGTTTTTGGCTACAAATGTTTTGTTCTCAACATTCGAAATAATCTTGGAAAATTCGATAACAAATCGGATGAGGCTATATTTCTTGGATACTCCTTCAATAAAAAGGCATATAAAGTATACAATAAAAGAACTCTATGTGTGAAAGAATCTGTACATAGTGTATTTGATAAATCTAACATATACATCTCTAGAAAAGATGATGATGATGTAGGAATCGAAAAGGAAAAAGGGAGTGAATAGCACAAAGCTTCATCACTTGACATCCATGCCAAAGAAGAAGAACTAAAGGAACAGTAAGCTAAAGATGGTGAGCAAAGATTTGAAGATCACGCCGATCAAAATCTATCAAAATAATGAAAGTACAAAATCGGACATCCAAAAGAGCAAATTATCGGTGATCCAAACTGTGGTGTCAAAATCAGACAATATTTTATTGACAACTTCGCTCTACTTTCAAATATTGAACCTAATTGCAATAATGTGGCTTTGAGTAGTGATTTTTGGATTCTGGCTATGCAAGAAGAATTGAATCAATTAGAAAAAAATCAAGTTTGGAAATTTGTTTCTAGACCACTTGATCATCCCGTGATTGATACCCAGTGGGTTTTTAGAAACAAACTTAATGAGTATGGTGTAGTTATTAGAAACAAAGTTAGACTTGTTGTTTAAGGATTCAATCAAGAAGAGGGCATTGATTATGATGAGACATTTGCTCCTGTTGCTCAATTAGAGTCCATTAAAATGATGCTTACTTTTGCATCCTTCAAAGGTTTCAAATGGATGTTAAAAGTGCCCTTTTAAATGGTTTTATTGAAGAGGAAGTGTATGTGAAGCAACCCTCTGGTTTTATTCATGAACATTTTCCAAATCATGTCTTTAAACTTTCCAATGCTCTTTATGGTTTAAAATAAGCTCCACGTGCTTGGTATGAAAGGTTTAGTGGCTTTCTTCTTTCAAAAAGTTTTTTAAGAGGTATGATTGGCATTACATTGTTCATTAAATCTGAAAATTCTGATGACATCTTAATTTTTCAAATATATGTTGATGACATTATCTTTGAAGTTACTAATGATTCTTTATGCAAGAAATTTGCAAAGATTATGCAGCAAGAATTTGATATGAGTATAATGGGGGAACTCAAGTTCTTCCCGGGGTTACAAAATCAAGCAAATAAATTATATGATCTTCCTAAATCAAGTTAAGCATGATAAGGAAATGCTCAAAATGTTTGGAATGAATGAAGCTAAAGAAATCAGAACACTTACGAGCACATCATTAAAGCTTGACAAATATGAAAATGGTAAGAAAGTGGATGAATCAAAGTATAGAGGTATGATTGGAAGTCTTCTATATTTCACTGCTAGTTGACCCGACATCATGTTCTCGGTTTGCCTTTTTGCAAGATTTCAATCATGTCCCAAAAAATCCCACTTATGTGCTGTAAAACATATCCTTAGGTACTTGGTTGGAAAACATGATTATGGTCTATGACATCTATGAACTAACTCTTTTGATCTTATAGGATACACGAATACAGATTATGCAGGTTGTAAAGTTGAAATAAAGAGTACCAGTGGATATTGTCAATTTTTCGGACATTCTCTAGTCTCTTAGTATAGCAAGAAGTAAGCATGTGTTTCACTCTCAACAATCGAAGCAGAATACATATCAGCAGTAAGTTATTGTGCTCAAATTCTATGGATGAAACACACCTTACTTGATTTCGGTCTTAATTTTAAATATGTTCCTATTCTATGTGACAACACTAGTGCAATAAATTTAACTAAGAATCCTGTTCAGCACTCTAGAATTAAGAAAATTGAAATTAAGCATCATTTTATTAGAGATCATGTGCTTATGATGTTTGTGTTGAATATATTTCTACTGATGATCAACTTACAGATATATTCACTAAACCAGTAGCTGAAGAAATGTTTAATCATCTAAGAAGAGGTTTGGAAATTACCAGATTGTGTAACTAATAATTTTACTAGAGATTGGTTGTTTATTCTTGCAAATTTTTTGAAGATTTTTTTACTTTTGATGGAGATTTTGGATGCAATACTTAGACGACATGAATCCAAAATCCCTTCACCTAAACCATCTCTCTAGTCAAAATATTCTATATCAAAATTAGATGGGCCTTTTGGATTGTATTTTAAGTCAAAAGTCACAATATTTTTTGACCACATGTGACACACCTTTTGGATAGGGAAATCAGATGGACAGTCTGTGTCCAAATGTTCAAATCTTTTAAATTCTAAATATTCGAGTCTTTTTTATTGTAGCCACAACACTCTCTTTCTTCTTATCAAAATATCTTTACATATTTTTAAAATTCACTTTTTCCAATGTACTTAATTGTACTTATACTCTTCAATACCTCATAAATCCCAAAAGGAATTTAAATCTATTTGAAACTTCTTGTCATTTCAAAAATAAAAAAGCTGTCATTTTTCTAAACACTTTTCTCTTTCCTCTGACATTTGTTCTCTCGCCAAAAACTAGAAAAATCAAACCCTTAAATCCTGTTTGCCATGAGTAAAACTTCGAAACCCAGCAAAGGGTTCGAACCAATAATGAAGGAGATCAAGAAACGAAGATAGTGAAAAAGAAATCAGTTGCTGTCG
Source organism: Voacanga thouarsii (assembly GCA_026120185.1). Taxonomy (NCBI): domain Eukaryota; kingdom Viridiplantae; phylum Streptophyta; class Magnoliopsida; order Gentianales; family Apocynaceae; genus Voacanga; species Voacanga thouarsii. The sequence goes on along the minus strand of JANUWF010002326.1, from coordinate 4,926,258 downwards.
GACCGATATCTGCGAAGAAGAAGGAAAAATGAATTGTCATTAATGAACTAACTCCTCAAACTGCATCATCAAAACAATCTCTAGAAGAGGAAAGCTCGGACACTCAGGTACCTTGATTTCTCAACTCAAAAAATGAGTCTGAGTATAAAGGTTTGGTATCTAGAAATAGGACTACTACTTTAGGCTATCGGGTTGATACTGAGGCATTTTTAAATTATACGTGCATTCTAGATTTGTTTGAATTAGTTGGTTGGGGGTCTTTATTACCTGTGAATACAAAACTATACACTATATTGGTTTGGAAATTCTATGTGAATCTAAGAAAGAGACGACATGAGAAAATAGTGAACGGGTTTATTGTGTAGTGGTATACGTCTAGAGTTAAAGGAGTGACCTTCGAGTTTGAGACGGTGGAATATTCTGAGGCAGTGGAATATAAAACAGAATTTTTTATGTTAGAGACGGTGGAGTACAATTTTTCGAAATGAACAAACTGTCTGAAAATTCTGACCTTTTTGAACTAAATCAATTTGAGATGAAATTTACTAGTGCCAAGAGGTTTAGATATTCAAGTAATTGAAATACCAAATGGTTAAATGGAATGGGGAGATTGCTACACCACATAATCTCAACCATGGTGATACCTAATTTTGGCCACAAGACCTCTGTGAGTATTCTGCAAATGGTGTTGATGCTGGCATGTTAGAAGGAAAATAAATTAACTTTAGATTTTTTGCTGTGAAATTGATTAGGGTTTCTGGATGTGAAATTGATGACTCAATCCCGGAATACATCAAACAAAGCATTACCTTTTGGAAACCTTCTCACCAAGCTATTCAAGTATCTTAATGTTGATTTGAGTATGGTTGCCCTTAAGCATTGCAAGGAAAACGTCTATAGAAAAGATTCATTTGAAAAAAATGTGATACATTCAAGTGGATAATCAATATATATTATTTAGAAAGGCCACTGAAGAAGAGAAGGAAAAATTGGTGAAGCCCAAGGCCGAAGGAAAATCTACTACATCAGAACAAACAAAAAGAAAAGTTGAGACTAAAATTTAAGGGGAAACATCAAGTAGAGGGAAGTAAAAAATTCAGGAAAGTGGAATAACTCATAGTATTTTAGATGCTATAAATCTGCTATCTACCAAGCTAGATAGTCTGAATGTAGAAGTCAAAGGTGAACTAAAAATTTTGGGAAATAGACTGACAAATATGGAAAGAAAGCAATATGAAGCTGCAGGAGATTTGACTGAATAGGTTCCTCTACCCGTGCCAGAGCCTGAACCTATCATTCCTTCAACACGGGAAGAAACTGATATTCAGCCAGAGAAGGAGAGTGAGAAAGAGACTAATATTGCTAATGTCCTATCTCTGCACACCAAAGTGTAGTTTGCAAAAACAGAGAGTGCATGCTGTGCGAGAAACGAAAAAAACAGAGGGGGAAAAAAACACGAAGAACAACAGCATGGAAGCGTTTAATCCATACCTCTGTGTGGCTTAAACCCCTTTGGCTGTGAAAAGGTCAATTGAACCACAGGGACAGCTCCTTCTAACTCGCTCGATGAAGCTTCCGGTTGAAATCCCGCTAACCTCCTACTTCGCCTTATTTGCATGAACAGCAAAGCTTTCCGAGTCTTAGAATATTCCACTGCCTCTATCCTTGTTGGTGAAACAAAAGGTGAGGAGGAATGGTCTCAATGTTCTTAACCCTTTTGCTATTGATTAGCAAAACCAAGAACAACAAGAGAAAGAGAGGTCACGAGAGAGAGAGAGAGAGAGAGCTTGAAGAATAGGGCAATTTTTTTCCACCAAAGACATGAGTCTCTCTAGCCAAAGTTAAGATATCTGATCTCTAATAACAATATCTCCCGAGATATGATATTTCAAACACCCGAATGTTATCAATAGAGTGAGTTTGGCTTAACCTTAAACTCTTCTAAACCATATCTAGAAAAACCCTATGGCCCAAGCTATTGGGTCAAAGTAATATTTATTATTTTTCTTGGACCCAAAATGCCTAAAATAATAAACATTAATAATTTATTTCCTAGGCTTATAGAAATAACCTAATAATAATTAATGACCTAAATGAACAAAAAATAATTAAACATTAATTATTTATTTCTTGGGCTTATAGAAATAACCCAATAAATAATTAAATAAGCATTTTTTCCATTTAGTTTAAGCCCAAGTTAATTTTTTAATTATTTAAACTGGACCTTGACCCTAAATAATTAATTAATCAATTAAACCAGATAATAAATTTCTCTCAACTTCTTTTAATTTGTTTTTATTCCAATCTAATAATAAATTAGACTTCCTGAATAAAATAAAATCCTCTTTAACTGGGACCAATTCCTCAACCCAAAAAATAATTAGGACTTACGGGTTATTTCGAGGACCAAAAAGACACATCGCCTTGGCTACTAAAATGACCAAAATACCCTTGCTATATAAATAGCTGTATTTTGCATTTTAAATATTTTCTAATATCACCATAAGAAAATATTGACCCCAAGGACAATACTGCGTTAGCAAAGTCTCCGACCTACAGGTGAAATGACTAAAATACCCATCTACACATCACCGTGTATTTAAAGAAGAAGAAGTATACAACACCTCTCTAAATGACATATACCATTCTAAGGCTTCTAGTCTAATAATCCACGACTTCCTAGAGTGTTTCCGCTTTCTAAGGGAGTTACCCTAAAGTAAACATCCAAGTCATATTTCCCATGGCCCTAGACATTTAGATCATTCAAACAACCACAACGGCAATATTATGTAGAAACTATCTTGTACAAGTCTGTCTTAACTAACTAGTTACATATACCCAATATACAAGTATATTGGTTCTACAATAGAATCTCAACTAAAGCATATCAAAGCACATGCTTCCAACTTCGTCAGACCACCAACTTTTACTCAAGTCGTAGAGTACTAGTCCATGCTGTAGCAGTAGTAGTCTAGGTTTCTACCAAATAGTACTTTAAGAAACCACTACTACAGATCATGTTCTACATATTCAAAATACACTTATGTCATGAAGTGAGTGGACTACTCACTGGCTAAAGGTAAGCCATTCCCCATTTGAAATTCATAACATAATTACCTAAATATGATAAAATTCTCATTCTTATCAATCGGTTAAGAATAAATGTTTATGTGTTAAATAACCCGTGATCCATACCTTATTGTGAAAGACCACCATTCACATGGATTACTTATTTAGACACAATGGGTCTTTTCCAAACGAAATTGTGCGCAAATAAAAAGTAAATTCACAAAGGATTTCTAAAAATAAATTCTTTTATTAAAATATTCGATATTTACATCAGAAACCTAGTCTAAGAAGGCATACTTCCCAACACAAAGAACCCACAACTGCTGCACCCACTGTTAACAAAGAAATTCCCAAGAAAGATAAACTAGCAGCATTTGGCAGCTCATCTGCCTAAGGTAGAAGCATATCGTGGTAAAAAGGAAATCTAGCAGACTTGCTGGATAGTACAAAAAGACTGGTAAAGGTGCTAAGCTTGAGACCGTAATCATTCCTTGAGCCATGGTATACCCATTGTGACGAACATTAGCTGGAGAATTCCTCTATTGGACTGCTATCATTTTGTCTCCCTGAACAATTTTGTTTTATTTTTGGATTGATAATATTGCTGATATTTTGTTTATTCTGATTACTTCTATTTTGATTGCCTGCTTGACTATTGATATAGGACTGCTACTATTACTTTTTTCTCTACTGCTTATGTTTATTTTTTTTAATTAATGACAAAAGGGGGAGAAGTATTTTGTGATGGTTGAGAGTTGATATATCTGTGATGTTGTGATATTTTTTTTTTTTTTTGTTGGTTTATCTCGATCTATCTTGTGATATCGGTGATGATTGATAATTTTTTGTGATGGTTTGTTAATGCCTTGATTATTGGCTTCTAAGTATTTGATGCTATTTTTGAACCTTATACCGACATAGAAGAAGTTTTGTTTTAAGTCTAATATCCCAGTCCAAAAATACTTATACATAAGTTATTTATTTATTTCTTTTTGCTCTGTTTTAACGTGTTTGGATGCACTTTTTGGAAGTTTAAAATTACAAATCAAATTTTGCCCATTAATTCATCCTGATATAAGTATTATTATATCCATTGTCTATATGTATATAGAAAGGTGGAGCTTTACTAAACATATTTGTATACATACATATTTGTGACAGCATATTTCATTCCATAACCATTACTTGGCTATTTCCTTGTGAAATAGTCCCTTTTATAAGGAATGAATGAGGACATAGAGGTTGGTATGGCCATGGGCTCATTGAGCCTCGTTTATGAGACTATGTTTGATTTTTCTTATTTTAAATTCATAAACACTTTTTGGGTCCTATGATGAAAGAACGTATTTCAATTAAACATAACCTTCTATATTTCTCGGTCTCACATGATTCATACAAGCCTATATTGTTTTTCTTATCACAATCCATCAAGTTTGTCATCACTCAAAAAGGGGGAGATTGTTAGCTCAACGGGTATTCTCCTGTGTTTTGATTTATAACAAACATTAACGTGGACTAACATGTGTATTTATATATGATAAAATTTTTGGATATGACATGTTTGACCTCGATTCTTTAAAGTCTTGCAAATAGGATTGCTACGCAACTAATGGTCGATAGAGTTTAAAAAGGACGATCAAATGAATATCTAATCTAAAGAAGTTGCATATCTTGAAGACTTTTTGAAAAATTATAGGCTAGAAAATTGTGTTTAAGGTATTACTTATATTTCATATGTCTCTTTACCTCTATTTAATTTTTTTCATATTGAAGCACAAAAAAATGATTTCAAAATAGGTTTTTTTTTTTGTTAATCTAGTTTTCACAAAAACTTGGATGAGTAGTTTTGGCAGACCTTTAAATCTAAAAACACCCATCCAATGATCTGTAGCATTTCAAAATATACCTCTAGGCATATAGCACTATTTTGGATGCATCTTTTGGACGCACATTCTTCCGATCTGTGAGTCTAAAATTCTAGAAAATTTGACAACAAAAAATAGCCGTTACTAGCCGTTGACTTTTTGTTTTTTGCCGTTATAAAAGCCCTTTAAATAAGATTTTCAGTAAGGAATTTGTGTTAACACTTTCAGAAACACTCTAAGACTTTCGAAAAACAAGAATCCCTCATTTACATTGTACTTCAAAGTAAGATTTATTGTTCCAAAAGTAAAAAGGTACAGGTACTGAGATAGTTTAAAATATGCTCAATCTGTGAGCTATTTCTGTCCTTCTCTTAAATTTGATTTGTATCAAGGTTTGGGAATTAAAACTTAATTGGAGTGAGCCTTGATTGTTTGAGTTTAAAGAGGCTGGGTGTAAAACCAAATATGGTGATCCTCTTGTGTAAAATTGGCATTGCCTAACACCATTGATTTGAGAAAAGATTTTAGTGGTTGTGTTGAAATCTTTAATGTGTGCTTAAGGTAGTGGATGTAGATCAGTTGAGGATCAAACCACTATAAATTATTGAGTTTATTCTCTTACATTTATTTTGATATTTATGCCTGCTTTTTTACTGTTCATCTAACTTGAAAGCAATATACTCTTCCTTGCATTCATTAATCTGATCAAAGATTTTATATAGTTGAGTGAAACTGTTATTGTTGCTTTATCTACCTATCTTAAATATAGATCTTCTTTCCATCATTTATTGAAAGTTCTTTAGCAGCATATTCAAAGCTGCACGAACAATTTGTTCTTGGCACACCCACTTTGTTGGTTCTCGTTTTACGCTTTTCAGAAGATCTTTAAAATTTGCATTTGTTTGACATAAACCTTATTCACTCTCCTCTAAGGTTATTGCATGTCGATTGACATTACCATTGAACATTCAATAGCTCATGTTCATACCTAAAATGTCTAGCTGAATCCTGAATAATTAATTAAAATATTACAATTAATTATTAGACCATTATTAATGAGAACAAATCTCCCTACGTCTGCTTGAGGACATGCTATTTTGCATACTGCAGCACTTGTGCGTATAAGGCGAACAAATTATCACAAATTCTCTCCCTTACAGTTAGTTTTTGGTTCAAGATCAAATATTGTTTATTTAAAATTTTTTAGGTATGTTGTATACGTACCAATAGCACCAAATTAATGTACCAAAATGAGTCCTCAAAGAAGATTGGAGACATATGTTGGATATAATTCTTCTTTTATAATTAAATATGTTGAATCATTGACATGTGATGTATTTATAGCAACATTTGCTGATTGTCATTTTGATGAAACTCTATTTCCTAAATTTGGGGGAGAACATAAAAATCACATAAAAATGAGCTTACCTGGACAACACCATTAAATTATTTGGATTTATGCACAAGCGTAAGTGAACTAGAAGTTCAAAGGATAATTCATTTGCGAAGACTTGCAAATCAGTTGTCAAATTCTTTTGTTGACTCTATAAGGGTAACTAAATCCACATTCCAGTTATAGATACTCCTATTCGAATAGAAGTTCTAGTAGGATAAAATGAAATTCCTATAGCTACTAAATCAAAAGCAGGCTAGAAGTGTGGATGACCCCTTAGTTCAAAAGATAGAAATTCTCAAAAGAAAAGAGAAGCAAATTACCAGAATGATCAAATTGAAGAATTAGAAAATAAAGATCAAGTGGCAGCTGATGAAAAGATTCAAAATCTGAAAATAGTGAACGGAATAATGAATTTTTCATCAATTATATAACTTTTGGAAGAAATTGGAATCAAATGGAAATAACTATTGATGATATTTTTGCATATAAAATACAACACTTGATGTGTTAAAAAATAATGATGATTTTGAACCAACATCAGTTAAAGAATGTTGTCATAGAAATGATTAGTCATAATAAAAAGATGCGATTTATCGGAGTTAAACTCACTTGCAAAGCGTGAAGTTTTTGGACATGTAGTCCGAACAATAGAATGTGTAAAACCAATTGGTTATAAATGGATATTTGTATGATAGCGGAATGAAAATAATAAAGTCATAAGGTATAAAACATTACTTGTGGCACAAGGCTTTTCGCAAAAATCAGGTATTGATTATGGTGAGACATATTCACCCATGGTAGATGCAATTACACTCCAATATCTTGTGAGTCTAGTAGTACATGAAAAGATTGACATGCGTCTAATGGATGTTGTGACTATTTATTTATATGGGAATCTTGATAATGATATTTATATGAAAATCCCAAAAGGATTCAATATGCCTGAAGCATATAATTCTGATCCTCATGGAAACTATTCCATTAAGTTACAAAAGTCATTGTATGGCTTAAAACAGTCTAGACGCATGTGGTATAATCGTCTTATTGAATACTTATTAAGATCAGGATATAAAAATGATCCAATATGTCCATATATATATTTATTACGAAATTTAGATCAGGTTTTGTTATCACTACTAGAAAAAAGGAATTTACCAACTGACAAAATCAGTTGGTAATTAGCTAAATTCGGTTGGTAATCATGATTTACCAACTGAATGTTTGTCGCATGCAAAAATCTTAGCTTGTAAATTTTTCAACCGATTTTTTTTTTTAATCGGTTGGTAATTACTAACCGCATTTCGATTGGTACTGTAAAATCGTTGGTTGGAAATTTGGCATTAAGTTTGGCATTTGAGTTAACTATTTCAGTTGGTAATTACCAACCGAAACTCGGTTGGTAATGTAAAATCTTCGGTTAAAAATTTGACATTAAGTTTGGCATTTGAGTTGATTATTTCGGTTGGTAATTATCAACAAATATTTATGTTACCAACCGATTGTTGCAGTTGGTAATTATCAACTGAAAATATAGTTTGTAAATTTATAATTTTTTGTTGGTAAATTTGTATTGAATATAAGATTGTAATTTACTAATTTACCAATTGAGGCATGTTGCTACCAACCGATATATGTGTAGGTAATCACCAACTGACTTTCGGTTGATAATTATTTTTTTTAGTTGGTAGTTTTATTTATTTACCAACTGACTTTCGATTGGTATTTTTTCAATTATTTTAGTTATTTAAAATCTGTTGGTAATTTTTTGTTAGTAAATTACTAACCGAGTTGTTGAGTTGTTAATTCTTTTTTTCCGTTGGTAGTTTTCTTTTTTTACCAACCAAATATTCAGTTGGTAATTTTCTAACTATTTTAGGAATTTAAAATCTGTTGATACCTTTTTGTTGGTAAATTACCTACTAAGTTATTTGTTGGTAGATAGTTGGTTTGAAAATTGCTAACTGTTATTTAATATATTACCAACCAAATTATTTTCAACTATCAATTGAAATACCAACCGAATTCTATTCAATTACCAACTGATTTTTCAGTTGGTAATTTTTCTTTAATTTGGCAGAATTCTAGTTCATCTAAACATATAACCAAACACCTGCATTTGACAAATTCATAAAATAATAAAGCTAAAACAGATCCACAAACCCAACATAAACATCGTCAAATCCAACACAAACATCAACCTTCCACAAACATAAACATCATCCTTCCACAAATTCAAAGCAAATATAATTCCCTCATAAAATACCACAAATCCTAACCAAACATCATCTTTAATTAAACATAAAAGATTATCATAATATGAAAGTGAGATGAACTGCAAGTCCATAGTTTAACAACAGTGAAGGAATATTAATACAATTAAGAAAAACAGTGAAGGAATATTAATTTTCTAGTTGATTTAATCCACTTAGGTCTTTAACCTTCTGTGTTAGCAAAGAAACCTCCACTATCAACCACTCATTTGTCTTCAACACTTCTTGAATCTGTGTGTCAACAACCTTTTGCACCAACTCTACACGCTTACTTTCAAACAGAATATGAAATTGAAGGCTAATACAGTTCCATTTGAAGCCTACTTTCAAAGTTCTCTAGCACTTGGGAATCCCCCCTTAAGTTGGATGGCACCAGAATCTATTTAGCTCAACTTTGTCTTGACAATAAGAATCCGAAGTCAATATGCATTTCAGGCGAATGATACAAACAACTAAATGAATTGTAAGGGTCCTGGTATGGGGTTTTCAAATATTACACATTTAAGATTTACTTCAACACCATCGTGATAGTAACAAACAAGAAAGATGAACTTGCAGTCTTCATTGTCATGTGATATTCTCTCAATTTCTTCAACTTCTCAAACTAAAAACTAATTCCTATACCAAGTAGAAATCAAAGAAAGTACTATTATTAACTTTTTGTGGTAAGTGATAAAAAACAAAAATTCACTTCAATCTTTTTTCAATCCTAAAATGAATATCATGTTTAAAAGAAGCTAAAACTGAACTACAAAAATGGGAACTTACAGGCATAGTTGACCTATTCAATCTGTTGGCCAGCCAAATCATAAACTATTATATTGTCTTTTAGAACAAGGTCTGCATAAAAATGGGAATGACAAAATAGACAACATAAAGAAAAGATTACAACAATGCTATAGCAGTCATAAAAGAAAAATAACAGCCAGAACATGTAATACTTGGCGAGGCTTAACTATAGCAACCTTATGCTCAAACTAATAAACTGGATATTCTAAAGTAGATGATTAGAAAGATTAGAGATATGGAAAAGTAAAGAAACTGGAGTATAACATGAAAAGTAGATACAAGTAGTGGATACAGAAAAGATGCAAAAACAGCCCAAAGCACAAATGGAAAGTGGAAGGCCATGAAGTGGGTGAAAAGGGTAAAATATTCCATAATCGGCAAAGAGCATTCCTTGAGTTGAGAATCATACAGTTGAAGTAAAGTGTTCAAATTTGTAAGTTGAAGATATAGACCTAACTTTTCTTTCTTCGTGCATGAGTACAAGGTTACGAGATCTTAGACTTCTCTTTCATCCTATCCCAACTCTCTGCTAAAACACAGTACAAGGACCTCAGCCACTGACCAGTTCTTTCATGTCTGCCCCATAAAAGAAAAGAATTTGACACAAAAATGGACAAGATTAATCGTGAATAATTCAAATGTGATGCATTAAGGCTTCCTAAAGGAACTCCACACAAGGAGTTTAGGGCAGTTGCAATGGAATACATGAAGACAAGACCAACCACCACTAAGAAAACAAAAGCAAAATGACACAAGGCATACATCTCAATTGCCCTTCAAAGCTATAAAGCAAAGGTGAAAACAATAAAAGATGAGTATTACATGAACAAAATAGCATAACATACAGTCTGCAATCACCTATACTACTCATCTAAAGTTCATTTTGATCCCTCAAATTTCGGATATATCGCATACTTAGCTTTTCAATTTGAGCCTTTTGACGCTGAAGTTCCCCTCTCTTGGCTAAGGTGAGATTTAGCCTATTGCGCTCAAAATCTTGAACCTGTCACTGAATATTAAAGAATAAATATTTGGACAGAAGAGAGACTTGGAACAAAAGAGAAAAAGAGACATGCATAGAGAAACAGAGATAAAGAGCTAGATTAATAAAGAAATTTGTCAAAACTCAACCAATTGAAAGCTTCTAGATAGTTCATTAAATGGAAGTGATAGATTAACCACTTTCAGTAAAAAGGAGAAACAATTTTCTTTTCCCAGGTACAAAGCACTCAAAAATATCCACCCCATATCAGGAAATTAGCAAATCACCCCTAGAAATAACAGCTTTAATAGCACGATATACATCTTCCCGCTTTCTGCATAGCTTGTATGAAATTACACAAATCAGTTAACTTTCCCAGTGAGAATTATGCAAACACTTTATAATAGCAACAGTTGATGGAAATTGTAACCAATATAAACTAGATTTATTGTTAAACAGAAAACAACTAAATACCTCCCTTACATCCTTTTTTGGAAAATAGAGCCATGCATGCTATCACATAAAGGAAGAGACAAACATTTCATTTGTATCTTATGATAAATTCTGTTATCTCCTCACCAAGATAGTGACAAATTTTACTATCAAACTTGACAGCTGAAAGAAAGAGTTCATATCTTCACTTGGGCTTGTCTATTTTTCGAAATATTTGGACAATTGTCATCATCAGCACAATAGTTTAAAGGCAAGCTCTTGAGAAGCATAAATGAGAAGCAATTATTGAATACTAATGTCAATCAACTTTTCTGGAAAAAGAGCAATTCATAGTAAGCAATTTTAATTGCAGAATGTACCATTTTTAAGAGGTATTCAGATAGAGGTCGAAATCTAGGCTATGTCCTCACCTCCCATGTTGGTGTCCACATGTCATAATGCAGTCAAGTAACACAAAAGAAATAACAAAAGAAGAAATGAAAAATGAGTTGGAACAAATCGAAGTCCTCACATTCTAGAATGCCACTCATGGTCAAAGGAGAGCCAAATGGAACTTTGCCCAAGATTTTGTGTTCCGCTTCAGAAGTTCCCACTTGAACGTTCTCAGTCATGTTTACGTCTTGCGAAATGGATTGTTGTTCTCCTTGTTCTTATTGTGAAGCTTCTTCTACAGCCCTTGCAGCAGCTTCTTGCCTCGCCCTCTACTCTTCCATTGAAACTTGAAGAGCAAGAGCAAGTTCAGGATCTAGATTAGGATCCACACTAGGGGGGAGGAGGCGAGCGGCGGGGGGTTCGCGGGGGTAGGGGCAAGCGGGTGGGAGGGGGAGATCTAGGGTAGGGGTGCAGGTAGGGGGCAGCAAGAGGGGGAAGGGTTTGCAGGGAGGTGGTCTCATGGGGAGAGGGGGAGATCTGGGTTGGGGGCGAGCGGCGGGAGGGGGCGACCGGCAGGGGGTGGTCAGGCAGGGATATAGGGAGATCTGGGTTGGGGGTTACCGTTGGGAGCTGCGGAGGGGCGGGGGTGGGCAAGGGGCGGCAAAAGAGGGAAGGGGCTACGGGGAAGGGGAGAGGGGGCAAGCGCAGGCAGGGGCAACTGGCGGGAGGGGGTGGGGGCGCGGGCACGGGCAAGGGGTTGCAATAAGGGAGGAATAATAACCAAGGGTTGAAGGATTTCAGCTAATTAAAATGGATACTTGGTAAATTTTCCAACTTTGAAGAGGAATAAGGACCGTGGGTTCTATCAAGCTTTCAGAAAAGATGTGAGGGAAATTTTGAAGGCAAATGTGGGAGAAATTTTAGAAGAAAGCTTTAAGTTTTTGTATCCCGCCAAAACAAATGTTGAGATTGAAACGAAAATTTTATTATTATCTCTATTTCGTATCAAATTTGTCTCTAATTTTCTAAATTAAAATTTGATATTTTTATTTTTTTTAATTAAAAGATGAATAATTAAGTTTGTCATGTAAAGTTTCTGTTTTTCTAAAATAAATATTTATTATGTAATTTAATTAAATTATTAATTTATAAACTATGAATAAATTTAATAATCAATTATTAAATAGCACTATTATTTCATATACAATATAACAAAATTTGTTATGCAAAATTTTTCTTCTTTTTCTCTTAAAAATATTTATTATGTAATTTAATTGAAAATTTAATTTATAATTTATGAAAAAATTTAATCATCAAGCATTATATAATACTACTATTTTATATACTACAACCATTATTCTATTTGACTAATGCTATAATAGTATTAGAAATAGTGCGATTAATACAAATCTATAAATAATCATGTAAAGATTTCCTTCAAAATGTTTAACAATGACATTAATACATATCTTCATTAAAAGTAACTCAAGCATATAGTTAAACATAACTATGTATAATGATAATAATAAAGTATATTTAGATTAATGTATATTTATACTAATGTAATTTAATAAAATATATTTATATTAATGTAATTTAAACATAACAATGTATAATGATAATAATAAAACATATAGTTAAAAAATATTTATTATGTAATTTAATTGAAAATATTTATGAAATATAATTATATATAATTATCTAAATGAACTAAGTTACAAAATATAATGAATCAAATAGTATTTTTGAAAACTTGTGGTCCTAAGGGTTTCTTTTGAAAACTTTAGAGACTTAGATATAATTATCTAAATGAACTAAGTTAAAAAAATATAAAGATTGAAATAATTATTTTAAAAGTTTATTTATTTATTTTTACACTTGACTCGTTATTTTTCAAAAGATATTTAAAATAAGTTGTGCTTTAAAAAATTTATGGTCGTAAGGGTTTCTTTTAGAAATTTTAGGGACTTAAATATAATTATCCAAGTGAATTAAGTTAAAAAATATAGGGATTCAAGTAATGACTAAATGTATTAATAATTAACTAATATATGACTTTAAGTCTCAATATACATTTATATATAACTTAAAAATATATAAATTTTATCTATTATAATTGCAATTTGTATATGTGCATGTATACAGAAAGGCAAAATGTGATATAGTAATTAAAAGTATGGAATAAAAATAATAACTTTACAAAGTATTTCTACTTTTTATACTAGAAACTTGTTAGTTTTATAATATTTGTTATATATGATATAAATTTAAAAGTTTATTAATTTGAATATAAAATAAAATAATCAAATTTACAAATATATTGACAATTTATATGCATTAATAAAGATAATTCTTATTTAATTTTGTATGATTTATAGTAATTACTATTTATAAATGTGCATGTATATAGAAAAGTATAAATATGATGGAAACACATCCTACACATATACATGATGCCTACATAATTATATTGTCATACAAATAAAAGTAATAACTTTTACATTGATGATAAAAAGAATAATAATTATATCTATTAATAAAATTATGTGTACAGATATAAATTACTTTTTTATTGTTAAATTTAATACACATAATTGATATATTGTTTAATGTCTATTTAGTTATGAATATTTACATAATTAAAAAATTCTGAACTGAGTCTTCTAAATTCAAAATTATTTATTATATTAAAAAATTTATAACTAAGAAATTCTATAACTAAAGGCATGAAAAAATTGCTTACTATTATTATTAATTCAAAAATAAAATTTATATCATTTAGGAATATATGTACAGAATAATTATATACTCTGATAAATAGAAGCAAATTAAAAATTAAAAAAATTAAAAGTGATAAAAAAATTTTACTTTATTTATTTATTTAAATCAAATTTTACAAATTTTAGAAGTGTATTTCATATAATTGTAATATTTTGTAAGGAGTAAATAAATATAATATTTGCTTCTAATTTGCATAAATAATGACGTAGCACAGTGGTGGGAATACTGCGCCTCCACAATGGAGATGCAAGTTCGACTCTTGGTCGCGCATAGGAAAGGGAAGGATTTTCTAGCATGGCCGCCACGTGTAGCCACATGGCGAACCATTATGCCACGTGGCATATTCCAACTAAATATATTACCAACCGATACATTTCGGTTAATAATCGATTGGTAAAATTTTAAAATTAAAATACCAATCAATTACCAACTGAATATATTACCAGTCAATATATTTCAGTTAGTAATCGGTCAGTAAAATTTTTAAATTAAAATACCAACTGAATATATTACCAACCGATACATTTTGGTTAGTAATCGGTCGGTAAATTTTTAAATTAAAATATCAATCGATTACCAATTGAATATATTACTAACCGATTATTATTTGTTGGTAATCAGTTGGTAAATATTTTTCTGCCAAATTACCAACTGATTACCAATTGAATACATTACCAACTAATATATTTTGGTTGGTAATCAGTTGGTAAAATTCTTTCCATTAAATTACCAACCGATTACCAACTGATAATATTACCAACCGAGTGTTATTAGTTGGTAATCGATTGGTAAATATATTCCCGCCAAATTACCAACCGATTACCAACTGATTACCAACTAATTATTTACCAACCGATTATGTTTGTTGGTAAGTGGTTGGAAAATTTTTAAATTTTTTAAATTTTTATTTCAGTTGGTAATCGGTTGGTAATTACCAACTGCAGCAGTCAGTTGGTAATAGTTAGTTGGTATATTGCACTTTTCTAGTAGTGTATACTTGTATACATGTTGATGATATCAATCTTATTGGAACTCCAAAAGAGTTCCAAGAGGCAATAGATAGTCTGAAATAGGAATTTGAAATTAAAATTTTTAGAAGAACTAAATTTTGTCTTGGTCTGTAAATAAAACATATGGAAGATGGTATTTTTATTCATTAATCAATATATACAGTTAAAGTTTTAAAGAGGTTTTACATGGATAAATCACATCTATTGAGTATTCCAATTGTCGCATGATCATTAGATGTAAATAAAGACTATTTTCAACCTCGAGAAGATGATGAAAAATTTATTGGTCCTGAAGTATCATATGTTAGTGCAACTGGTGTACTTATGCGTCTTGCTAATAATACTTGACCTAATATAGCATTTTCTGTGAATTTATTAGTAATATTTAGTTCTTCTCTCTCATGACAATATTAGAATGGTACTAAACATGTCCTAAGACATCTCAAAGGGATAATGGATCTCGAATTATTTTATTCAAATAAAATCAATTCAATGTTAATTGGTTATGTAGATACTGGTCCATATAAAACACGTTCTCAAACTAATTATTTATTTACATGTGGTGGTACTGCTATATCAATTGATTAATCGAGTAAAACTTAATTTATTCGATAACGATTTAGGCTTATATACAGCCTTTACAACTTTGCATACAAGTCCCTAGAATTATCTATACTCTCAATAAGACCCTAATTGATTAATCGAATAAAACTTAATTTATTCGATAACGATTTAGGCTTATATATAGCCTTTACAACTTTGCATACAAGTCCCTAGAATTATCTATACTCTCAATAAGACCCTAACAAAGATATAAATCTTAACACTCCCCCTCAAGATGGGCAGAAGATATCCATTAAGCCCATCTTGTCACACAATCTTGAGAGATCTAATGAACTAAGTCCTTTAGTGAGACAGTCAGCCACTTGCTCACTAGTAGCCACATGTCCCAGCTCCAATAGTCCACTATCCAGCTTTTCTTTGATGAAGAACCTCTCAATCTCCACATGTTTGGTTCTGTCATGTTGCACGGGGTTATTGGCAATGCTAATTGCGGACTTGTTGTCGCACCACAGCTTCATTTTAACTCCTTTATCCATCTTGAGCTCTACTAACAAAGCTCTCAACCACACCATCTTCGCAACTCCTAAAGCCATTGCCCTATACTCAGCCTCTGTCGTTGACCTTGCAACCACTGACTGCTTCTTACTCTTCCAGGATACCAAATTGCCTCCTACAAACACGCAATATCTAGCTGTGGACTTTCTATCATCAACACAACTTGCCCAGTCAGAGTCACAATAGCCCTCAATGTTCAGATGTCCATTCTTCTTAAAGATCAACCCCTTCCCTGGTGCACTCTTCAGGTACCTCAGAATTTGGTACACTGCGTCCATGTGGCCCTTCCTTGGGTCATGCATGTAGCAGCTCACCATACTCACAGCAAATGATATGTCAAGACGAGTGTGACTCAGATAGATGAGACGTCCTACCAACCTCTGGTACCGCTCACGATCAACCGGCTCTCCTGTCTCTGCGCTCAACTTGAACCTCTGATCAATTGGTGAAATCGCAGGCTTGCAACCCAACATGCCCGTCTCTGTGAGTAAGTCTAACGCATACTTCCTCTGAGATAGAACAATCCCCTCTTCTCCACAAGTCACCTCAATCCCCAGGAAGTATTTTAGCTGCCCGAGGTCCTTCATCTCAAACTCTTTGCCCAGTTTTGCCTTCAGTTGAGCAATCTCACCCTCGTCATCACCGGTGATAATCATATCATCCACATACACTGCTAACATAGTAATGTGACCACCCTGTTGTCGAAAGAACACTGTGTGATCGGCATTGATTTGCTGATAGCCCATGCTTACCATAGCTCTTCTGAACCTGTCAAACCAAGCTCTAGGAGACTGTTTCAATCCATACAGTGACTTCCTTAATCTACAAACCTTGTCCACTGTCTATTTTGTACCAAAGCCTGGGGGAACCTCCATATACACCTCTTCTAGCAGATCTCCATGAAGAAATGCATTTTTAACATCCAACTGATGTAGTTTCCAACTCCCATTCACTGCAATGGAGACAAGTGTCCTTACTGTTCCCATTTTGGCCACGAGAGCAAAGGTCTCATCATAGTCGATGCCATATGTCTGACTATATCTCTTTGCCACCAACCGTGCCTTGTAGCGATCAATTTTTCCTTCTGGGGTCTGCTTTACTGTGAACACCCACTTACACCCCACTGCCTTCTTGCCTGGTAGTAGTGACACTATCTCCCAAGTTCTGTTCTTATCCAGAGCTCCAACTTCTTCTTGCATAGCTGCTTTCCACTTTAAATCCTCTTTAGCATCCTGCTAACACTTAGGTAAAGTAACAGAGTCCAAAGATGTAATGAATGCTCCATACGTAGGTGATAAATTAGAGTATGAGATAAATTGAGCAATGTCATGTGGGAAACCATAACAGTCGGGGGGAACTCTTGCATTATTGCGAGAGATCCTCCTTACTATCATGGGAGTGGGATGAGAAGAATGAATTATAGCACCTGTGTTTTCTGAGTTTGAGGGTGGTGTAGGTGTCTCAAAAGTTGGAGTAGGTCGGGACAAGGGACTTGATGGCACCAGTGGTACTGCAGATGTTGACTCTGGCACCTCATTCTACCTCCTCCTGGTATACACTCTCAACTCCCCCTGTGCCTGAGTCCCAACACCGACGGGTTCCTCCTCTTCTTTGTTCTCATACTCCTCAACTGATTCCCTCCTCTCAACAGAATAAGGAATCGATAAGGGAATTGATCCTACATTCTCCAACCTCTCACCATTCTCCCCCTCTTGCCTCATACATTCTTTATCAGATAAGTCACCAATGGGTGAGGTCACCTCCAGTGTATAATATGGCTCAAACTCTCGAAAATGCACATCCATGCTTACAAACAACCTTTTCTTTACTGGACTCCAGCAAACATACCACTTCTGGGTAGCAAAGTATCCTACAAAGACACATTTCACAGCTCTAGGACCAAGCTTCCCTACGGATGGTCTGTTGTCCTTCACAAAACACACACAACCAAACACCTTCAATGGGAGGATCCCACCATTATCTCCTTTCAACATTTCACACGGAGACTTCCAGTCCAACACTCTTGTGGGCATCCTGTTGATCAATTGAGCAGCTGTTAAGACCGCTTGCCCCCATAACTGCTTTGGGACATTCATCGCGATCATCATGCTCCTAGCTGTCTCTAGAAGGTGTCTGTTTTTCCTTTCTGCTACCCCATTTTGAGCTGGTGTGTATGGACATGTAGTTTGATGTTGTATGCCTTGAGTTGACAAGTATTCCGCAAATGCTCTATTGGTAAACTCTATATCATTATCAAACCTCAATATTTTCACCAGTGCTCCATATTGAGTCTGAATAGACCTATGAAAGTCTTTAAAGCAGTCAAATACATCACTCTTATTTTTCATCAAATACAACCAAGTAACACGAGAAAAACAATCAATAAAAGTCACAAAATATCTAAAACCATTCATAGAACTAGTAGAACAAGGTCCCCAAACATCAGAATGTATCAAATCAAAAGCACGAGAGCTTCTATGACCAGAACTAACATAAGAACTTCTAGTAAGTTTTCCAAATTCACATGCATCACACACAACTTTCTGCTTATTGACATTTTCAAATAAAACTGGATACAACCGACGTAACACACTAAACGAAATGTGTCCCATGCGTTAGTGATGAAGCATCAACACATCCTCAGCACTCATCTCAGATCTTCCTACTCCTACCTTCTCCACCACAGATATCAATGCTGAGTCCATCCCCTCACGATCCAGGTACCACAGTCCATTACGCCATATGCCAGTCCCAAGTCTCCGGCCCGTCTCCTTCTCCTGGAAGATCACATTGGGAATATCAAAAGAACCACACATTTTAGTTGGAGTATAATGGCACTAATAGATAAAAGATTTACTGGGAAAGAAGAAGCATGCAATACATTGGACAAAGTTACTGAATCCGTACACTTCACTGTACCCTTACCAACCACAGGCTGTGCTGTCCCGTCAACGGTTTGGATGCTCTCTAGCATCGCTAAGTGAGTATAGGAAGAGAACTCACTAGCATTACCTGTCACATGTTGAGATGCACCAGAATCTACGATCCATTCTGGTGATCTAGTATGATAGAGGCAAGAGCAGTACCTTTGGTAAATTGAACATAGGTAGCAGTGTTATCCATAGGCAAAGCAGAAGTAGATGCATCCTCAACCGCACTCTTTTTGGCTCCATCACCTGCTGCTCTCTGCTTCCTTCTCAATATTTCTAATAGCGTCTGGTCTTCCTCAGTAAAGACCACACCCGCCTCTTCCTCTTCCTCCGCTACCATCAAATTGGCCCGATAGCCTCTTCCACCTCTTCTGCCCCCACGGTCGCGACCACGACCTGCAAACTGCCACGTCCACCTAAGTCTCTCTCCTTAGGTAGCTTAGGACAAGCCTGTTTCAGATGACCTACTTCACCACAGTTGTAGCACTGCCTAGTCTCCTGTTTGAACCCTGTGTTACCTGAGTTGGAGACCACTAGCGCTGACTTCATCCCAGGATGTCCGCTTGTCCCAACCTGTAGCTTAATACGACTCTCCTCCTGTATCATGGCCGAGACCGCCTCCTCAAGTGAAGGGATCCTCGTCTGAGCTAGAAGCATCGCTGTCCTTTGCTCAAATGCTGGGGCTAACCCCTGGAGAAATAACATAGTCCTCTCCTGAATCAAGGCCTCTCTTTTCTTACACTCAGGATCTTTACAGCATGCTCGAGGCGAGAAATGATCATGATCTAGCCACAAGCGTTCCAACTCTGTGGCATACTCCTGCACTGTCCTATCTCCTTAGACTGTAGCATAGATGTCCTTCTTAATCTGGAACACCCTCAAATTGTTCCCCACACCATCATAGGTTCTCCTCAACTTCTCCCAGACATCATTGACCTTCTCGATGCCATCCACTGTTGCAGCAATAGACGGGACCATTGAGTTGAGAAGCCACATGTATACCAACATGTGAGTTGACTTTCACTCATCTCTCCCTGCCGTGCCTTCAGCTGGCTCTGCTTTCTCAACTGTCAAGTACTCCCCTAGATTCCTCCCTTCCAGAGTATACCTCACCCGATGTGACCAGCTCAGATACGTTACTGGCCCATTGAGTTTCAGATCAACAGGTGGAAGCTCCACCTTAACAGTAGATGGCCTCGCAAAATTTTCACCCCCCGACATCCTCATAAACCGCATCAATGTCGCAAGATTTGCAGGATCCAATTTCTTAACCACCTCCTCCATCGTATTCTTGCTAGCCTCTGTCATCGACTCGTATTCAGGTTCCGCACACCTATCACACGAGTCTATCACACACTTACCCTTATTCTTCTCCTTAACTTGATCTTGATCTTCTACACATCAAGATCTGTCTAGAACTCTGGCATCTTCATGCTATCTCAGGACTCATGGGGTATCGCCCTCCCCGCACGGGCACGGAGATAGAAAACAAACTGGAAGTTGTGAGGGGTCTAGAGAGAAAGGAGAGTTACTGTTACTGGAGCGATACTGCAGCGGTGGCGGTACTGTAGCGATGGTACTGTAGCAGTGGCGGGTACTGTGCGGCGAAGCAGGTTACGGCTAGGGTTTGGCTCTGATACCAAATTGATTAATCGAGTAAAACTTAATTTATTCGATAACGATTTAGGCTTATATACAGCCTTTATAACTTTGCATACAAGTCCCTAGAATTATCTATACTCTCAATAAGACCCTAATTGATTAATCGAGTAAAACTTAATTTATTCGATAACGATTTAGGCTTATATACAGCCTTTACAACTTTGCATACAAGTCCCTAGAATTATCTATACTCTCAATAAGACCCTAACAAAGATATAAATCTTAACAATATCATGACGCTTTACAAAATAATATATAGCAGCCACTTCTTCTAATCATGCAGAAATTATTGCTATTCATGAAATAAGTCGAGAATATCTATAGTTGAGATCTATAATCCATTATATTCGAGAAAATTGTGGTTTATTATCTGAAAAGAAAATTCCAATATCTCTTTATAAAAATAATACAACTTGTATAGCTCAATTAAAAGGTGGATATATTAAAGGGGATAGGATGAAACATATTTCACCAAAAATTTTCTTTACTCATGTACTCTAGAAAATAGGAGAAATTGATAAGCAACAAATTCAATTATGTAATAATGTGGCAGATTTATTCATTAAGATATTGCTGACAGCTCCATTTGAAAAATTAGAACATAAAATTGGAATGCGTCGATTGAAAGATATAAAATCATCTTGAAGATGCTGTCAAGAGGGGGAGTATATACACTGTACTTTTTTTTTCCTAACTAAGGTTTTTTGCTTATTAGGTTTTTTTGTTGGTCGAGTTTTTAATGAGGCAGTGTTCCTCTTAAAATGGGAAGTGTATTCTTTTTTCCTTTACCAAAATTTTGTTCCACAAGATTTTTCCTAGGAAGGTTTTTAACGAGGTATTTTTCGAAAGTTTGAAAATAAACATCTAAGAGGGAGTGTTATGAAAATAATAAACGGCATTTCATTTTTCGATACTATCCATTTATTTTAAATATAGATGTGATTGTTCTTTTTTTAGGATTATTAATGGATAAAATAAGATTGTATTTATTATATTCATTTCTTATTTTTTTTTTAAATGATATATCTAAATCTTTATAAATAAGGGCTTTATGTACACGAATAGAATCAATCAATTGAATTTAAGTGATTCTCTCATTTCTCTCTTCTTATAGCTTCTTTAATATCAGTTTTTATATTTTATTTTCTTGATTCTATTTGAAGTGAAATTCACAATAAATTTAAAAGTTTAGGCTTAGTAATGTATCAACTAAACTATTTCTAAAAAAAATAAAAAGAAAAGATAATTGCATTTGGAAGGAATTACAAAACAAAGTCAATACAAGATTTTCTTCACTATAAAATTGTCCACTTTTTATTTTCAACTTATTTTATATCTATTTACTTATATTTTACAAAGAAATTTACTGCTTAAAAACTATTGCCAATTTCAAATTTGAAACAAAAAAAAATGGGAAAGAAAATTTTGAACTTGACCCGAATTTGAACTTGGAGTTGTAATTACTAGCTAAATATACCACCAATTCTGATTCCATGAAAAATTAAATTCACAATTTCCTCATTAAAAATTTGAAAATTCATAATTAAATTTAAAATCTTAAATAATTAAATTCACCAAAAATGCAAAAAGAAAGAGAAAAGGCTATTGGATTTTGAAAGGTTTCCCCACCAGGAAATTCTTAGGTGCACCCGATGCATGAGTGGGCTCGTGCACCGGATAGGCCCAAGTCCCCCAAGCATCTGACACCTGTCTAATTGGAATATTTTATTCCAAAAACCAATTTTATTTCATTTTTTCCCCCTCAACCATAGTTAACCATGGTTATCACAGTTTTGGAGAAATCTCGCCACAGAGGATCTCTCACTCTCTATGTCTCTTGAATTCAAACATGCCATATCTCTCTCTCATGAACTCAATCGTTCTCTCTCTCTCTCTCTCTCTCTCTCTCTCTCTCTCTCTCTCTCTCTCTCTCTCTCTCTCTCTCTCTCTCTCTCTCTCTCTCTCTCTCCCGCACCGAGTCTCTATCTCCCCGCCCTTCCTCTACACTATTGCAGTACCACCCACCCCCTCATCTGCCATCACAGTACCACCCACCCTCTCCTCTGCATAGCAGTAATCAAAGGTTATATATTTAGAATCTTTCATCTATTTAATGCTTTTTGGAAAGAAAGGTCATATATTTGTTTCTTAATGATTGAGTTTGTGATATTTGGTGTTTGACCTAAATGGGTGAAAGAGGCATGTATGCAAAAGATTTAGCATTTTTTTTTCAATTCTTATATGTAGGTATCAAGATATTGTGGCCTTCTTTTAGGAAGTCCAATCATTCTTTATGAAATCATTGCCTTTGTTATTCCTGGTTTAACGAGGGCAGAAAGAAGACTTTCTTGGTCCAATTGTCCTGTGATCCTCAGTACTCTTTTGTTCTGGCATAATTTTCTCTTATTTTCCCCCCTCTTCCGGGTCTATACCACCCACCCTTCCTCCGCCATAGCAATAATCAAAGGTCATATATTTAGAATCTTTCATCTATTTAATGCTTTTTTTTGGGAAGAAAGGTCATGTATATATTTCTTAAGGATGGAGTTTGTGATATTTGTTGTTTGACCTAAATGGGTGAAAGAGTCATGTATGCAAAAGATTGAGCATTTTTTTTCCTTAATTCTTATATGCATGTATCAGGATACTGTGGCCTTCTTTTAGGAAGTCCAGTCGTTCTTTATGAAATAATTGCCTTTGTTTTTCCTGGTCTAATAAGGTTGGAAAGAAGATTTCCTGGTCCAATTGTCCTGGGATCCTCAATTCTCTTCTGTTTTGGCATCTCGTTCTCTTATTTTATTCTTACTTTTGCAACCTTGAATTTCTTTGTCAATTATGCTGAGGGAGTTGTAGAATCCTTGTGGTCTATTGATCATACTTTGAATTTGTGCTTGTGCTCGTGTTTAGAACAGAAAGTGTCTTTTAGGTAAAAATCAAATCTATTACTTATGTACTTCATTTTGCAGATCAAATTATGTTGACTCAGTTTGCAAAAAAAACTATAATTCTTTTCATATGTTAAATTATAGTGAAATTTAGAAGTATTACGGTGATTTCCAGAGCAAAATATCATCCTCAAATTTTTTAGACATAGAGAGAAATAAATCCTGCTACTTTGCTATATGCATGTATACTCTTTACTATTAACCAAAGCTTTGTATTGTTGATAATAGTTTTTTTGGAAATTAATCGTGGATTATTATTGGCTTTAAAATCTGTAATTTACTTTGTGTGTTTAATCACAACAACTCTAATTTAACATGAAAATGCAGAAGTGGTTTCTTATTCATGGGCATGAAGGAAGAAATTGGAAATTGAACAACTTCCATCCTGAGAAAAATTATGTAAGTTGAAGTATAATAGGTGACAATTATAGGTTTTTTGTAATCCAAGTTTTAGGAGCCCCCCCCCTTTTGTTATAGGCCATGGTGATAGAAAATAGCCTCTGAAGCAATCACAGAATTTTGATAGAAGTTCCTTTTGTTATAGCAATCCCTTAGACTTTCAAATGCCACAATACAAGACCTGTTTCTCAGTCTTGTATTTGGTTAAAAGTTTCTAGGGATTCATTTCTTTTTGGAAATTGATGCATTTCTTTTGTTTGCAGGTTCTAGTTATATAATTGCTACTAGGACAACATGGTTTAGTGTTTGGCGATCAGATGTTATAACCTCGCTAGTACAAACTATCTAAATTGTTTTCTTTAATTTTTTTTCTTCTAGTATTAGTGATTGAGGTTCAATGAACCTAGAGGATATTAGATAAATTAATGATACAGACAAAGGATATCCATTATTGTAAAATAATAATTAACTTATTTCACCTTTCAATAGACAATAGATGTACATTCACTTGCTATATTACATAGGGCTCTAAAATGGTCATCTTTACTATTTAAATTTTTTGTTAAGAGTATAGTATTTACAAAGCAAAAAAAAATTCTCTAGTGCCCAATAAGATTCTAATAGGGAATATCATAATGACTATGTTTTTTAATATATATTTGATAAATGTATTGCGTTCAGATATGTTGTTATTTTCTCATGATATTGTTGTCATAATTTCTCCGTTTTTGTTATAATTCTTAAATTATGTGGCCTTTGGATTTGAATTCAAATATGTGAGAGCCTAATTATGTAAGATGTCAAAGTATTTTATCCATTCTTCTATGATATTTGGGTTGTGCTTACTAGCATTATTGTATATATACATATTCAAGAAGAATTTAAACCTAGTGGAATAGGCTTAACTACTGTTTTTTTTTAATTCATTTTTTTTTATTGTAATGCAAGAATTGTTATTTCTCTATGTGTCATGCCCAATCTTAGTGCAAGAAGATAGGTATTCTTATTTGCGGATTGGGTGGATTGTCATAAATCAATCAGCATGGACAATAGCAACGAATAAAACAATCGATAGTGATATTTCTAAGAGTACATCCTCATCAATATAGATTGAGTTTGATCCACTACCACCTCCACAACCTCCTTCGAAATGGTTAATTCAAAAATGAATCCCTGTAAATAGGCCAATTATGTTTGGAATATGCTAAGGCTAATTTTTTTGCTTCTTCTAGTAGAATGTCAAGGTGTACTTTGTGCCTTATCTACTGTAACTATTGGAGTTTAAGTAATGCTGATTGTTTAATTTTCTTATATTTGGAATCTTCCGATTCTTGTATCCCCATAGCTTGTACTTTAGAATTCTTGTAATGCTTGGAGGATTTATATGTCTTCTTATTGATTTTTTTTTATTTCTGATACAATCAAAAGATTCTTGTGATAGACTGATGTTAATAACTTAACCTCCTTTAATTTGTGTTTCAAATCGTAGCCTTGCAAAAAAAAAAAAAAAAAAAGGCTACTTCATTGCAAAAAAAAAAAAAAAAAAAATGGTCTACTTCCCCAAATACACTCGAGGTGACATTAGAGGACATTCTTAGGCGTAGATTAGACCATTGTTACATGTTAGGTGAAATGCTTCCCTACTTAGGGAAATTCTTAGGGGAAATGCTTCCTCAACTATAGATTAGACTGTTGTTACTTGTTTGAATTACAATTCAAATCCACCCAACACAACAGAACATATATTTCTAACAATTCACTCTGTAAGCAGAGTTTAAACATACATTGTTATTTGCTTAGTGTGCGTACACTTTCTAGTCAATAAGGAAAAGAAATCTGAATAATTCAAAATTTACAGCGCTAACAGTAGTAAACAAAATATCATCATATTTAACACAAAATTGTAATTGCGTGATTGAAATGCATATACAACTTGAATTCTAATTTGTTGAAGAGGGAAGGAAAAAAAGGAAAAACATTTTACACAAATACAGCATTATGAATCTAAAAATATAAAGTTAAATGTACAAGCAAATCAAGTAGGACAATCACTTTGCAGGAGTTCCACTTTGCAAAATCTCTTCAGATAAATCTGTATATGATATGCTAGGCATGCTAGAAGGAGGTGACCATTGATCTGGAACCTTCCAAAAATAGGTTGCATTACTTTTCTAAACCTCTTCTTGTATTGCTTAGGGGAGATAACTGTTGAGGAAGCATTCTTAGCATCCTTCAAGGATTCCAAAAGAATTTACCCATGTTTCAAAGCATTCTTGCTCCTTTTCTCTTTGACTTGGCACAATACATGACAAATAGAGATGCAACATAAGAATACATCCTCATCAGACCACCTCACTGATGACACTAAGACCTTCCAAAACTAGCACACTCCACTTCGCTTAGGTACCTTGTTAAGGTAATTCAACTTGCAATGACACAAATTATAGCAACCACAAGAAAAACCCAAGTATGAGGATATTCTAACGGACTTATTCCTTCCAAAGAAAACTTTATGGCTATTCTAATAGCCTTTATACTAACCACCTGTAGACAATATGGGAGATATGCAGTTCTTAGTCCCATATGAAAAAACCATTATGAGAATACAACAATTAATATCTGTGAGCTTAGAACAGAAATATTACCATAAGGGAACCTGCTAAAGAACAAATTCCCAAGTAAATTAGTAGGTTCGACTACCTATAGCGAGGCTCAAAATGCAAAATCAATGCCACCACTATCAATATTGTAGCTATTGTATATATTAGAAAGGCTGTTGATAGAAGCAGCAAAACATATATAAGAAATGATCTAAGAAACCATGAAGAATATCACTCCAATTAGATTTTTGTTGCAAGTCAAACCTGGCTAAGTAGCCAAAGTCCAGATTTCTTGTATAGAATTTGGTATATGCTCCTGAGGTGCATGTATTACAATCACTATAGATCATACAATGCATGAGACACATCCTAGTAGACCTATCTACCTTAGTTTTTTCTTCAACATGAAGTGTGCCAAAAGAACCACCTATTAGAACATCAAAGAGATTAGCATGCTGAAGGTTAAAATGGAAAAAACAATGAAACCAAAAACATGCTTATTGAAAAAAAAAAAAATACAGAGCATCACATGAAAGTTGTTTACCTCTGTGTTTGAATGACTTTGTTGGCACTGAAGAAGATGTCTAGATCACTTCTTACTGAATGCTTGAAGTCACTGGTTCTCCTAACATCTCCGGTTGCACTCTTGCAAGCCGTTTACTCCTTCTTATTTACGCAAAACTTTTGAGCTTTTGCAATATAGCCACTGTTTCTCCCAAAGCCGGTGAAAGCTCAAATCTTAGATCAAAGAATGGTCTTGGTTTATTTCTTCTTAAAAAAAATTGCTAGAGAGAGACCAAGTACGTGAAAACAAAAACCATCTTATTTTTGTTATCTTTTCACGCCAAACAATACGAGATCTATTCCATGTTATTTTTTTTAATATATTTTTTTTTTTTGTCCTTGGTCTCATTCATTGGGCCAAATAAAATTACTTACTCTTAGACTAGAACACCCATAAATAATAAGCCTCAATTATTTATTTTTTGAGCTTCATAAAACAGCTCAATAAATAATTAACAAGTCTAAATAGACTAATATAAAATATCGAACATTTTATCTAGTTTATATCTAGGTTAATTTTTTAATTATTTAATTTAGGTCTTGGTCCTTGAATAATTAATTAACTAATTAAACTAGATAAAATATATACTATCTCTTGGGCTTTTTATTTTATTCACACACCAATAATAAATTAGACTACTTAAATAAAATAAAATAAAACTCATAATTATCAAGATCAATTCCTTAACCCAAATCTGTTAGGACTTAAGGGCTATCTCGGGGACCAAAAGATACATCTATTGACTATTAAAATGACCAAAATACCCTTGCTATATAAATATCTGTATTTTACATTTTAAATATTTCTTAATATTATTATAAGGAAATATTGACCACAAGGACAATACTGCGTTAGCGAAGTCTCTGACTTATAAGTGTAATGACTAAAATACCCCTTTATGCATCGTCGTATATTTAGAGAGGAAGAGTGTATTAACATCTCTCTAAAAGACATCTACCATCCTTAGACCTATAAAAGACATCTACCATCCTTAGACCTATAAAAGACATCTACCATCCTTAGACCTCTAGTTCAATGATCTATGACTCCTGAAATGTTTTCGCTTTGCAAAGGGGCTACCCTAAAGCAAACATCCAAGTCACGTTTCCCAAGGCCCTAGATATTTAGATCATTTGAACAGTCACAATGGGTGATTTAGTCCAGAAGTTATCTTTTACAAGTCTGTCTTAACTAACTAGTCACATACCCAACATACAAGTATATCAGCTCTACGAAAGAACCTCAACTATAGCATATCAAAGTATATACTTCCAGCTTCGTTAGACCACCAACTCATACTCAAGTGGTAGAGTATTAGTCCACGCTGTTCCACCACAATTTCCCGTCTCTAGATGAACTCTCAGATCAAGTGGTAATTCGTCTCGATGTGTTTCTCTTTCTTATAGTTCCTGGGTTTTTTGGATTGCAAGACTGGTTCATAATTGTCGCAATACACCAAAATCAGTTTGTCTATCTGTGGCACAACTCCAAGTTCTGAAAGGAACTTCTGGACCCAAACTACTTCCTTAGATGCCTCCGAAGCTGCCACATACTCAACTTCCATGGTTGAGTCAGCAATGCAAGATTGCTTGATACTCCTCCATGAAACAGCTCCTCCAGACAAGGTAAAGATATATCCACTAGTACATTTTCTCTTATCCTTATCTGCCTGGAAGTCTGAGTTTGTGTATCTAATAGGAACCAAGTTGATATGACCTTGTGTGGGCTTTTTTTTGGTATTGTGAGTAGTTTAGTTGGTTATGTGTTCAGCTCAATCAATGAGACCAAAAACAGATATTCTTCTTGAGACAAAAAGGAGAAAATGAAATAACAACCTACCTTCTATTAAACCCTTAAAGAACTAAGTTTCAAAGACCCTCAAGAATAGTAGAAAGTTCTACTATATTCTCACCCCAATATCCTTGAAGCAACAAAGGAAAACAAGAACAAATAGAATAGAGAAAATAGGCACACAAGTAATGGAATTCAAATAAATCTTAAAAGAACAAAGCAACTAAGACCTATTCAAAGAAACCACATTAGATTATCCAAAAGATTTATAGACTCATTCATAAAGAGGACTAACCCTTAAGCTTGGTCTTGAACAAGATGAATAAGGAGGTTAGGGCCTCTCAAGATTCTTTCTCAAATTTGAATTAAAGTATGTGAATTGTATTGTCAAATCATTAAAGGTTCTATTTATACTACATTAACCCTAGCTAAGTAATTCTTGAGGTTCTATTACAGTTTAGGGTCTTAATAAGTCTTTACAAACACTTAAAATTGGAGAAAATCGGAGAAAATATAAAAAATGTAGGGCAATCGCCGGCTGCCCAAAGTGGAGCCGACGCCGGCTTGAGGGCCCAAGCTGGCGTTGGTTAGGCTCTGTCTTTTGTTGGTCCACGCAGAATGAAGCCGTTGTTGGGCAAGTTGAAGCCGACGCCGGTTTGACTGCTTGGGGCCGGCGCCGGCTATCCACTGGAAGGCCTTATTTGGTCAAGTTTCATCCGCCTTTGTTACCGGCTTGAGTTCTTGTCGGGGTCCTTCTTGGATAGTCATCAAAATGAACTCTTAGCTAGTTTCCTCAACCTTCCAACCCTCTTCTATCCTCAAGCATGGTTTTATGAGCAATTAAAAATCCTCTTGAAGCTTTTTAGACCTAGATCTTGTCATCGGTCCTTATCCTTACATGGTCACGCCTCCTCCTTCTTAATTTTGACCTCCATGATGAAGCGGAGTTTTATCATCTCACCCTCCTTGAAAAGGATTCACCTTCAAATCGTTGCCATCATCTACATCAAAGGGAAAGAGGTCACTAACATTAAAAGTGGTACTAACATATACTCACTGGGTAAATCTATCTTATAAGCATTATCTCCAACTTTGGTGAGAACTTGAAATGGACCATCCTCCCTTAGATTTAGTTTGCTCCGTCGTTGCATGAAGAATCTCTCTTTACAAAGGTGCACCCATATTTAATCGCCCGGCTTAAATGACATATTTTTCCTTCCTTAATTGCGCTTATGGGTAATCTCTTTATTGCGTTTTGCAATTGTTGCTTTCACCTTCTCCTGGAGTGCCTTCACCATTTCCGCCTTCTTAGCTCCGTCGAGGTTCAACCGTTCACTTATAGACAAAGGAACCAAATCTAAAGGAGTTAGAGGATTAAAATCATATACAATTTCAAAAGGAGAATAAGAAGGGATAGAGTGAATAGCCCTATTGTAATCAAACTCAATGTGCGGTAATCAATCCTCCCAATTTTTCAAGTTTTTCTTGATTATGGTCCTCAAGAGTTGGGTGAGTGTTCGATTGACCACCTCCGTTTGTCCGTCCGTTTGGGGATGACAAGCTGTGGAAAATAAGAGATTAGTACCAAGTTTGTTCCATAATACTCTCCAAAAGTGGCTAAGGAATTTAGTATCCCTATCCGAGACAATAGTCCTTGGAATTCCTTGCATTCTCACCACTTCCTTAAAGAATAAATCTGTAATATATGACGCATCATTAGTCTTGGAACAAGCCACAAAATGAGCCATTTTAGAGAATTGATCAACAATCACAAATATGGAGTCCTTACTCCCCTTGGACCTAGGCAATCCTAAGATGAAGTCCATTAAAATATAAACTCAGGGCACATTAGATGTGGGCAAATAAGTATAAAGACCATGTGGAAGGGATTTAGACTTAGCTCACCTACAAATATTGAGAACAATGTCTTTCCACATCCTTTCTCATTTTTTGCCAAAAGAAATGCTCCTTAAGAATGCCTAAGGTCTTTACAACACCAAAATGCCCCATTAGTCCCTCACTATGGGCCTCCTTAACTAGCAACATCCTAATAGAACCATTTGGCACACAAAGCTTTACCTCCCTAAACAAGAAACCATCATGCCTATAATATTTAGCAAATGCACTTTTCTCACAAGCATGGAAAATATCCTCAAATTCCTCATCATCAACATATAAATTTTTCATAAGTTCAAAACCAAGAAGTTTAGCATCTAAAAAGTTTAGTAGTACATACCTTAGAGAGAGTGCATCCGCTATCACATTTTCCTTACCCTTCTTGTATTGAATGACATATGGAAATGTCCCAATAAATTCCATCCATCTTACATGCCTCTTGTTCAAATTTTGTTGACTCTTGAGGTGTTTAAGGGTTTCATGATCGGTATGAATGACAAACTCTCCTGGCAAAAAGTAGTTTTGCCAATATTCTAAGGTCCTCACTAAGGTAAAAAGCTCTTTGTCATAGGTAGAGTAATTGAGGACCGCACCGGACAATTTCTCACTAAAGTATGCAATAGGTTTTCTATCTTGGATCAAGACCGCACCTATTCCCACCCCACTTGCATCACACTCTATCTCAAAGGCCTTCTCAAAATTAAGAAAAATAAAAATTGGAGATTAGCTCAATTTGTCTTTGAGAACTTGAAAGGCTTGTTGTTGGGCTTCTTCCCATCTAAATCCTACCTTTTTCTTTACCATTTCGGTTAGAGGGGCTGTTATAGTACTAAAATTTTGGATGAACCTCCTATGGAAGCTAGCTAGCCCATGGAAACTACGGACTTAGGTAATAGTGGTAGGGGTTGGCCAATCTTGGATGGCTTTCACTTTTCCCTCATCAACTTCAATCCATTTGGCACTCACAACATACCTAAGGAATATAATTCTCTCCAAACAAAAAGAGCACTTCTCATGATTAGCATACAACCTCTCCCTTCGGAGGGCAACAAATATATTTTGAACATAATTCAAATGATCCACATATGATTTGCTATAGATTAATATATCATCAAAGTACACAACAACAAATTTTCCAATGAATTCCCTCAAAACATAGTGCATTAATCGCATGAAAGTACTAGGAGCATTAAACAATCCAAAGGGCATGACAAGCCACTCATACAACCCTTGTTTAAAAGCCGTTTTCCATTTATTCACTTCTCTTATTCTAATTTGGTGACAACCGAATTTCAAATCAATTTTAGAGAAAATGCATGCACCAAATAGTTCATCAAGCAAGTCATCTAGCTTAAGAATGGGATAATGGTATTTTACCGTGATACTGTTGATAGTGCGACAATCCATACACATACGCCATGTCCCATCCTTTTTGGGCACCAAGAGAACCGAAACTGCACATGGGCTTAGACTCTCTCTCACATGTCCTTTCTCAAGCAATGCCTCTACTTTCTTTTACAACTTCTTGGACTCCTCCGGGTTGCT
The DNA here is from genome assembly GCA_026120185.1 of Voacanga thouarsii. NCBI lineage: Eukaryota > Viridiplantae > Streptophyta > Magnoliopsida > Gentianales > Apocynaceae > Voacanga > Voacanga thouarsii. Next base: position 4,893,819 of record JANUWF010002326.1, on the reverse strand, counting down.
TCTATATGTCGGTCGGTTGGGGATGACGGCTCCGGGCACAAAGTCGATTTGATGCTCAATCGCTCTTATGGGTGGTAGTCCTCCGGACACCTCCTTTGGAAAACGGTTTTTAAATTCTTAAAGAATAGCTGTAATTTTTTTAGGCAAGGACAATGTAGAATCATTAGTAGAAACATAAGAACCTTTGCATAAAAGAAGAATAACTGGTTCCTTAACTTCTATAGCTTCTATGACCTTACTTTCTTTTGCAAAGAAACTCACTCTTCTTTTACCTGCCCTCTCTTGTCCTTGCTCACTCTTATCCTTGATTGTCAACGGTACTTGTTTGTCCATCCTCTCTCTCAACTCTTTTTCTTTCCTCTCAATTTCTTGTTTTTGCTTAACATCTTGTGATCCCTTCTTCTTTTCTTTCTCCTTCATAATTCTTTGATCTTTGTTCACCTCACTAGGGGTCATGGGGGTGAGGGTAAACTTAGTTCCCTCATTAAGTAGGGAAAAATTATTCTTTCTCCCATCATGCTTTACATGCCTATCATATTGCCAAGGCCTCTCTAGGAGCAAGTGATCCGCTTGCATGGGTACCACATCACATAGCACATCATCCTTGTACTTTTTCATCTCAAAAGACACCAAAACTTGTTTGTTTACTCTCATTTCCCCACTATCGTTCAACCATTGTAATTTGTAGGGCTTGGGGTGTTTAATCCAACTCATGTCCAATTCTTCAACCAAGTTTGCACTAATCACATTAGTGCAACTCCCACTATCCACAATGACACTACAAGGGGTCTTATTGATTATACACCTAGTGTAGAAAATATTCTCTCTTTGTTGATGATCTTGATCCTCAATGGCTTGTGAATTCAATGACTTTCTTGTGACTCTCACCAAAGAGTATTCTTGATCAATAACTTTTCCTTCATCACTTTCCTCATCTCCATTTCCCTCTTGGTCTCCTTGGTACCTTTCTCCCTCTTCTTCTTCGTTGGTAGAAACCTCACCATAGGGATTAGTATACATCGTTCTCTTACTTGGGCACTCATGGGAAGTACGTCCATATCCAAGGCACTTAAAACACTTGATATCCCTATTCCTTTATGACTTCTCCATGTCTTTTCCCGTATTTGTTAAAGTCCATTTGGAATGGCTTAGGGGCTTCATTCTTCCTAAATGGTACCTTACTAGTAGTGTTGGGGTTTGAAAGTGGTGGTCTAGTAAATGCCCTCCTCTTTAATTACCTTTCAATCTTCATAACGACATGTACCACATCCTTTAATCGATTATAGGGGTGCAATTCTACCAAATTGGCAATTTTCATATTTAATCCTCCCAAGAATCTTGCTCTTGTTGCTCTAGGATCCTCATTGATTTGAGCTCTCATCAACATTACTTCCATCTCTTTATAGTAATCTTCCACACTCTTATTCCTTTACTTGAGTGATTGGAGCCTTTAGTAATGATCATTGTAGTAATGGTGTGGTATAAACCTTGCCCTTATCATATCTTTCAACAAATTCCAACTAGTCACGGTTTCCACTCCTATTTTTCTCCTTTGTGCACTAACTTGCTCCCACCAAACCAAAGCATATCCCGAAAATCCTAAAATAGCCAACCTCACATTTGACCTCTCACTATAGGTATGACTTTCTAGGAAGATTTTCATCTTGCTTTCCCACTCGAAATAAATTTCGGGGTCACTCTTGCCATAGAATGTGGGCACTTTCAATTTGATGTAGTTCAACTCCCTCTCCTTATCATTTCCTTCTCTCATTCCTCCTCTATTACCCTGTCCTCTATGGTGTTCCCCAAATGCCTCAACTTGTTTCCCCCTCATACCATTCATCAACTCCCTCAAACTCTCTTTTTAACCCCCTTAGGTTGTTCCCACCATTCCTTTCTTGACCCCTACCTCGTCCTCCTCTCATACCATGTCTTCCCCTTCTCATAGGAGCTTGTTGGAATCCCCTGATAAAGTACTCATCCCACTCTTCCCCTTGTTGGGTATTTAACAGATGAGTATAGGCATCACCATCCTTCATTCTAGGGCTAGGTACTTCAAATCGCTCTTGGTCTCTCCTTTGTGCAACGGTAGAAGGTTGTCCAAGATAATTTATCAACTCCCTTGTCATATTTTGAAATTCACTTTGCATAGTCCTCATCATAGCTTGCACGTCATCATACAAAACCCTAGCATCAATTGATTTTTCTTGAGGTCTACTAGGTCCACTTGGGTTAGGTCTAGAGTTCTCTTGATCATGGGCCATAGTGATGGAATATTTACTTACTTATACCTGCAAAACAAAAGAAATTAGGGAAAAAAATAATTTCTCACTTCGCTTCCTTGCGTGTTGGCTCTCAAGGATTTATCACTCCACGCTCGTGTTTGCTCTCTTAGGCTCTTTTAGTAATAGGCTTACTCTCTTACCTTTTTCTCAATACTCAAGCCTTATTGTTCAATTCCAATTCTCCCCAATAGCTAAAGATTTAGTCCAACTTAGTGAATCACACAAATCAATGGATTTTTCCAATTAGGGGGTATTAGGGGAATTTCAACAAACATTTGTTGGGTACCTCAAGCAAACAAGTTTTAATCAAGAATTTCAAGAAATATAGACTCAATCAACACAAGAAAAAACACTAGACACGCAAGAAACACTTCTAAGCAAGAACAAAGAAACAAGAATAACTAGAATTAGGATTATGAAGAACAAGATAATCACAAGTGTGCACTAATAAAGTTGAGTTCAATGAGCATGGAATTTAATAATAGAGTGATATACTAAGTATCAATATCCCAAGGAATAAAAATCAAGAATCAAAGTTCCCAACTATAGCCAATAACATTCTCATGGAACATTTATCAAACACCTTGGATGCAATCCCGTCACTTAGGAACAACTAACATTTTCACCCATATTCAAGCCAATTTTCACCACAAACACAAGAAAATTTTGTTCCCAAGGATTATAATAACATCAAAGACTAATTTTTTAAAAGAAAAATCAAGATATAACAAAGATTTCATGACCTTTTTGGAGCATGTTTTTGAGTTACGGGATTTTCTCTATTTTCTTTTTCTTCAACTTTGTAGGGCTCATTTTCTTACTTTCAAGCTTTGATTGGAATCAAGCTTTTCCTTACTCTGATACCAAACTCTTTGATATGACCTTGCGTGGGCTTTTTCTTAGTGTTGTGAGTGGTTTAGTTGGTTATGTGTTCAGCTCAATCAATGTGACCAAAAATAGAGATTCTTCTTGAGACAAAAAGGAGAAAATGAAATAACAACATACCTTCTATCCAACCCTTGAAGAACTAAGCTTCAAAAATCCTCAAGAATAGTAGAAAGTTCTACTATAATCTCATCCCAATATCCTTAAAGCAATAAAGGCAAACAAAAATAAATAGAATAGAGAAAATAAGTACTCAAGTAATAGAATTCAAACAAACCTTAGAAGAACAAAGCAACTAAGACCCATTCAAAGAAATCACATTGGATTATCCAAAAGATTTATAGACTCATTCATAAGGAGGACTAACCCTTAAGCTTGATCTTGAACAAGATGAACAAGGAGGCTAGGGCTTCTCAAGATTCTCTCTCAAATTTGAATTAAAGTGTGTGAATTGTGTTGTCAAATCACTAAAGGTTCTATTTATACTACCCTAACCCTGGCTAAGTAATCCTTGAGGTTCTATTACAGTTTAGGGTTTTAATAAGTCTTTACAAACACTTAAAATTGGAGAAAATCGGAGAAAACATACAAAACCCGGGATGGAGCCGGCGCCGGCTAGGCTCTGTCTTCGGCCGGTCCGCGCAGAATGAAGCCGTTGTTAGGTAGGTTGAAGCCGGTACCGATTTAGCTACTTGGGGTCGGCGCCGGCTGTCCGCTGGAAGGCCTCATTTGGTTAAATTTCGCCCGCCTTTGTTGCCGGCTTGAGTTTTTGTTGAGGTCCTTCTTGGATAGTCATCAAAATGAACTCTTAGCTAGCTTCCTCAACCTTCCAACCCTCTTCCATCCTCAAGCATGGTTTTATGAGAAATTGAAAATCCTCTTGAAGCTTCTTGGACTTAGATCTTATCATCGGTCCTTATCCTTGCATGGTCACGCCTCCCCCTCCTTGATCTTGACCTCCATGATGAAGCGGAGTCTCATCACAAATCGTCAGCCCTGTAAACTAGCATAAAATCTTTCGTACCATTGAGGTACTTGAGAATATGCTTTACAGCTTGTCAATGAACCTCCCCAGAGTTTGACTGATATCTGCTAACTAAGCTACAGCAAAGCAGATAGCTGGTCTAGTGCACAACATGGCATACATGAGATTTCCCACAGCCGAAGCTAAGGAATTCTACTCATCCTGTCTTTTTTCTCTTAAGACTTAGGGCAGTTCTTAGAACAAAAAGACAACCTATGTCTGTAAGGGATTAGAGCTCACTTGCATAAGTCCATGCTAAACTTGGCCAGCATCTTATCAATGTATGTTATTTGGGATAATCCTAATATTCTCTACTTCCTATTTCTAATAAGCTTAATCCCGAGAATATAACTAACTTCTCCCAAATCCTTCATACTGAATTGACTAGACAGTCAAACCTTTGTAGATGACAATGTTCGTACATCATTTTTAATGAGTAGAATGTGATCTACATATAGAATAAGAAAAATCACATTTATACCTTCCAATTTTCTGTACACGCATGGTCCATCCTCGTTTTGAATGAAACTGTAAGATTTTACAATTTCGTCAAAACAAATGTTCCATATTCTAGATGCCTGCTTAAGTTCATAAATGGACTTTTTAAACTTGCAAACCATATGTTCCTAGCCTTTAGCAATAAAACCTTTCGGTTGGGACATATAGATGTCTTTGTTAAGATGGCCATTAAGAAATGCCATCTTGACATCCATTTGTCATATCTCATAGTCGAAATGATATATAATGGTAAGAAGGATACGGATGGACTTAAGTATGGCTACCGGAAAAAAGGTTTCCTCATAATCAATTCCCTCTTTCTGAGTATACCTTTTCGCCACAAGCCTAACTGTGAAAGTTTCTACCTTCCCATCCGCTCTCCTCTTCCTCTTGTATAGCCACTTACACCCAATGAATTTTATTCCTTCAGGTGAAGTTACAAGATCCCAAACCTGATTAAAATACATAGACTCAATCTCGGCTTTCATTACTTCATGCCATAGATTTGCATCGGTATCAGCAATAGCCTCCTCGTATCTAGTGGGATCTTGTTCCTGATGGTCAGAAACTAGCTCAAAAGCCTCTCCTGTCCATCTTTCTGGAACTCTAGATACCCTCCCACTATATATGACGAAACTCCGTTTATACAGGTTATTGAGGCTGTGCCTCTTCTTATTCTATAATCGGGTCTGAAGAAGTTGATTCTGAAGATAACTTCTCCTAGAGTTCTAACCTTGTTGAACCTTTAGTGGAAGTACTTTGATCATCCTCCAAGTATCTAACATTAGTATTTACCAGTACTTTTTGCTCCTTGGGATGATAAAAGTAACCTTCTTTTGTTCCTTTTGGATACACAACAAAGCAGCATAATTCTAATCTTGATTCTAACTTATCTCCCTTGATCAGTACATAAGTTGGATAGCCCCATATTCTAAGATGATTTAGATTTGGCTTACGTCCAGTCCACATCTTATAGGGCGTCCTAAGTACTGACTTAGAAAGTACCAAGTTTAGAATATATGCTGCTGTTTCCAAGGCATATCCCCAAAAAGAGACCGAAAGAGTAGCATGAGACATCATGCTTCATACCATTTCCATCAATGTCCTATTCTTTCTCTCAACTATTCCATTCTACTGGGGTGTACCCGGCACAGAGAGTTGGGAGACTATCTCATGATGTACCATGTAATCCTTGAACTCACCGAGGAGGTACTCTCCACCACAATCCGATCATAAGATTTTGATCAGTTTATCTGTCCAATGCTCCACTTCAGCCTTAAACTCTTTAAATTTGTCAAAAGAGTCAGACTTGCGCCTCATCAGGTAGACATAACCAAACCTTATACAATCATCCGTGAAAGTAATGAAATACTCAAAACCCCCTCTAGCTTGTGTGGACATAGGACCACACACATCAGTATGAATAAGGCCCAATATCTCCATGGCTCTATTAGCCTTTTGGGTGAACGACCTTTTGGTCATTTTTTCCATAAGACAGGATTCACATTAAGGCCAACTTTCCAATCTTAATAAGCCCAAATGCCCATCATGGATTAACCTCTGAATTCTGGTTGAGTTAATATGACCCAACCTTAGATGCCAAAGATATGAGTCATTGACATTTGTTTTTCTCTTCTTACTTAAAGATTCAGATTTAGCATTATTTATTTGATTGTTTGTAGGATTTAAAAAGAATAAGTTTCTATATATATGCCCTATATATAAAACTTCTCCATATTTACTGATAGTAATACCAGAATGGAAAGAATCAGAATATCCATGATTTATTAGCTTTGCAATTGAAATCAAATTCTGTCTGAAATCGGATACATATATTATCCTTCAAAATAACTACTTTATTACAATAAAAAACAAGATCCAGCTCTCCCACTGTAAGAGCTCATACTTGTACTCTATTTCCTACTCGTAGTCCATCTCGCCTTTCTAGAGTCTTCTTATCTTCCTAAACCCCTGCAAGGAGTTACAGATATGATCAGTGGTTCCAGAATCAACAATTCTAGTGGAAGTTGATCCAACCATTGAAACTGACTCTAGATAGAGAATAATACCTGTAAGGTTTTTCTTAGCCTGAAGTTCTAGACACTCCTTTTTCCAGTGTCCCTTCTGCCTACACTTGAAGCACTTGCCCTTAGGCTGGTTCTTGTGCTGGGTCAATGCATTTTCCTTCTTTTTCTTGAACTTTTTGGGCTTGGACCTAGTTCTGGAAGAAGAAGTCCTAGCAATCATAGCCTTGAACTATGGCTTCATGACCTTCTCTGCCACTTGGAAATCTTTCATTAACTCGATTAAACTCATGTTTAACTTGTTTATATTATAATTTAACTTGAATTGAGTAAAAGAGCCTGGAAGACATTTGCAAACCATGTCCACTTGGCTCTCAGGGTCAATAACAGCCCCTAAGGCTTCTGCTTCCTCAAAAGTAGCAGTCATTTTGAGCATATGCTTTCTGACTGATGCTTCTTCAGCCATCTTAGTGTTGATGATTGTCCTAAGAGCCTCCTGCCTTACGGGCCGGCTTTTATCTACGAACATCATGGCTAGTCATTGGCTAATGTCATACGCAATGGCCATGTGTTCGTATTTAGACTAGAACATATTAGACATGGAAGCCAACATGTAGCATCGAGCCATCTCATTAGCCTTCTTCCATGCTTTCTCAACCTTTCGCTCTTCAGCGGTGGAACCCTCCCCAATAACAAGGCAGGTATTGTAGAGGACATACTTATACTCCTCTGCAATGAATATTATGTCCAAGTTTCTTTTTTAGTCCACATAATTTGGACCTATTAGCTTATTCCCACGGAGAATAACGGCCAAAGGACTAAAGAACCTTCACCAACCATTTCTAAAAAATAAAAAATAAAAGAAAACTCAATTTGTGAAAAACAAAATAATTTGTGACTTTATCCTCGTATTAAATCCGATAATAGTTAATCCTATCACTATTATCTTTAATATGATTAATTTGGCTCTTAGGAAAATTGACATAGCTTTTTGGGAAGATTTACAGTTTCCTAAACTAAGTGTGTTAACTACTGCAAATTAATTTATCTTATAGGTAATAATCTAGAAGATAACTCCACCATGGAATGACCATTTCTTTTCATTTCCTATAGACATTCCTCACACTAAACCTCTAATATGGGTTGACCGATCATAGCACGTGTCTCGAGTTATTAATTACATTAATTCATTAGTTCTAGATCCTTGTGGTATCCCCATCCTATACGGTATCCCATAGTGATGCAAGAAGACCCATGATCTCTAATGAGGATTGTGATGAAAGTCGTGGGGCCGTTGGAAACCCTCTCCCACTTAATATTTTAAAATAAGGGTTTTTTTGAAAAATATCCATCGAAAATTTAAATAAATTTTCTTTTAACTCAAAAATAAAATATCTAAACCCATAAAAATTTTTATGTCAATGTCTACACCATTTGAGAAATTTTTCATAGATTAATTTATTTAAATTAATAAACTTAATAATTTCAAAATTTTCCATTAAAACTTTCGAAAGATTTTGATCTCAAGTTTAATTTGACAAAAATAATTTTTCTTGTTAAAAATAAATCAAAATGGTTTTCTATTTTAACTCACAAAAATATCTAAATCCATAATATTTTCTATGTCAAGGATAAAATCTTTTGAGAAAATAATCAAGAATTAATTTTTGTTCAAATTAAAATTAACCATTTAATTTAAAAAATATATATTTTTCTTTGTCAAAAATTCTCAAAGACTTTTGTCTTTGATAAACGCACACATAGGGTAAAAAGAAATAAGTATGCTAGAAAATTGTAAACGTTTTTATACTATTATATTCTTTTAACCTAAGTGTTCAAATAATAAAATTAAACACATTAATTAATTAATGGTCTTGTTTAATCATAAATTTCCTTTACTATTATTTTTCATGCAAAATATTCAAAGAATATTAACTATTACAATAAAAATAACTTCGTCTGGTATGGGACCAAAAATATATATATATATATATATCGCAAGTCCAATACATCCGCCACACTGGATCATGCCCATGGGAAAAACCCATGGACCGCTTTTTTTGGGTTGCGTGCCTGCGACTCGCCCGCAACTCAATCAAAATTGAAGACCGTGAATTGCGCAATTTGTAATTTGCAAATTGCAATTTGCTTTCTTTCGGAAGAGTCGCGAGGGCGCACGAGGAAGCTTTCCTCGCGTGCCGGCTCGCACGGCTCCTTTCACAATCAAGCTAGCGGCTCAACCTAGCTCTGAACAGTGTCATCTTCTCCAGATTTTTCTGCAATTTTTCTTCTGCATTTTTGCATTTCTTCTTCTGGTTCTTTCGTCCAGACAACATATAAAAGCACTTAACAAGCGCCTATGTCCTTAAAAACAGTGGACTTACACGTTTCATTTAAAAAAGCAATAAATTACATAAACTTATGTCTCAATGATGAGACTTACAGAGTCATCTATCCTATACTATAAACATCGAATGTTCATAGAAAACATCAAAAACAAATATTTTCTTATTTTAGTTAAGCCTAGCATGCTTCCTATATTTGTTAAACCATGGCTCTGATACCACTTGAAGGTTAAAATGGCAAAAACGATGAAAACGAAAACATGCTTACTAAAAAAAAAAAAAAAAATACAAAGCATCGCATGGAAGTTATTTACCTTTGTATTTGAATGACCTTGTTGGCACTAAAGAAGATGTTTGGATCACTTCTTACTGAATGCTTGAAGCCATTGGTTCTCCCAACACCTCCGGTTGCACTGTTGCAAGCCGTTTACTCCTTCTCATTCATACGAAACTTTTGAGCTTCCGAAATATAGCCATTGTTTCTCCCAAAGCCAGTGAAAGCTCAAATCTCATATCAAAGAATGGTCTTATTTTATTTCTTCTTCAAAAAAAATTGCCAGAGAGAAACCAAATACGTGAAAACAAAAACCATCTCATTTTTGTTATCTTTTCACGTCAAACAATACGAGATCCATTCCGTGTTATTTTTTTAATATTTTTTTATCCTTGGTCTCATTCATTGGGCTAGATAAAATTATTTACTTTTAAACTTGAACACCCATAAATAATAAGCATCAATTATTTATTTTTTGGGCTTCATAAAATAGCCCAATAAATAACTAACAAACCAAAATAGATCAATATAAAATATCAGGCATTTTATCTAGTTTATATCTAGGTTAATTTTTTAATTATTCAATTTGGGCATTGGGTCCTGAATAATTAATTAACCAATTAAACTAGATAAAATATATACTCTCTCTTAGGCCTTTTATGTTATTCTAGTTCAAAAAAAATTGGATTATTTAAATAAAATAAAATAAAACTCATAATTATCAAGACCAATTCCTTAACCCAAATCTGTCAGGATTTAAGGGGAAATTCTTATATGGACCCGGTCCACCGTGGACCGAGTGCTTTGAGTGTTGTACCATGTGCTTTGTGTGTTGTACACTACTAGAAAGGTACAACACTTTAAAGCACCGGTCCACGGTGGATCCGGTCCACATAAGAATTTCCCGGATTTAAGAGCTATTTCGAAGACCAAAAGACACATCATCTTGGCAACTAAAATGATCAAAGTACCCTTGCTATATAAATAGCTGTATTTTGTATTTTAAATATTTCTTAATATCACCATAAGGAAATATTGACCCCAAGGACAATGCTGTGTTAGCGAAGTCTCCAACTTACTGGTGTAATGACTAAAATATCTATCTATATATCGCCATACATTTAGAGAGGAGGAGTGTATTAACACCTTTCTAAAAGATATCTACTATTCTTAGACCTCTAATTTAATGATCCAAAATTCCTGGAATGTTTCCGCTTTGCAAAGGGGCTATCCTAAAGCAAACATCCAAGTCATGTTTCTCAGGGTTCTGGATATTTAGATCATTTGAACAGTCACAAGAGGCAAGCGCAGAAGCTATCTTTTACAAGTCTATCTTAACTAACTAGTCACATATACCCAACATTCAAGTATATCAACTCTACAAAAGAACCTCAACTACACCATATCAAAGTACATGCTTCCAATTTTGTCAGACTACCAACTCATACTCAAGGGGTAGAGTATTAGTCTATACTATAGCAGTAATAGTTTGGGTTTCTTCTAAATAATACTTTTAGAAACTACTATTACAGGTTCTACTTTATGTATTCGAAATACGCTCATGCTATGAAGTGAGTAGACTACTCACTGGCTAAAGGTAAGCCATTCCCCATTTAGAATTCATAACACAATAATCTAAATATGATGAGATTCTCATTCTTATCAATCAGTTAAGAACAAACGTTTATTTGTTAAGTAACATGTGATCCATAACTTACTGTGAAAGACCACCATTCACATGAATCACTTACTTAAATACAATAAGTCCTATCCAAACGTAAATCGTACACAAATAAAATGTAAATTCATAAACAAATTTTGAGAATAAATTTTTTTATTAATAAAATCGATAATTACATCAAAAAATTAGTGTAGATGGCATACATTCCAACACATGCCTAACATTGCCAGAGTACAGCAGGAGTTCTGGATTGGAAAGAAAATTTACCCGACAATCATACTTAGAGCACTAAGGGGGGTCACAAGAATAGTCGAAGCATAAATATAAGCCACAAAGTTGGCCACTTCACCAACAATCACTGCATTTTAAGAACCAGCATGCTATTGATTTCTAAATTGCTTGATTTGTAATTCTTCGGACTTCTAATAGAAGTTTTTGGGAGAAATTATCTATGTGCGTCTGTGTGTGTGATCTTGATTGATATTGTATGGTCAAGAGACAAGAACAAAAAATCTATCAAGAATCATCACAGAGGTTTGGTATTCCTCTTTTTTCTTTGTATTCCTCTTTTTTCTCCCCAGAGATTTGGTACTACAAAGGAGGATGCATACCGCAGGGATTTGACTATTAATAGGTACTTGTCTTCTCCATGTATCTTTTGCTGCTGTCTCTAAATTTTATGCCCATGTAATAGGTGAAATCAAATAGTATAAACATTCTTGTCATTGTTTCTTGGGTACAATTTAGCATAATAGGTTTTCACTATCCTAGTCTTTCCTTCTTTGGTGTATATCTTTTGGTTATTCGCAATTGACAGGAAGTCACTTAGCTCTGGTTTTGGTTGAATTAAAAAATCATCTTTTTACTCATTTCCTTCTTATCCTCCAGTGCTTTTTTGTTCATTTGAACTATTATTACTGCAAATTTTATTCAAACATGGCATTATCTTTATTGAATATAAGTTGGATATATATGTCTGGAAGCCTGAGAATGGACTGATTTCTAATTTTTCTTTCCTTGCCTTTTCAACAGCATGTTCTACAACATCAACAGTGACTTAGTTGAAGATTTTACTGGAAGAGGTAAGATTGGGTTTCTGGTTTCTTTTGCATTGTTTTCTTTTATAATAAAATTTAATTAGCTGCTGCTATATTTTCTTTTTGACTTTTAATTGACTGTGCTTGATTATTCTAACTAGGCATCGCGGATCTGAAGTCAGGGAAAATAGTGACTCCATTGCCACCCAAACAAACTTTTTTGGCTGACCCCCTACGAGTTCTTCGAGCTATACATTTCGGTGAGATCTAAATAACTACTGCAAACTTGTTTCCTTTTCTTTCCTTTTAGACTTTGTTTATTATTTATTTATTTATTTATATTGGGGGGGGGGGGGGTTATAGTTGTTGGTAAAAGAGACATCAAACTTACTTTATCTATGGGAAAATATAGATTGTAAACTTATACAGCTCCCTCAAAGAGCTTCTACATTTATAGAGGAGTGGAAGTAGGTGTGCTAGGATGATAACTGTCTCGGAATTTAAGAGTTTTCCTGTGTTGTCAGTGAACCTTTGGGAGTCTACTTATATCTTGTGAACTAAAGTATTCAAAGTAATTATAACTGAGATATGATTGTCAACTTCATGTATATTTCAAATACTTGAAATATACTAGCAATGAAAGGAGAAAAGGGACTAAAGATTAAATGGGCTACATATTGGAGGGGAAGAAGCTTTGTGCTGAGGCATTTATTATTCTGTCTTCACTATTGTATTGGTAGAAAATGTGCATTTTTCTATGTACAAGTAAGATTAGTCCTTATAACTCGATGACATGGTGGTAACGAGCATAGTGCATTATGTTGACATTGTGTAAATTCCATTTTGGAAAATTATGTGGTATTCGATGCTCTATTGATGTGACTTTCAAGATGCGTTTAAGCTATACCTGCTAGGTTAAGTGGGTTAACTAAGATTCAATTCCTTTTCAAGGCTTGTTAGAAAATTTCGGCTGAGATAGTTGTTTTTTTATCTGTGTTACAAAAATTTGCATATGACCTTATGAATGATTCATGGTCACCTTCAAATGTTGAACAAAGGATGATTGAACCCTGTCCATTGGATTCTTGGAGAGTCACCAGGCTAGCTCTTTTTGGTTTTATCTTTCCTTTCCAGCTATTGTCTGAGGTTATTTCCCTTTCTCTGAAAGAATAGGTGTGATTTAAGAAAATTAAGACTGATCATATGCTTATAAACATACTGCTTTATGGAGATTACTTTGATGCTTTGATATCCTTAATTCCTGGAACATTTTGTTGTTTTCAGTTAGTTAGCTTTTATCTTAAGTTGACTGTTTGATTTTCTTGTCTGATAATGTATTTTGTGGTGCCAGGTGCAAGATTTTGTTTTGAGCTAGATGAAGAGTTGAGGAAAGCTGCCTCGGACGAAGATGTCAAAGTTGCTATTGCAGAAAAAATTAGCAGGGAACGTATTGGTCATGAAGCATGTCTGTCTTACTATTTTGTATTATGTATTCTTAGTCATTTTTTTCTTCTGCAAAACAGTTACTATCTAAGAAATAAAATCACTTTTCATGTCTTGGACTTCTTTCCTTGTCAAATTTTGGTTATGCAGATTCATCTTATGATGTCTGGCAATCAACCAGTAAAAGCAATGACATGTGTTTCTGAGTTGCAGCTATTTTGGGCTGTATTCAGGCTTCCTCTGGAATTTGAGCCTTGTATTTCAGATCAATGCGACAGGTTCAGTGCCTTTGTTCTGTGTGCTTTTTTTCTAATGAAGTATCTGTTCATTTTGTCATTTAAACATTTGTTTTAGTGGTCTGATCCTGTAACTTCATCCCAACGCGTCTTACTTCTCATTATTTTTCCTTTCTAAGCTTGTAGTGAATAAGTGAATGATTGAATGAGAGGGTATTGTGAAGAACACTGATAGAAACACTAGATAGGATGGTTGCTATAATTGTATTAGTTTAATAGGAAAAAGGAGTAACATACTTGATATCACAGGTAATTTTTACTTGAGTTTAGTTGTTCCTGTAAGATCTTTAGCACCTTTTTTCATCCTGGGCCATGAATTTTGAGAAAAAGCCAGGACCTTCACCTCTCCATTTTGTCTTCTTTAGCTGAAACTGAACGGAAATTTCTTTATTGCTTTGTGCTCTGCTGGAATTTTAATTTATTCATGCAGTATACTACTGAAGAGGTCAATAGACGATTGAAAGAATGTATAAAATGATCCAAGTGCTATTTGTGTTGTTGGGTTGTGAGGATGTGTGCTAAGACTCCTTTGAGAACCCTTACATTTTGTGTTTTTTGGGGCTAGAAATAATGAACCTTGAAATTCAATTATCTAAAGACAGTTAATTTTGTGTACATTATAAAACCATATAAAGCATGTAACGTTTTCCCTTCTCGCTAACTAAGTGGCATGGGCAAACTAAGAAGTTCAAATTATAGAGAACTGTTCTTCTATAGGATGATGCAGTTGGACAGTTCCAGTCCCCCCAGAAAGAGACATATCTAGTTACACATAGTACATATATACTATGAATTGTTGTTTATTGCTGAATATTTATTCTGTTGACTAGTTCTTTATGGACATTGTGTCCAATGAGTGGATATAATTCTAAAATCTTAGCAGTGCCTGCTTTAAATGACAGAATACTGAATCCTGTAATGTGTAAATACTGTCCGATTGGCATCACCATCTTTCACATGATATTAAATCAGTGAACCATTTTGTAAATTCTCTTAACAACACTGACAAACATTTTGCAGAAATAATTAAATGTGTGACCCATTTGGGTAAAGGAAGTTTAATGTTTGTTCATTTTGTTTGGGTGGAGAGAGAGAGAGCACACCAAACTAAGTAGCGTCATCCCATATTTGCTAGAAAAATACTAAATACAAAAACAGTAGTTTGCCCTTAATTATATAGATAATACTAGAATTCTAACACGTTTCGGGTTCCATAGTTTGCTGTCTGGGATACTCGTTTGACCCACTCGTGACAGTTCTTTGTGTTCTCTTATTGGTTGTGTTTTATGTGATAATCAATGTAGTACGGCTTTATAGTTTTGCTCGAAACTTTTCTTGGCAAATCTTCATTATTTTAATTACATTAGAGTTAATTCTCACATTTATTTTCATTATTTAATTACATTAGAGTTAGTTCTCATATTTGTTTCTCATTGCCATGTTTACCTACTGAATGATTTACGCAATATCTTCTATTAGGCTTTGTGTTGCTTACATCAGTTTTGCTTGGAGGCTTTTGCAAATGATTGGATGCACTTTCACTGTGAGTTAGGCGTCATTCACCTTTTGTTGAGTACTAGACACTCTTTCTGGTACTGTTGTATTTCTATTCATTTTCAGGTATATGAGTACATGATTATAAATGGATTACGTGTAGTATGATCCATAACTGCAATTTGTTTTGAAGGGAGTGGGGGGTTCACATTATTGATGAGATCATATGCAAGGAAGCAAGATATATTTCTCCCCCTCATTGAAGGTGAACAAGAGGGGTTGTCAAGGCATATATATGGCGAAATAGATACTTAGTTGACTACTGTCATGAGTCAATTACTTGTTTTTCTTTGCTAATCAGGAGACTTTTTCCGAGAACAACTTTATTTCAAAAAAGAAATTGCACTATTGTGCTTCTGATAATTTTTGGGGTAGGATTTACTTGCTGTAGCTAATTCCTTTAATCAGTGTTTTTGGCACACTACTTTCTGGATTTCAGGAATGACATTGTTGGGGATTGCAGATGTTTAGCTATCATACTAGATTGCTTTCTGTAATTATCATAGCCTATGTCCTTTGTGGATGGATTACTTGTTAGGTTTGTATATTCAGTTTTTGTGTCTTTGATTTCAGGTGGACCAACAGAGGCTGTGCCTATATGCTGCTTTGTTTGTTCCATTTATAGAGACTGTATACAAAGACAGGAAAGGTAAAAGGGTAAAAATGTTTCTAATCTATGTAATATGGACTTGGATCTGAGCATTGGACAAGCGTATGTATCTAGATTTCAGATTTGTCAAAGGCACCTCTCAATCCATGGTCCCTTGGAGCAAAGGGTTGGGCAGAGGTATTATGGGCCCTTTGGCTTCCAGCTGATGCAAAAACTAGGACCCTGCCAAAACTTTAGAAAGGGGTACATGGACATGGGCTGCAACATATCGTCTCTCTCATATTTCTAAGTTAAAATTAAAGAGTACAATCCAAATATGAATTTGTATAACAATATCTCGTCCTCTGTATTTTGTTAAGTTAGAATCCCTGTAATTATCCTTTCTTCTCTTCTTCTTCTCCCATTAGCGGGCAACCTTATATTTCCTTTCATTCCTATTGCTCTTGAAAACCCACGCATCCTGATTTATTTGACCAGACCTGACACACAATCCATATCCAAACTCATGTCATAAGCTAAACCCTGCAAAGAACCTGCTAACATATTTTCTAATCACATTCTCATATACGATTTAAAACAAAAAAAAAAAAAAAAAAAAATCTTGATTATATTACTGCTCCATGCGGATTTAAATGTCCCATTTTGAGTTGACACAAAAATTTAAGAGAGCATTTGGTTATAGGTAAGTTAATGCATTATCTTTATTAATTAGAGTAGTTAGTGGTGGGACCTATAGGTTTGTGGAGTTTGAATCCCTTAAATGAAGGACGTTAGCAGTGGAAGTTTAGAGGAAGGATATGTTAATTTTAGAGAAGTGGTCATTCATTTCCGGACATTCCAAATAGAAATGTAGACATTCTATTTTGGACCAGGGAGTATTTCTTAATAACTTGCAATTGGCTAGGTTGCATTTTAAGTTGATTTTTCTGATTGGAAGATTAGCTTCAATAAAATTGTACTACCTTTGTCTTACGAAAAATTAAAATGTTTGATTTGACACGAGATTTTATGTAAAAGTAGATATTGTAATATGATAGGAATATAGTATAATAAAAGTAGAAAATATGTGAGTCTCAAAATAATTTATGTCAAATCTAAATGTATAAAAATAATATTTGAGAGGTATATTGATTATTTTATAATATAATATATTAAAAACTTTCTTTTTAGAGAAAGTGTCAATTCTTTTGGGATAGTCTAAAATGGTAAGTAGATCAATTTCCCTTGAGAGGGGGGAGTAGAAATTGTTCTCTCACAGTTTAGTTCTTGGATTTGAATTGATTATTTGTGGATACTAGAAAGCATAGTTACATTTTACTCCTTGCAACATGTAATTAGCATTTTCAAATCAATTCTTTTTCATTTACTCATTTGTATATCTGAAAATAACCCTAATCTTTTAAACAGATTCCAGTTGTCAATCACATCATTCATGATTCTCTCAAGCTAAAAGCCAGTGATGCTGAAACGGTCAGTGTTTATCTATTTTCTTCTCTACACTGTGTGTCCGCAAGTTTACTTACTCTACTATTGCCGTTCAGACATTTTATTTGCCACTTTTCAAATTGAAAGCTCATGTTACTTTGACTCCTCTAAATGTAGGTAGAAATTGAAATTCTTGAAAATTAATATTCTGTGAGCAAGAGTGTACGATGATTGGGGAGTTTCCTCTCTAAGTATACCTTGTAGATTCAAAATTGTTAGTTGAACTGTAGTGTTATTGTTTTTAGTTGAGGATTGTTAGCTGATTGCCCAATCCTTATTCTTATAGCTTGCTTTTGGGAAACGCATGCTTATGATTATATTTGATATTTTTATTTTTATTTTTTGGGAGTTATAAGCTTGCATATTGCAGCTCAGGAATTTGTGTCCTTGATTCCCTTTATCACAGAGGAGGAGCATGTACAAAATATTGAAGTTGATTGGAAAAAAGAAACTATTGATGTTCCTGTTGCTTCAAAACTCAGAGTATTAGCTGGTAAAAACAGACTGTACACTTGCAGTTTTCTCACACTTCCTGTCATCAACTGTGATTTTAGCAATATATCTGTTGCATATGGATGTCTAGCAATTATCACAAGATCCTTGCTTTCCCGTTTTATTACTTTTTGATTTTTGATATGTTACAGTTTCTTTGTTATGCAATATAATGTTCAAACACTGTTCCCATGTAGACCTAAATTTTTAAAAATAGTTTAGCATTAAAGATTTTATAGTTAGGAATGGAAAAAGTTGACTAATATATATATATTATTGTTATTTTTTTCTGTTCACATTTTGAATCCTCTTAAAAAAGGGACTCTGCACTGTGTAGTTTGGAGAAATTGAAAACTTGAGCTTGTGTCCCAGATGTAATGTACTGAGCTTGAGTAATGTTGTAACACAGAGTACCTGGAAGACTAGTTTTGATTCAAAAATTTTAATTCGACTAAAAATGGTGTAAATCATTTTGTTGTTTTCAAGGTGTCCCTTTTTGATGTAGGCCCCTGCACTGCACATACTAATATGCACATGTTGGGTATGCAGTGATTATTGAACAGAGTACTCTTTTTGGCATGCATTGTTTATTTCAAATATCATCAGATGACTTTTTGTGTTCTAATAACTATACTCCCTCTTTCCAGATTTGAATGTCCCGTTTTGTAACAGTATTTAGGAAGAAATGGAGTCATTACGGTTGCTTGGTAATACATTCTATCATTTTTGGTATTATCCACCTGATTTTCATAGTGTCTTTTGCTGCTTCGAGACATTAAAGAATTTTGGCACGCTGCACTTCTGCTGTCTATTGCGCTATACCCTACAGATATTGGTTCATCGGCAAACATTTCAAATGTCCAATCTGAATTGGAGAAGAGGATAGAACTGTATGAAATGATTGTGGATGAAATTCATAAACAAGGTATTGCTAATATATTTTCAATTTAGGTTGACTTATAATTTAAAAATTGATGGATGTTATGATAACGTAATTGTGATTGACATGCAACTAGCTCTCAGTATACTGCCAATCTCATAGCCTGTATGTAGGTATTTTACCTTGGATAGTTCAAACCACAGTATTGATGATGCAGCGGTTCAAAAAGAATCTTTGGCTTTTTTTTCCCATTAATTGCAATGCTTACCCTCGCTTTTTACGGTCTTTAAAATATATTATATAAGGTAGCATCAGTTCTGCTAACGCTATTGAAATGTCTCGTAGTGTTAACAATGTTCTAAGGTGCATTTGAGTGTCATCTTTTGTTTGGAAATTTTCATGTGAGATGAAAACGAAATTGTGAGAATGTGTTCAGATATGAACGTTTTTTACTTTTTTTTTTAAAGATCCATATTGAGAAGTAAGACCTATCTATTTAATTTACCAAATTAATAAAATGGTAAAAAAGGTGAATTAATTTTTCTAATTGTCATATTTCTCCTCTCTTTTCCTTCTTTTGTCATCCTCATCCATCATCGTCCACACGGACAACACCACCAGCTGCATTGGGCAGATCCTGCCTACTTGGAACAATTCGAGGCAACCAATGATGCCCCCTCGCGAGAAGAGTTGTTTGGTACCATTATTTGACTATTTCACTAATAGAAAAGTGACAAATTGGTGAATTTAGTATCTGAATTTTTTTTATTTTGATATGATTGGTTTTTATTCTTTTTTAATTTTTATAATTTGATATATTAAGTTTTTTATCTTTTTTAATTTGACATATTAGGTCCTCAAGTCTAGATAGTGCTACCATTGACTTGGCCCGTATAAAAGTGGAGTTACGGACCGTTTAGTATTGAAAAATTAACTTTCATTGTTACAACGGTCAAGTTACTAAGCTATAACATTTATGATCTCGATTTATTGAAAATATCGGACGATTGCGATCTGAAATTACTTCTATTGCAAACTATGAGCAAATCTCTGATTGTGATTGAAGATTTAAATCGTTTTTTAGTTGAGAAACAAATTATTGTGAGATCCTTTGGAATTTTGAATTTTATGGCCGGGATAATCTTTTTATTGTGGGAATGAGCGCGTGATATTTATATAAAAATTATTTAAGTTTAAAATTTAAATATATTAAATATTTATATAATTATTAATAATTTTATAATTAATTTAAATTATAATAAAATATATAATACAAAAATAAATTATAATTAATTTAAAATTTAGTCTTTAATTTTTAAATTTTAAAAATATCATGCTCTCATCCCCACGTTAAGAGATTATCCCATCTATGAAATTCAAAATCTCGAAAGATCTCCCGATGGTTTGTTTTTCAACTAAATAACGATTTAAATTTTTTATCACGATAGAGATTTGATTATAATTTACAATAGAAGTAATTTCATATCGTAATCGTTCGATACTTTCGATAAATCGAGGTTATAAATGTTATAGTCTAGTGATTTGGTCGTTATAGTAATAAAAGTTGATTTTTTAGTATCAGACAGTCCGTACAAGAGATAACTCCACTTTCATATAGGACCAAGTCGGTGATAGATTGTTTAGATTTGAGGACATAATATATCAAATTAAAAAAGATAAATAATATAATATATTAAAAAAAAAAAAGATCTATAAAATTAAAAAAAATAAAGATTTAATATATCAAATTAAAAAAAATAGAAGACCTAATAAAGTTAAAAATAATAACAAGGACCAATCAGATCAAGTAAAAAGGTTTATGAATTAAAATCACCAATCTGTCATAGAAAAGTATACCAAACCCACTCCAATGAGCATCCTTCCCTAAGGTTGGACCTATTTAGGGTAACCTTTCCCAGAGCATGAGTAGGGGACTGCTGAGCAGGGCAGGGCAGGGCTTGCTTTTGGGGAAAAAAAAAATTGCAATTCTTGGGAACTTGCCAGTTTATAAGATTCTTTTTTGTCAAATCAGGTTGAATTTCTGAGGACCAAGTCTTTCGCCTCTGAGGGAGCTACTATACTAGTCTTAGGGCTTGATCTTAGATACTCTTGAAAAATCTCCTCCTGTAGACAACAGAAAGGCAAAAAGAAAGAAGATAGACTGGACCCTGTACAAGATCCTTTTATAACAAGAGGGGCTGGCACTTCAAAGTCCAAAATCCAAATAGTAGCAAAAAACTTGGTAGTGAGCATGAGAGCGATCACAAGCAAATGAACGGAGTTTACGGAGCCACCACTAGAGAAATAAACCTCAAATGGACCTCTTTACCCCGAAACTGCAAATGGAAGAGCTGCTAACTGTTTAGAAGGGTTTAGAAGGTAACTCAGACATGGCGGACACCAGTTCATCTTGCCTTGGATTGGCCCAACCACTATATCTTTGGTAAGAATCCTTGGGAGAAAGGGTTTTGTTACAACTGATAGTCTTAGTACCCCATAGTCTAGGGACTACTCTTATTAGAAGGAATATTAAAATGAGTTGGTTATCTGAGCAACTAATTGGCTGGGTTGGTTCTCCTCATCTATGAAACCTCATTTGACATACCACCAGCATATGAATATTTCGGTATTAGTGCAGAAAATCCAGCATGAGTTTTACCAACTCGTAACAAATTTAATTGTCTAGCCAATTTTGGAGAGAAACCATTGGCCGAAGAAGTCCGAATCTCTGTCAGACAGTAAGCCTTGCATCACCTCTTGTCGGGCTATAAATGTAACTTGGTCTTTAGATAAATCTACCTTTCATGTTTAAGCTTAGTGAAGAAATAGATTTATCAGCTCCCCTTCTTTCCTCAAGTATAAAGTGATTCAAATAATGAATCTACGATGAAAAATGGCTAGGGCGAATGTTCTTTCTCCATTTTGCTGCGGGTGGGGCATGGGAACCAAGCCTGTCCAAGCAGAGCTCAATGATTAGACATAGGGATTGCTCCCCTAGGGTCCAGCGAGTCAGATTCATGCTGCACCATCAGGAATAATGTATGCTGGAGGAATGCACTAGATCCCCAACGAGAGTCATATATGGGACATAGACGTTTGCCCTCATGAAGAGGATAGGGGTTTCTCAATCGTGCCCTCAAGCTTATAACCAAGAAGTTGCTTCCCCGCAGTAAAGGACTCAAGTCAATTAAGTTTTTCAAAGTTTGGATTGGTCGCACTGCCTTCTATCGCTTTATTTCAGATTATGCCAGGAAGTCAAGACAGGTGAAGAGCAGTACTTCTTAATGGAAAAAATTGCACCTAACTGCCTTTCCTGCAAGGCTTGAGACTTCCTCCGAATTATGCTTACTTTTCTACTTGTAATCCCCTAGTCTTGCCTATCCTGAAGGCAGTCTTAGTGCTAACTTACATTGCCAGCTCTCTGTATTGGCTTTGGCATTTGTTGGGCTACACTTCCCGACCTGAGTCATACTCAGTCATTCTTTCCTTTCATATTGAAGTGCCAAGGCAGACTATGAATCCTTCTCTTTCTACTCAGCAAATAGGGGAAAGCATAGGCCTTTCCACTAATATTTTCAAAGGAAACACACACCAAATTAGATATAGCCTGTGAGCTAAGCTGTCTGAGTCCCAATTTACTAGAGCGCCTAATATTAAGTTAGGGCATTCTTGCTTTTAGCATTTGTCCTTGGTTTCATTCTTAATATTATTGTTCTAAAATTGTAGTTTTGCTTTATGGTTTCAGTGTGTAACTTCCTTTTCTCATAAAGGACGCAGGTTAGCAACCGGCGCAACTAATCACATTTTGTTAGATGCATGGATTTTAGAATAGATTTAGAAGATATCATTGGTAGATTGAAGTTCTCATTTGGGTGGGTTTTGAAGAAAAACCATGACTGGCATGGTGTTTCTCAACTATTGTGGTGTGATTTATTAAAAGATAAGCTTAGATTTGGCCTATTCCTTCCTTTCTACACATGTGGCCGGCCTTTTTTTCCAATATCTGAATTTGTTTATCTTGCATTGCAACTGATTCATGCTGCAGCTAGTCTTGCCTTTGGTTGGTTTTGGTAAATGCTTGTCCTTCCAAGTGGGAGTATTTAAGCTGGGTGCTTGTCCTTCCAAGGTGAAAGGGTTGGTGTTATATAATGCATCGTTTTAGGATGTTTTGGCCTATTCCTTCCTTTCTACATATGTGTCCATCTTTGTTTCCAGTTTCTGAATTTGTTTGTTTATCTTGCATTGCAATTGATTCATGCTGCAGCAAGTCTTGCCTTTGGTTGGTTTTGGTAAATGCTTGTCCTTCCAAGTGGAAGTCTTTGAGCTGGGTGCTTGTCCTTCCAACGGGAATTTTTATCCCCTATAGTTAAATGTGCTCGGTAAACAAAAAGATTTCCAAATAGGTTCAGTTAAAAGCAATATGCTAATATTCATTTACTACAAAGAACAATTCCTTGCAGTGTATTCACTGCATCAATCTTTTTACTCTTTTTGCTTTACTTAAATTCCATGAAGTATATAAGGTGTCTTTGATTGTATCACAGTATATAATCTGCACACGTGTGCATTCTCCCCCACCCGTCCTCTTCTTCTTTCGCTTTGATGCTTAGTTTCCCTAGAAGTGGTGTCATTAATGGGTACTCAGAATCAGAAATTAACTGATGGTAAATATGGAAACTGCCAGTAACTGGCTTGTTTATTAAGGCTGTGAAGGCTGCTAGTAATCTATGAAACATAAGAGAGATTAGGCATCAGAATTAGTAGAATAATTTATAACCATCATTATACTGAATTTCTTTCACTTAACGCACCAGCATCCAACAAAAGGGGGGGAAAATCTGAAAATTTTGAGATGTGCGTAACTATCTCATTCTTCTTGTTGGGTAGAGTTGCAGATCTGATCCTTCTTGCTTGCCTAATAGTGATAATGAACTTTTACACCCTGCAATATCTAATAAGTTGTTGAACCCTTTTGCTGCTATTGTTGTTCGAGTTTCTTTCTATCCTGAGGTGCAGGTCTAGAGAAAGTGTGGGAAGTGAAACCTCTGATAAATGGCAAAGAAATCATGAGCATATTGAACCTTAAAACTGGCGGACCGCATATTAGAGAATGGTTTAACTTTATTTATTTATATTTTATTCTGGGGCAAAGTTGTTAACATCTATTAAACTAACTAATTACCGTGTCTTTCAGCAACAAAAGCTCCTTCAGTGGCAGCTTTCTCATCCCTGCGGGAGAGCAGATGAATGCACCGATTGGATGAGAGAATCTCATTCAAAGCGCGCAAGGATGGAATGACTAGATAGATTGTAGTCTTATTAGTATGCTCTTTACTGCATTCACTTACGAGTTTCATACCACATCTGCTGCTCATTCTCATGTGCAACATTTACAGCACTAGCGAGATCCTCAACTTGGCCTGAAAATGACAACAAAGAGAAACAGGACAAAAGCAAGTAGTAATTTGTGGTTGTCTTTTTTGATATATTGAGAGAATTGAAAGCATCTCAACTGCTAATTAGTGAATATGAAATGGTAAACAAAATGGTGTTGTTGATCATTTTACAGTTCTTAGAGACTGAATTTATATACACCTGAGTGGATGTAGTTGAAATTTTCGTGTCAAGCCATTATCTCTCTCCTTGTATATCAAGATTTCTCTTCTTGTATATTAAGATTTCCCTTTTTGCTAGCAAAAGGTTTCCAGACATGAGTTAGTATCAGAGAACCCATCAAATCATTCTCTGCATTTATCAAGCTTTTAGCACCTTTTAACCATAAGGATTCGGCGCCTTCGACCAATCCATGTAGTCATCCAAGCAGGATCTCCTCCAACAACTCTGTAGCCTGCATTTGAGTACAATTTTTGCGCACGGCAGTCATCTTCATAAGCCCTTAATACAAGATATTTGAAGCCCCATATCATGGCAAGCATTTCACAGGCTTTCAGCAGTACAGTTGCCACCTTTTGCCTTCTGTTCATAATACATGGTACCTTATCAATCTTCAGTATCGAAAAAATAAAAAAGAAACATTGAATTACAGAAGAAGATCCTT
Source organism: Voacanga thouarsii (assembly GCA_026120185.1). Lineage (NCBI taxonomy): Eukaryota > Viridiplantae > Streptophyta > Magnoliopsida > Gentianales > Apocynaceae > Voacanga > Voacanga thouarsii. Next base: position 4,868,948 of record JANUWF010002326.1, on the reverse strand, counting down.
AGTTATGTCTTGATATGGACCTGAACTTTCTTAGTACAGCAATGCCAGAAACATATAGATACTCATCTGCTCCTGTGAGGTACTGAAGAACATCATTATCCCTCAGAACAGTGACATCCGCAACGCCAACAGGATCTCGATTTTCAGGGTTAGAGGCATTGCTTAAGGGCTCTGCAATTAAGCACGCATACCTGTTGATTTGTGTTAGTACACTGTGGCAAGATGTTGTTTCAGAACTTAAACTTCAAAATTAGCCAAGCAAATGACCTTTACATATGACTCGAAAAACAGAAGAAACCAAGCATTCTCAAATTCTTAACCAAAGCCTCCATGGAGTGATTCTCATGCATCAACAACCCGAGAAATATCGATCCTATATTGTCTGATCTATGTTTACCTGTCTGGAGGCGAGTTTCTGAGTCTGTAAAGAAGTCCTGAAAGCACTTCAGCCTGTAATCCATATATAATGGGAATTGGTCAGATGACATAAACCATTTCTTTCCAAATCTCTTCCAATGTTGCTTGGGCATTTGGTAAGAACTCAAGTTTCACACCAAGGTTTTCATTTGCACGCAAAAAGGATACTCAATTCCTCCATTTTTTTCTTTTTTGGGGAAGAGAAAAAATCAATGGAAACCAGAGTTCACAAGCATAGGATTCATCAAATCATTTGGGTTCAAGGACTAAGACGTCATCAAATTAAATGAAACCTTTTCTCCTCCAAAAAAGAAATGGAGATAGAAGTTATGTACAGAAAAACCTGGAAGAACTCGAAGAACAGATGATCAAGCAAAATTGCAGGCTCATAAAAAGCATCGGCTTGAATTCCAGCAACCGTTCGCATCTCATCTTCTGTCTCAACCATTCTCCTCGCTTGCCATCCATGTTCATTCACTAAAATACCGAACTGATCTTTGTTACTGCTTCCATAGCTTCTGTTCCCTTCTTCACCGACATTTTCCGCAATCACCTCCAATTCTTCAGCTGACGACGAAGGCGAAGTACTGCAGCAGTGCAGCAGCTTGACAAGCCTTCTCTGATCTCTTCCCCCCGAAGGTGTTCTCCAGCTGCAGATGCTCACTGAATGAACCGAGCTTTCCCATTTTCTTTTACCTCTAATTGAACCAATGAGACTGTGATTTGCGCCACTACATCCCCATGAGAGTTCCTTGTGGAGGCCCTTTAAAATGCAGGGAGAGTATGGCTGCAAATGAGCCATTTTCTTTTGTACTCTTTTTCACAAATGAGATGACAATTATATGTGGGATTCTCTCAACTCATTGATGCCACAGTCGCTCATTATCCTTTGAGCGAGTATTAGAGTTAAACTCATTAGGTATTTATATGGCTGCTTTTGTATTGGAATCCAATTAAAAAAGGAAAAAAAAATCGTATAAATGTACAATTTAGTGTAAAAATATTTTTTAATAAAATTACGTCATTTTATC